>CM019823.1:131406979-131796705 GCA_009763385.1 Coix lacryma-jobi var. lacryma-jobi | reverse complement strand
AGGTATGGTGCCACATAGCACTTACTGGAACGTGCGTTCCCATACGGGAACGTATAAAGATGTGTCCACGTCTCACGTAGCGCGTTCCTCGTACCTACTTTTGTGACTGCGCCTCGGCCGCCCACTATTGGTGTCCACGTGCTTTGATCTCGTGCGCGTCCCACGTCAAGATGGCGTCAGTCAGCGCGCCTGGGTTTGGGAGGCGAACTGGGGAAGGATGACGGCGCACGGCGGCGCCGGGAGCAGCGACCGGATCATCGTACACTTGGGCGGGGTGGGGAGCCGCCCGTCGAGAGCTGCGTGCGACATGGCAACGTGCACACACGCAAGGGGTATCTCCATGGATCGTCCAACGAACGAAGGAGAGACACACCGTACTTGCGGCGCGGCGCGGCCGGCCGGTCGTCGTCCGCAGTCCGATCGTTGATCAGCATCGAACAGGCCATGAAGCCCCGACTCCGACTGCAGTGAATGACGACGCGCACTGCCTCCGATCGTTTGTAGTAATAATTGACTCTTCTCCTTTGCCGAATCTCGATCGAGTTGCTACTGGGACAGATCATCGACGGAGAAATAAAGCCATGAATCCGACTAGGAGAGAAATGCGCGTGGCGCCCACGCGTCTCGTCACTGATGAATGAATTCGAACACCGACTCCGATTCAAGGTCGAGGATTCGACCGAATTGCCAGGCGTACCTGGGGCCTATATATTTCTGCTGCGCGTTCCTACCGGAAATCATCTCACCGATCGTCGCCTCTCTGTTTCATCTCCTCGTCTCCGGCGGCCCTTTGCCTTCCGGTATCAGCAGGTGGTGTGCGCGTCTCCGTCTGTCCGTCTTCGATCCATGGCGATCCCGGTCGCTCGCGTGCACCTCGCCATGGCACACGCGGCTCTTCCGGCGCTGCTCCCGACACCGCCCAAGTGGAAGATCCTGCCGCTGCTCCCCACGCCGTGCGCCGCCGCCATCCTCCCAAAGCCGCTCGCCGAGCCCAGCCGCCGCGCCGACTCCGACGAGAGGTGGGACGCGCGCAAGACCAAGTCAGCCAGCACAGAATCCTCATCCTCATCCTCATCAAGCCCTCGTTCCACTTCCACCGACACCATCAGGGGCTGCGCCGGACGCGGATCCTTCCGCAAGAACGCGACCTCGCCGCCGTCCAAGCCCGGCCGGGCGGACTCCGCGGAGAGGTGGGACGCGCACAAGAAGGCAGCGAGCCCAGCTTCGTCGTCATCTTCAGGAACTTTTTGCCTCGTAAGCAGCAGCAACTGGCCGATCAGCCACGCGACGTCGTCCGCTGAGCGCTGGGACGTGCACAAGGAGCGTCGCCTGCCGCAGGTCGACCAGCGGCTCGACGACGGCGAGAGCAGCAGTACTGGCAGCAACGACATCGACACGGAGGAGGAGGAGGAGATCCTATGGAAGCCGCGGGCCATGTACGCTGGACCGGGCTTCGTCGGCGCCGCGCCGGAACCCAGCATCCTTCCCATGCCAACAGCGCTCTTTGTTCGCGTTGCATAGCGGTTGCACGCAGTTTAATTTGATTTTTTTTTGGTATGTTTCTGTACGTAGGTCTTGGACTATTTCATCTGAATTTATTTGGTGAATACGTGCTAAGGCACGTTCGCTAAAAAAAATATATATTTGGTGCCCTTTACAAGCCTAAGCTGTGTATGGATGCATCCATTTGCATTGCATGCATCGTCTTGATTGTTTCTGTTTCGTTTCCACATTCCAACGTATCTCGTGTCCAATGAATGAATTATAAACATATTTTAGAAAAAAAAAACATTGTCACAAGTACTGAACCTCTTTTTGATACTACAGGTGCGAACATAGGCATCACAAATTATTATAAGCATATTTTCCAATGGGCTAGGGACAGTCACGGAACGAGGCTTTACATTAGCTAGGATGCACGGTGCAGCCACGCACCACCACCTAATAATAAACATATAAATAAAGGACTTGCTAAAATTCAGGTGTCTGAATTTTAGTTTGCTTTCATACGATGATTATTATATATATTTTACACTAAAATCAGAGATTTTGTTCATTATAATTTTATAGACGCAATTTGTAATTTTCGGTACCGAGAATAAAAACCTCGTTAACAAAAACCATAAACCCGGCCGAAAAATCTGATTTGTGTTGGCAAAAAAGATAATTAACAATTAATAAATATTTTTTATAGGTAGATAATGACAAAAATTAATATGTTACGGTACAAAAATTAATATGTTATGGTACAAAAACAAATAACAAATCACAAAATAATAACTTAGTTATACTATGTAGTTGTACAAGAGTGTTGCCTAAAATCATCTTAAAATTCAGACACCTGAAATATAAGAAAGTTGTATAAATAAGCATAAGCTCGAATATTTCCAGCAAAATGTCATATACTCAAAGGGGAGGAAAGTTTCTTTTACCTCATAACTATCAATGTGGTCCATTTTTTTTCTTAAACTCTATAAAACAAACATATATCCCCTCAAGGCCATAACTCACAAAACTATTTAAATACCTCCATGTCTCGGGCAGAAGTGTGTTTTACCTCATCCTTATTTAATTTAAAAATCTATAAATACCTATAATAAAGCTTTTAAACAAAAAAAGTATCTATAGGATTCTAAAAACTGAAAAAAATCATAGAGATATGTTGGCAAATCATAGATCTAGATAAACCATTTAGAGCTTGCAAAAAATATCTTGAGAAGCTTACAAACATTAGGTTTGCTCTAGAAAAATAAAAAAATGTAGAAAAATTTGTAAAATGCTCAAAACATTATGATCAATGTTTAATTTGTTTCATAAACTTTCTATAAAAAATATGAGATGCAACATACATTTAATGTTGAATGCATTGATATATGTTTTGGTTGCGGAAAGCTTTCAAAATGCATTTACACAATGATTATCTATCAACTTATCAAATCTTTTTAGTTCTTTATAGATACTTATTGGTGTCATGGCTTAATTTTCATACTATATATCCATGTATCCATGTATTTTACAGTTAGATATTGAGTTATATGACTTCATTTGAGATAGTTGTTCCCATAAGGATATGCAAAATCGGTAAGGAGTTACATGTAGTCATGTCAAGAACTGTTTTGTTCGTCGATAATTATAAGGGAGACGTCTCTCAGTTTCTACATGACATCACCCATCACAGATTGTAGCGGCGGTATAAATTATAACTTGTGAGGTAACAAACTGCTCAAAATATTAGTTCACAGTTTGATTAATTAGGCGAAGGTTGAATATATTTATATTCGAAGGTAGCATTTCTCAGAACAACCAGGCACAATTAGATTTCATTTGCTAGGTTTTTTTGCTTTCTTGCTGTACTTGTATAATTGGTATGAGTGCTATGTTTGTATATACACCGTGTGTGCTCTGAATGTTGTATAATGTTTTTTTTTAAGCACGCCTTAGCGCGTATTTCATTAAGCAGATAAGAGTTCAACACAGCAAACAACACATTGGTAACAACCGAGTTACCCCAGCACCTAAACTACTGGATACAGAGAAATCGATCACATCCGAACACAATTTGCGACAACACAACAAAGCCACCTCAGGCCAACGCTGCAAAGCTTGTATAATGTTGTGCTGCATAGTAAAGGATGGTGCTCCTTCAATCATAGCCTGATACGGTACCACGACTACCACTTTCTTTTTGCATGGATGATTCAAAATTAGAGCATTTTTCAGCATAGTTTGCTCTACTTCTATTATAATGTTTGCTTATAGTGTTTGTCTGTACATAAATTTATTCTAATTTATGTGGGTTGGAAGAAATTGATGTGAAATTTAGTTTAATTTTATTCCAACATATACTCTAATATTCGTGGATTCAGTTGAATTTACGTACACAGCTTAACAAGATCTAAGACGCTGCCGAACAGCTTAGCTAGCGCCAAGACGGGCCCTGATTTCGCGGCATGTTGGGCCTTCGCGGGCGGAGCTCGGCCATCCGTTGGGAAACAGAGGATGCGCTGAAAAGGCGGAGGGTGAGTCCGGTCGTTGTCTGGACGTGTGTCGCCGGCCGGAGTTTTGTCCGGTGTACGGGAGTACATCTTCTTTTATCTCGAGGAGGAATCCAGTAGAGCCCGCTCTCGTTCGTGTCATCCTGCAATGGAAGGAAACTATTGTGCGGTACTAGACGCTTCGCTAGTTCTATGCATGTTGACGATAATGCATCGGTAAGATTTCTGAAATCTACGGATTATACTAGTAGAGTGAATGGAATCCGTCGTCCCCTGAAAAGCACACTGGATCGGTGGATCCCATTGAACCATACCAACAGGCAACAGCCGCCAGGGATCAGTGCCGGCTTGCTGCTGCTGAAGTAGTAACCCCTGCATTGACGTTACTGTCATGGTAGTACGTGCCACTGTTGCGAGTCATGGAAGCGATCACACCCGGACGAACAACGATGGGCCGGCCTAATCCCCTCTCCCCGGGTCGCTGATCCAGACCCGGTCAGTATACACGGACACACAGATCCTCGAATCGCGCTAAAGCAAGTCGCGGTCGCCATAAACCGATGAACAAACACTCGTCAAGGCATCACTGGTCTGCGACAACAGTCGGAGTCGCGCCACGCTACTGCCCATGCTGCACTCTTATCGCCGCCAGCTGGGGAGACAGAAGGAGCGAGAACCGACGGCCGTTCCCCTGTGCCTACGCCTCGCGTGATTGACGACGATGCCTCCTGGGTCCTGCTCATGGACGGACGGAGCCAGACCAGAGTCACCGGCCAGACGAGAGGCCAAGCTTCCAGCCGTTCAGGCAGGAATCGTGGTCGTGTGTGGATGTGGACTCGACCGACGTATAAAATTCTAGAGAGGCCGCGCGCGCACGGCGCACCACAAGCCCCAAGCGCAACGAAAGCGCGGCATTTATTAATCGGTAAGGTCTCCACCAGGCCACCACCACCACCTTTCTTCCTCACTGTCACTGCCTAGACGGAAGGACTCGGACAAGCATCGGGTGATCGCCACTGCTCCCGAGCCAGCGACGCACGGCAAGAACGCGCGCGAGTTCCGTCTCGTCATCATCAGCCATGCACCGCCCGCGCGTCGCTGCGGTTGTTTTCGCCGCCGCCATCATCGCGCTCGGCGCGGCGGGCGTCGGCGTCGTGGAGGCGGCCACCGGCACGTTCATCTACGCCGGCTGCTCGCCGTCCAAGTACCAGCCGGGGAGCCCCTTCGAGGGCAACCTGGAGTCGCTCCTGGCCTCCATGGCCAGCGCGGCGCCCAACGTCGGGTACAGCAGCTTCACGGCGGGGGCCAACGCCACGGGCGCCACGGGCACGGCGGCCTACGGGCTGTACCAGTGCCGCGGCGACCTGGGCGGCGCCGACTGCGCGGCGTGCGTGCGGGGCGCGCTGGCGCAGCTCGGCCAGGTGTGCGCGGCGGCGTACGCGGCGTCGCTGCAGCTGGAGGGCTGCTACGTGCGGTACGACGGCGCCGACTTCCTGGGCACGCCCGACGCCGCCATGGTCTACCGCAAGTGCAGCACCAGCAGCAGCAGCGACGGCGGCTTCCTCAGGGACCGGGACGCCGTGCTGGCGGGCCTACAGCAGCAGGCGGGCGTGTCGTCGTCGGCCAGCGGCGGCGGCGGGTACAAGGCGAGCGGCGCCGGCAGCGTGCAGGGCGTCGCGCAGTGCCTGGGCGACCTCGCGGCGCCCGACTGCACGGCGTGCCTGGCGCAGGCGGTCGGCCAGCTCAACGGCACCTGCGGCACCGCGCTGGCCGCCGACGTCTACCTCGCGCAGTGCTACGTCAGGTACTGGGCCAGCGGCTACTACTTCCGCCCGACACAAGGTACGTACGTACAAACTACTGTGTTTTACTGTAATTTCCAACGCAAATTGTATACGCACTTTTGCACTTGCGCTTGAGCCTTCGATTCTTTTTTTTTAAAAAAAAAACACACAAGAGCCTTCGATTCAAGACGGCGAAAATACTACTGATGCCGTGCTAGTACTACCTAGTGCGATTACTACTTATCGATCGCAATTTGCGAGTGCCCAGCTCGAGTTGCGGTAGGAATTGATTCCAGTAGGCGATAGCCGATAGGTAAACTTCCCAAAGTTTGTAACAAAGGGATGAGGCAGAATATGTCCTCTGTCACCCTTTTTCTCCCTACTGTGGCCCTATGTCCTCGCACACAAGGCGACTAGGCGAGTAATTCCACAGGAATGGTCACTCCCAACGGCTTAATTTTCAGTTGTCTAGGATCAACCGTGCCTGTTACTACTCGAAAATTTTAGCTACCAATAATAGGCGATAGCTGGAATGGGCTGTTAGATTAGCAAAAGAGAAAGAGACAAGATAGCAATCACTTGACTGCTGACAAGTGACCACCGCGCCGCGCGCGCCATAACGACTGGTGGCAACATTCTCTGTTCCACCTCATCAGTACAATCAGAGTAGCGGCTCCAGCACAATCCAGTCCAATATTTTGTATGGGGTTTTGCTATGCTAATCATTTACTACGACTGAACCCATGCGAGGCACATTTACAACTGAATTCTAGTGGACCGCATGCGAGGCACATTTACAACTGAACCCAGTATAATCGTGTATAGATGACGGTAATGAAAGGAGCTGCATTACTTCTTGATCCAAACAGACCAAAAGAGTAAATTTGACTATCATACTAGACTCGTATTTCCTGAATACTCTGAGCATCGTCACCTGCAGATGCAAAGCACTTTCAGTCGTAAGCGCGCTAGCCGTCGATTTCTGTTTCTTTTGCCGTATATGCCGATCCAAAGCATTGTCCTGATCCACCGATAGCCCCTAAAGACTAAACAAAAAAATGCCTATCGGCTATCGCCAAGCATACGAGTATCTATCAGTTTAGGACTGCGCCGCCTCAGCGATAGGCACGCACATTGTGGGATTGGGGGATTGACGGCGGGGGGCCAACCACCCCCGTCGCCGATGAATATATTCCTGATTGACAAAACAAAAGGAGCACTCGGCGGGCAAGTGCGCAACTTTGCATATGCTATTCTAATCCTGCATCTGATGATGATCTGATATGTCCTCCTGTGGCTGTGGTCACAGATTATTCGCAGGACGATGTCGGGAGGACTGTGGCCATAATCGTCGGCATCTTGGCAGGACTGGCGCTCTTCGTGGTCTTCATCTCGTTCCTCAGGAAAACATGTAATCCTCCGTCCACTAATACAGTGCATTCTAAAACTTGAAGATTACACCCAAATGACGCGAGTGCTCGTGGTTAAACCCAGTTAAGAAGTTTCTTCTCAAATTATGCTTTTTTTTGACAAACTTTATCAAATCTAACTATAGTTATTGCATAGAATGCATTATAGTTCAGTAGAAGTTTTAAAAAGCACAGTATACTAAATTTTAGAAGTTAATGCACTGTATTTTAGGATGGAGGGAATAAGCACCTGACCTGTGCTAAGCGTCGTGCGATCATGTACTCGAGGCCTTGCCTTAACTAACCTCATGCGCCTGGTGTCTCAACTCTCCATGCAGGCTAGCTCGGCACTTAATGTCTATGGGCTTCCACTCTCAGACGCTGGCATGAGAACATAGGGAAGAGTTGAGAAAGAGATTTGTCTACTAGCATGGCCTGCCCGCAGAATGCTTCGCAAGCACATGTAAGTAATGTCATTTGTTAGCAATATATATGGGGTGTCAGAGGAGCACTACCTGATTTGGGTCATCATTTTGGTCCACTGATAATGGCCTACCTGCGATCATCCATCGCAGCAGCATTTTTTTTTTTTGATGAACTCATCTCATCGCAGCAGCATTCACATTCTGATCTTAATCATTTCGGTTGTTGGATGAAGATCAGACTTGGTATTACTTACATAGGTACGACGAACATAGGTACATGGTATATATACAGCGGATCATCGGCTCACAGTCCCCGGATGATGCGAGCTCGCACACAAGCCTCGGGGGCCTTTGCTATTGATCTTATCATCAAGCGCTGTGCCCCTGGCCATTGGGCTCCACCTCGCCGAGTTGTTGTAGCTGCTGCAAGCGCTGATGCTTGACTCCCTCATTTTCATCTCAGAGATACCACTGTTGCAAATGTTTGCAAACGCTCTCATGTGCTTCATGCCATACTGAGTAAGTGAGCCACACTGGGATTCGAAAATGCGCACCTGGCAAAAGCCATCAAGATGAAATAAGTTGAAGATGGCACTGACTGCATGCAAATGTGCAATAGCAAGAACTTCAAACGCACGCCTTATGTCGGAGTTGAATAAGAAAAATCAGTATACTCACCATCCTCTTCAAACAATCCCAGTCATCGACTAATGGTTGACCTGAGGCTCTAACTGCCTCAAGCATTGAAGGCCCTCTCTCAAATCCGAAGACAAGCCTCCCAATGAAATCGATACTGCTGTCAAGATGCTTCCTATTTGAACAGTTTCTTTAATCTCTATGAGAGCTCTCAGCTTCTCTATAGACTCCCCATTTAACTGCTCATACTGTAAGAAAGATCTGAACATTAGGAACCAAGAATAAAAGGAGGCTACTGGCTATCACAAGTGATTGGTAAAACTTCAGCTTGGTATTAGAGGAGTGGGCTTGACATCGAGATGAGTGTCCGAGCTCTAACCCTCTCAAGCATGGTGCTATTGCAACAGCCTCTCACCGAGACCACATTAGTATTAGAAAGCTAGTCCTTCCTCCTACCTCCTCTAAGAAGAAGCCCATCTACGAGAGTTAGTTAAGCCATACCAAACAAGCCACATAGTTCCAAATTTTAATGGTGACAATATGAACTTGGAGTAAAAAGCACAACAGCTTTTAGCCAGTGATAGAACAAGCCAAACCCCTTTCTTGAAATGTTGTCAATTATTATCTAAATTTCTCTAAAACATAGGTATAAAATGTGCCAGCTGCTAGCCCTAGGCTTGTTCTTCAAATGAGCACTTTAAGGACTTAATTTGTGTGTTCCAACAAAAGAAATAAAGTGGTCATAAAAACTAAAGCATACCCATGGTATCATAACCAACAACACACACACAATAAAACAAAAAAGAGCCTGTCTTTTGTGTGAAGAATTTCTGGAAGATGGTCAAGTAAACAGAAATAAACAACTCTACCAGCTAAATCATAGAAATAGGCATAAGGATGGTCATAAAAACAAGAAATACAATATATTATTGTAACAACACAATGTAACGATGCCATATATATCAAGCAATGTAGCATACTTTTCAACAACAATAAGTATCATTTACACTGGTTTCATCTGAGAAATGGTTTATGCAAGTTTTTACCTGGTGCAACAACGCATCATGTTTGAATTCAATAAAGTAGAGGACAAGAATGGAAACACAAACGACCCCTAGCCCTAATTGGCATGATATATTCCATGAATATTACTAAGAACAGCATCCAACTTTTTTTCAATAATCTGCAAGTCTATATCATTGCAGTTCTTTTAGGGGAACAATTAAGAGGATTATGGAAGAATAGTTAGGATTTACCCTCTTCCACATGAAAGAAGATCAGCATCTCTTTGATTGACTGCACCATCTGGGCCTGGCCAAAGCAGCATGTTCGCGATGTTGGCATTAGCAGGATCAAAAACTTGATAAAGGAAAAGCTTCTCATCCTTGAAGGTTTTATCACCATACTCCATAACATGAGAACCCTCTTTGTACTTATTCGAGTTTGAGGTCTTGTTTTAACCTGCCCAACAAATTATTTATTTTTAAAAGTTCTCGTTTCCACCTTCCTAACAAAGCAGGTGACTAGCTGATATTAAACAACATGGAGGAAGTGTGCTTGAGACTCACCACTTCATACTGATCCTTGATGGTTTCCTTCTTTAGATTATGGGTTTGACTGCCAATTAGAATCAGATCAGTTCAAAAGAGCAGGCTTAGTAAGTATAACAGTCATAAGTACTTGCTACCAAGCTTTTATATTTCGGGCCATATTGACTGAAAGAAAAGTTAGCATAAAAGCACTACACAATTACTTGTTAACAGTCCTCTGGTTGCTTGACAATCAATACTTCCCCAACCTTTTCAGTTATCTACTCTTTTTTGCATGCATTTGCTATTACCACTTAGGACTGAACACTGTGATCCGCCAATACCTTAAACAATAAATACTACGGTATGGAGTAGTAGTAAAGTGGATGATTATTGTACTAAATAACAATTACAAAACACATATACCTTCTTAGGTACTACCTGCATTCCAAAATGTGAAATGTTTTAATTTGTCTCAAGTCAAATTCTCGAACTTTAACCAAATTCAGAGAAAATACAGGCATTTACAACATGAAATGAGTTTCATGAAATCAGCCATAAAATATGTCTTCAGAGTGCATTTATTTGGTATTATAGATGTTAATATATTTTTCTATAAAGTTGGTCAAAATTAGAGAAGGATGGACAAAACTAGAACATTGGAGGGGAGTAGCATCTCTTCAACGCGATATGAAGACATGACATGTATGTACAAATTGTCAAATTTAAAAAATAATTCATGAATAGGTTCCGAATAGCAGTGTTGACCGCAAAGTTTAGCTGCGTAGAATGAACCAAGTAAGGTAAAACAAATGGACCAATCATGGCAAAAAGGTAGTTTTATCATGGGCAATAACACAATAGTCCAACTGTCCAAGCATAAAAATACCTAGTATAACTAGAATTGCATCACATTACATAACTAAAAAATAGCAAAACAACATATCAAATGTGTAGGCTCCATAAGATATACCTTCCACAAGTGTAAAAACAGCTAGAATTTATTTTGATCTAACATAATATAATGTCGGACAGCAATGGATCTCAAATGAATTTAGTCTTACCTGTCTTCCATCCAAGAAACACTGTACAAATCACCTAAGCAGGTAATGTACTCAGGAGGGGGTGATGGCTCCATCCCAGGGCAGTATGTTCCCCAACTATTTTCAACTGGATTTGAGGCTGTTGTGACATAAATATTTAGATCTTCAGGCATTAATCCCTCGAAGATACTGCCACTTTCACATGCTTCAACATATATAACCTGACATTCAATGTAAAGCATATCAGTTCCAAAATGGACTTTTCTAGAGCGGAGAAGAAAATGAAGGATCTATACCATTTTTGAGTAGCTTTTGGAAGCATGCTTCTTTTTCAAAACCTTGATGAAGTCACCAGCATACAGATATGGCAAGTTTGGCATACCTAAAATTTTGCTTAGTTAAGCACCATACAGAAAATCAAGTAATCAACTGAGCAGCATCCCTTATGCAGTAAGTTCAAAATACGCACCAAGAACTCCAGGACCCCATGATCTGAGTAATAGATGAAGATGTGGTCATTAGGCTTGCTGTTTATCACCTTCTTACTCCCTCCAGTGACAGCACTTTATTGCCCAAGAGGACAGCAAAGAAGTTTTCAGTAGTGACCTGATCACCTGTGTAATCCTGCAATGAATGTGAAGCTGATCAACTTGGTGCAGAACATGAGCGGTAGGAGGTGTCAATCCTTATGTGATCACAAAGCACAGTCATATTTTGATTTTGGGGTAGACTACTCATGCACTTGTGCGAAACTAAAACTGAAGTGAAGAAATATCAAGTATTACCTTTGGAACACCATTATAAACATTTTGTCCTTTAGGATGGTTAATGATAACCCCAGGCCTTGGGTTCAGAATGTTATGGGCAATATCATCATACATGAATACCACAATGTTCTCCTCCTTCACTCCTCCCTTCCGCAGTATCTGGTACGCATGGCACACATCGGCCTGCCAACATCAAGTGTACCATTATGCCCTAAGAAAGCAGTCATAATGATTTCATACAACAAATTTTGTAGCAAACACACAATAAACAAAACTCAAATAGCACGGCAGAACATTTTTTGTGTGTTGGCACGTTCAATCATTAGAATCAGGCGTAATATAAAAAAAAAAACTCAAATAGCCCCCACATTCCTAATCCTAACAGATATTCAGTCAAACAAAATTCCTGTCACCAATGAAGCATGTCTCGCACCTAAAAGTATCCACCCAGTTAGCAACCACCCCAAACAGCTGAGACAAATCATGTATGGACCAGTATAACAAAGCAAAGCAGCTAAGGATCGGACAGCCCGGTCCTTCATACCTAAATCTCACGGGCAAACCGTGTCTACTCTACACAGTCAATTTCAAACTCAGATAGCGACCGGAAGTGCGGATCAGCTTTGAATCCCCCCACAAATTCAAACTTCGAAGCATCGAAACTCGAAACGCTTCGAATCGAATCAATCGGAAAGTCGCAACACTATCATCAAGTTAACAGGCCTGCGCAGGAGGGGAAATCCACACAGCACTTTAAGGAAGAGGCCGCCGCGGGCTCACCTGGTGCCGGTAGTTCCCGTAACCGGAGGAGCCGGCGACGAGCACGGCCCACCTCGTCCCCACTCCATCCTCCTCAGCCGCCGGAGCAGAAGCAGCAGCAGCGTCAACCCCCTTCTCCGTCGGCATCCGTATCAGCGGCTCCCACCCACCATCCGCCGCCGACGCAGCGGCGGCGAGGGCCAGGAGCGAGAGGAGTCCACACAGCCACGCCGCAGCTGCCATCACCGAGCGCGAGGGCGGCGCCTCAGAGTGACAGAGAGAGGGAGCAGGCGGGTAGGTGCGAGAGAGTGGGGGTGAGTGGTGACGACGATTCTGGGTCCGGGGGGCGCCTTTAAAAAAAAACTATCCGAAGTGACGTGTCGTGCGGCAGCAACGCAGCATGGCCCGCGCGGCGCGATGCCGGCGCGGGCGGGGCCTGCGCCGCGCGGCCCGAGCCCGAGCTGCCGTTCACGCCTTGACAACGCGCGCAGGCGCGGGCAGCAGAGGCGCCGGGATTCTGGAAGGCCGGAACACGAGCCCGTCGCGTGAGTGCCTGATTGGGCACCGGATAGGATTCCGTGCTATGCGCGCGTCGGGTCGTCGTCAACTGACTGGTTTCGACGAGATATCTGAACTGATAAAGTGAGGAGTTTGATCTGCTTAGCTTTTTTCTATCATCGCCACGAAAGGGAGAGGAGGAGACGCAAAGAAACCGACTGTTTCTGATCATCATCATCTGGAACTGGAATCGCTGCAGGTAATCATGGAACGTTTCCGTCTCTTCTCGAGCAAACCGGGGCCATGGCATGCTTTTGTGCTGCTTGTGCCAAAGGGTCGAAGACGTTGCTTCACCTTCACGCGTACTGAAATGAGATCGAGCGCAGTTGCCATTTAACAAGTAGCATGTGACACACATAACTCACAACTGACGGCGACGAGATTCCAAAGTAGGATTTGCCACTCAGAAATCTATGACGCCAATCAGGAATTAAAAAAAAAGTATGATTGACGTGCCGTGCCTATCTAATTAAAATTCTACACAAAACAGAACGAGGGAGAATAGATGAGAAACTCTTGGTAGCATAGGATAGGAAAATGAAGGAATAGGAAAAAATATAGGATTTTATATGCTATGTTCATCTAATCGGACCCCATAGGATTTAAAAGCATAGGAAAATAGATGAGAAACTCTTTGGTAGCACAAAGGAAAATCACAAGATTCATTTTGCAGGAATGTCAAGGTTGAATAAGAAAATAATAATAAGTGCATGCTTTGTATGAGTTTCCTCTATTTGATTGGGTAGAATAAGTCATAATAGATCATTAGTTGCTAGCGTCAATATTCAGCTTCTCGTGCTTCGTGCCCAAATTTTTTTTGATGAGCTCTAGATGAATGTTACCAATCCTGTGGAACAACGTATAAAGGATAAAATCATATGCAATAGTAGTGCTGGTTTTTGCTACCAAACCATATGATAGAAAACCTTCCTTTATTAAAAGTATCCTTCAAAATTCCTTTAAAAATCCTGTAATCAAGGACCCCTAAGATTCCTGTGTTTCACCTGAGTGGTACCAAAGACTCTCTTGTGTAGTTTTTAGTGGATTCCAATTCCTATAGGATTAGAGATATATGCTATCTCAAATCCTCCATTTTTATATCCCTATACTTCATCTATCATGTGTTCCAAAGAAGCCCTTTAGGACGGAGGATTTTCAAAGGAAAAACTAAGGAATTGAAACATCTACTCTAGCCTCATTTTCTTTCCTCTTGCTCGCATAGGATCGAGGCACAACTCATGGCTGGTGACTTGGTAACTAGTGAATTAAAGCAATCAGCTAAGAAAGGGTTCTACCAAACAATCAGCCCTGTTGGAATGGAGTATTTTCATAGGAAAAGTGGAGGAAACAAAACCACATGAAAATTGGGAAGGAAAGGTGTTTGGATCAAAGAATTTCTCAATTCCTTTCCTATGGAATAGGAGCCCAAGCATGCGGTTTCAAAGGAAAAAAAAGAATCCAGTCTCATCTTTTGGTTTGGTTTCCTTCACGAAGTCCGAGAAAACAACGTACTCAATTCTGTCATTAGTGTGTACTGATCATCAAGCTTTGCACGTTCAGGACCGTGAACAACTTGCAGCCTTGTGTGCCCATAGTTACGAGCATCCTACATGGGTATATGTCACTTGTGATACAATGCTTATATAACTATAAATGACTTTAATTAATATATCATTAAGTACATTCATATCATTTTCCTATGATTTTTTTCCATTATGGCCCTAATATCATTTTGGGAGATGCATCAATCGATATAATCGGTGCTTAGGGACACACATGACGATCAAGTCTATTCCTGCTGTAAGTGCATTCGCCCCCATTGTGGGTTTTGGCTAATTAATAACAATCAAATTATGGACTAACAGATTTATAAAAGCATGTATGCAGGTGTTAGTCCTTAGAAAGATTTGAAATGTTGAAATCTCGTGAACAAAACACGTTGAGTATAGTTGGACAAAAAGTTGTCTAGCTCAAGTGGTGGATTGAAAGTTTAATTTTAAACTTGAGTTATAGGTAAGCCGACTATCAGAGGGGTACAAATTAGGTTGACCAGTGTGGAGAAAAGTGCTCAAATCGACTAACTAAAGTTTGCTTGAGAGTCACCGCACGATCACGGACTCGTTAATATGTATCTATACAGTCGGTAGTACCGACCATGGGAGTCGGTAGTACCGACCAGGGAAGCAGCGCACAATGCTCTCTGGATGAAGTTCATTTTGAACTGGCGGTAGTACCGCCATAAGGTCGGTAGTACCGACCATCCAGACCATTCTAACATCCTCTCTGTGTTGGCTCGAAAATGGTCTGGCGGTAGTACCGCCATAAAGCCGGTACTACCGACCCTCGGTGGTACCGACCTCGGCTGATAGAAAGTTTGTTTTGCATACCTCTCTGTTCGTGCTCAAAATGGCTTCGCGGTAGTACCGCTATAAATGCCGGTACTACCGGGCCCGGTAGTATCGACCCTGGTCGGTAGGTACCGAGCCCCCGAGACAGATCTGCGAAGCTCTCTATTGGTGCGCTAATTGACTTGGCGGTAGTACCGCCATAAGGTCGGTACTAGCGACCCTCGGTGGTATCGACCCTGGTCGGTTGCTACCGAGAGGCCGAGTATCTTTCTGCGGAGCTCTCTGTTCGCGGTCATTTTGGCATGTCGGTAGTACCGTCATATGGCCGGTACTACCGACCCTCGGTGGTACCGACCTTTGGTCGGCGGCAACGGTTTTTGGCTGGTCGGTACTACTGACCATGGGTGGTCGGTACTACCGACAAGCCTTGGGACTGGGGAACTATAAATAGCCCTCCACTTCGTTTCTAACCGTTATCCACTCATTCCACTCACTTATTGCAACCTACCAGCTGACAAAATACTCTCCAAGCATTGACTCCTCCCCCTCTCTCCCTCTTTGCTCCTAGATTCGTTCCCTTGCAAGATTTGAGCTAGGGAAGTGAGATTAGAGAGTGGGAAACTTCGATCTACGACTTTAGCACTTGGTTTCCATCTAGCCGGCTTGATTTGTGTCTATTACTCTTGGGTTCTTTGAACTCTAGCCGGTTAGGTGTTCTTCGTGGTTGCCCGTGTTGATTCATTTGTGAGGGCTCCCCGAAGCGTTTGTATTACCCCTGTGATTTCTAGTGGAGAAACTCGAGTAGCCTTTGTGGTTGCTTAAGTGAGGCAAGGAGGTGAAAGAGACTCCAACCTTGGTGGTCACCTCAACAACGAGGACGTAGGCACTCCTTAGTGGTTTGGCCGAACCTCGGGATAAATCATTGTGTCTCGTGTGCTTGTTGTTATTTCTACATTGGATATTGCACTTGTACTTGTGTTCTTCGTGTTCTTCCTCTCCATAACTCTTTCTTAGGATTAGAAGGCTCGATCTACATCGGGGGTTATGACCAAGGCTTGGAGAGGATAGAATCTTCATCTACAATACTTAGGGAAGTGGAACATTTCTTTGATTTACATCCGTAGCTCACATACATTGGATTTATAGTTTCTTTTTAGGATTCCAGTAGTGTCGTTTGTTTGTATCGGCAGTACCGTTGTCTCATACCCGGTAGTACCAACCCAAACAAACCGGTAATACCGGTTGTTATCTAACTACAAGTTTTAGTTTGTGAGGTTTCAGATTGTAAAAAATTACTTATTCACCCCCCTCTAGGCTGATTTGATCCTTTCACCTGCAATCCAAACAACTCAAAGTATTATTCCTATGTTTTTGGAATCCTGTAGTTTCTCACTTTTCACTCTACCCTATTCCTGCGTTTTTTTTTCTTTTTCTCCGTTTTGCATTCATGTGTTTCAAACAGACCGTCAATGAACAAAATTATGCACTTCCTGATATTCCTATTCCCATGAAGTACATGAGTATCCAACACATCTATCTTTTATAACTTTCATATAGTTTCCAATCCTTTGTTTTCCAATTACATTCCTATAAAATTTCTATGTTTGTCTTATTCCCGTGCTTTTGCAATCTGTGTTCCAAGAGGGTCTTAAAAACTATAAGAAGACATGTTTGGAATAAAGGAATATGTAACAGAGGAAAACTTAAAACATTAAAATAGATTAAAAGCTAAAGGTACTTAATTATAGACTAAACGTGGAGCATTAGTATATTATTTTTTATTACAACTTATGGGACTCAAAGGTGTAAATGGGTAACTTTTAGGTGTACCTTCGATCCTCTCTACTTCAAATATTTATACTATTTTTAAAATAAGATCTCATTTAATATAATATTCGAACTAAAAAGTTTTGGAAGTGTACCTAAAGGTCACTAATTTGCACCTTTAATGGAATCCAATGATACTCAAAGACAATTCCTCCATATTGAAAAAAGATGACGTTTTGGACAAGGTTTAGGTCAAACATTGGGAATAAAATCATAAATAACTTTTAAATTATTGAGTTTAGAGATGTAAAAATCATATAAATAAATTTGTCTTGAAAAGTACTTTCATAAAAATATGCATATACCACTTTCCAATAAATATTTTTAAAGAAACAAGTGGTCAAAGTGATGTTTTGGAGACCGTGTCGCTGTCTGAAATGTAAGTTTTACAATATGGAGGGAGTATCTACGTACCTCCACGGTCCACACTGTCTATAGACTACTAATGATTAATTTACTCCATTTAGACGAGTCTAATGACATGGCTGCCCCGGACTTCTCAGCGCAGGAAATGAAAACCATCAGGAGCATTGTTTTTTTCCTGTGAAATCTTGTCATTGCTACGGTATTCTAGAGGAAAGGATTATCTCAATTCCTTTATTCAAAACGGCCTACTCATCTTCTTTCCTATGTTTTCGTTTCCTTCATTTCCCCGTAAAATCTTAGCCTCCTTTGAACACAGGATAGCAAAAGCATATGAATAGGAAAAACTTAGGATTACAGTAGGAATCCATATGCAAAACAGAGAATTAGAAAATATAGGAATTTTGTTGCTTTTGCTTAGGAAACATACAGGAATCTGCCTAGATCCTACACCAACGAAAGAAAACAAAGAGCTTGGAGTGGATTCTTTTTCCCGCACTTTTCCTCCAAAACTTGTTGCAAAGGAAAATTTTCTATGTTATTTCTTTCCTCCAATCCTACAAGCCAAAGGAGTGAACAATAATAATTTACTATAGGAATCCAATTCCTATGATTTTCCTATATTTCTCCTACAATCCAAAGGAGGCCGTACATTCCTTTATCTTACCACAACATCCCTATTCTATTCATGTGTTTCCTTGCGTTTCTGTTTTATAGGCCTTGTTTAGATGCAAAAATGCAAAAAATTTTCTATAGCGTTTTCGTTGTTATTGACAAACTTTGTCTAAATATGGACTACGTAAAACTCCAAAAATTCGTCTCGACATGTACATATTAAAAGTACAAATTAATTATTTTTTTACGTACATTTAATGCTCCATGCATACGTCCGAACATTAATGTGATGGTTGATGTGATGGAAAATTTTGGGAAATAGGAGGAACTAAACAGAGCCATAGTATCTGTGTGTTTCGAACGAGTCCTGACACGTCCCAATGGTATTGACATTATCTCACGAGATGACCCTTCGCTCTGGGCGTCTGGCGACTTCTCGTTTTCTCCTGTCGTCCAGAACCTTCCAGAATCGTGGAGACCGGACGTACGTAAACTAGTAGACCTCGCGCCTTCTCTCTCCTCTTATACTTTGCCCCTCCCCGGCCTCGACGATTCCACCAAAGGACCGAAACGCGCACCGCCAGCCGATACGAATCCGACGATCTCGATCGATCCACCTCCCCGAATCCCCGATCGCACGCCAATCAGCACCAGCCGCCGCCGCGGATGGCGGACGAGGCGAAGGCGAAGGGCAACGCGGCGTTCGCGGCCGGCCGCTTCGAGGAGGCTGTCCAGCACTTCAGCGACGCCATCGCGCTCGCGCCCGGCAACCACGTCCTCTACTCCAACCGCTCGGCGGCGTACGCGTCGCTCGGGCGCTACGCGGAGGCGCTAGACGACGCCGAGCGGACCGTGGCGCTGAAGCCGGACTGGGCCAAGGGCTACTCCCGCCTCGGCGCCGCGCACCTGGGCCTCGGCGGCGCGCCCAAGGCGTCGAGGCGTAACGAGAAAGGGCTCGCGCTCGAGCCGTCAATGAGGCGCTCAAGTCCGGCCTCGCCCAGGCGCGCCAGGCCTCGTCGGCGCCGAGGCGTCCGGTGGGCTCCGGGGCGGACGCCATTGGCAAGATGTTCCAGGGCCTGAGCTGTGGAGCAAGGTCGCCGCCGATCCCACCACGCGTGGCTACCTCGACCAGCCGGACTTCGTTCAGATGCTGCGGGAGGTGCAGCGGAACCCCAGCAGCCTGAACAGCTACCTTTCTGACCAACGCATGGTTCAGGTGCTCACCCTCACGCTGAACATCAAGTTCCAGAACCAGAGCAATGGGGCGCCTGAGCCGGCCGCTGCGCAACCGTACCCACCGCCACCAAAGCAGCAGCCAGAGGCTAAGGCAAGGGAACCGGAGCCCGAGCCCGAGCCTATGGAGGTAACAGAGGAGGAGAAGGAGCAGAGCAGAAGGAGAGGAAAACGGCGGCGCAGAAGAGAAGGAAGCTGGCAACACTGCTTACAAAAGGAAGGATTTCGATACCGCGATCCAGCACTACACAAAGGCTATGGAGCTCGATGATGAGGACATCTCTTACATTACCAACCGCGCTGCTGTTTATCTTGAGATGGGAAAGGTAAGGCCTAAATCACAGGCTATTTACATGTAGAGTACTGTGTAGCTTTAGTTAAAAAAAAAGAAACCTAAAATCTGGAGTGTCTGAATTTGTCAATGTGATCAGCTACTGGGACCTTTTCACCACATACTGAAAACAGCTGTTAGATATGAATTGGCTAAATATTAGTCCTCTGTGGTGGAGTAATGGAGGCTAATGATATTCCAGATCTACTTGAATTGGTCGAGAACTCGAGTTGCATAGTTTAAGAAGTTTTAATAATTTGTGGTAGTAGTGTGATCGTGATAATGAGCAGAATTACATTAGTGTTCCAATTCATGAAATTCTGATACAGCCGTACAGGACACTGGGAGTTCCCTAGTCCTGAAATCCTGAAACTTGGAGTTTGATGAGTAGGCTCAAGTCGGAACAACGCTATTGTTGAAGTGATCTTTGTATTCTTTTACTTCGAATCGTGAATGAATTCACTCCTATCTGGCTATGCTTTGATAGGAAATGTGGTAGCTCACAGAAAAGGAGAAGAATAGAAAAAGGGTAGTTTTTTTCTCGCTAGATGATAATCTACTAATCTGTTCACAAGGACTGCAGAAGTGTTCATAGCTAGAGAAAAATCAACATATATAATTAGTGCATGTCCTGCAATATCTTGGCAGTGGTTTCTCAATCCTGTCTGGTGTGGAGTAGGTTATGATGTCCTTCAAAACTAATATTTTTTCCTTTGAATCCAGTATGAGAATGCATTAAGGACTGTGATAAGGCTGTTGAGAGAGGAAGGGAACTACATGCTGATTTCAAGATGATCTCGAGGGCACTCACCAGAAAAGGAACTGCTCTTGCCAAACTGCTAAGTCATCGCAAGACTATGATGCTGCCCATTGAGACTTTCCACAAGGCGTTAACTGAGCACCGGAACCTAGACCCTGAAAAAACTAAATGATGCAGAACGAGCAAAGAAGGAGCTGGAGCAACAAGAGTACTATGACCCAAAAATGCTGACGAGGAGCGAGAAAAAGGTATGCCTTATGACTTCTGTCTGCTCTCACTTGTTACTTACAGTATCATTAATTATTCATGCAGGACTTCTGTTTCCTGCAGTTTGTTTCTTGTCAAGGATTGCATGTGGTGTTCGTTGTTGAACCATTTGTTATTTCTGTGCAGGTAATGAGTTCTTTAAGCAGCAGAAATATCCAGAAGCAGTGAAGCATTATTCTGAAGCTCTCAGGAGAAACCCCAAGGACCCAAGGGTAATTTGTTGATGAAATCCTTTGTCATTTGCATAAACTGTAGTCTGCACAGTATCATTGTGCATCCTTTGATCTGCAGGGTAAAATTATTTGAGAATATGAATTGGTGTAACATTGTGAAACTTGAATAAAGCATTTTAATGAATCTACAACTGATTCTTTGACTTCTGCGAGTGCCAATTTGAAAACTTCATGTTGTTCTTTTTGCCTTCCTGGTACGTCATGTGCTTGAGGTGTGGACATTTTTCTAAGTTCTTCCCCTCATGGATGATTTCAGGTATACAGCAATAGGGCTGCCTGTTACACCAAGCTGGGGGCCCTTCCTGAAGGTCTGAAAGACGCCAAGAAGTGCATTGAGCTAGATCCCACATTCTCCAAGGGATACACAAGGAAAGGTGCTATCCAATTTTTCATGAAAGAATATGACAAAGCGCTGGACACTTATCAAGCTGGCCTAAAGCATGACCCGAAAAATCAGGAGTTGCTTGATGGTGTAAGGAGGTAATGCTGCCGGTGGAAGAGATATCATACATGTCTTGTGATGTTGGTGTGTGCTAAGCAGTAATTCTATCGTTGCTCTGATCTTTTCTTTTCTTTTCTTTTCTTTTCTTTTCAGGTGTGTTGAACAGAACAACAAGGCGAGCCGAGGCGAACTCAGCAAGGAGGAACTGAAAGAGAGACAGGTAAACTGATATCTCCAAAAATCTTTGTTCGGTTACTCTGGATAGAGCACTTGCCCGGCGTTCCATCCACTATGACTGACGGGTCACCCTTTACGCAGAACAAAGCCATGCAGAACCCTGAAATCCAAAACATCCTGACTGATCCGATCATGCAGCAGGTAACGATAGACGTCTGCATTTGATCTGAAATTCACTTAAAGTAGGTGAGCCTGATGACGATCTGATGATGCCGAGCTTGCTTTGCAGGTTTTGACCGATTTGCAGGAGAACCCACGGGCTGCCCAGGCGCACCTCAAGAACCCCGGAGTGATGCAAAAGATCCAGAAGCTCGTCAGCGCGGGGATAGTTCAGATGAGGTAGAAGTAGACAGTGGGTGTAATGTCCGGGTTCAGAACTGGGACCTGTGCTGTGAACCTGATCATTGTCTCGCATTTTGAAACTGAATCGGTTTGTGTGGTCATGGCTGTTATGGTTTTTCCCACCAGACACGTTTCGTGCCTTTTTTCTTTTTTTTTTCTGGAATGCGTGTGAAGAGTAAGAGCGTTCAGTCTCTTCGCACTCGAGCAGTTTCTAGTTACGTGATGTCCATTTGAAAAGCCGCAGTGGTTCATTCGGATCAGCAGCAGCTTCTTCGCCAACACCCCACATCGGTTCGGTTCCTTAGATAGTTCGATACGTCTGGGCGGACCTTGCCAATGGAGTGGCAGATCCCCAAGTACTCTACGTTATTTTTTTACCTGTCGTAATAGAACAAGAGGTTCTCAGGAACACAGATCGTTCGCCATTTCTGGTAATCAGCAGAGCAGATCGTTCTCCCGGAGAACGATCTGCACCTTCTCAGCTTCTCAACAGGAGCAAGGAACCAAAAACATATAATTTTGACAAGGCCATTATCAGGTCCAAAATCAATGGCAAATAATACCCCTTAGGGGTTCAATACACTAGAAAGCTACATACACCTTTGATGTCTTTCCTATCAACCTGCTCTGCTGTTGCTGTATGCATATATCTACGGGAAATGAAAATTAAGCAGCAGCTTCCTCTGCTTTTGTCGAGAGCTGGTTCTGGATGTGCTGTGGGACGACGTCAAACTTGGCGAGTTGCATCGTGTAGGACGCTCGCCCCTTGGTCATCCCCCGGAGGGTGCTGACGTATTGGAACATCTCAGCAAGTGGCACAAACGCATCAACCACCTGTGAATTGTGATCAATAGCATTTTAAGCAAAATGTTTAAGGTCACGGTGGAAATAGTAGACTATGGTAAACTACACGTTGGAAATAGTATACTATGGTAAACTAGTCTAGAAAAGCTGAGGATGCACTATTTCATACCTTGAGTCCACCAGGCTTATCCCCGAAGCTGTTAACCTGTCCTCTTCTAGAGTTCAAATCACCGATAACATCGCCCAGATGCTCTTCAGGAGTAATCACTTCAACTCTCATTATAGGCTCCAGAAGCCTTGGACCAGCTTTCCTCATTCCCTCACGGAAGGCTCCTCTGGCTGCAATTTGGAATGCTAAGACACTTGAATCGACATCGTGATATGAGCCATCAACCAACACAGCCCGGAAGTCCACAACTGGGTAACCAGCGAGGACACCATTGGGTAAGCTTTCTTCCAATCCTTTCATCACTCCTGGTACATATTCTTTGGGCACTGACCCTCCCTTGATTTCACTCTTGAACTCATACCCACTTCCAGCTTCCAAAGGTTCAAAACGGACAATAATGTCCGCAAACTGCCCAGATCCACCGGATTGCTTTTTGTGGACATACTGAATTTCTGCAACTTTGGAAATACTTTCACGGTAGTTGACTTGTGGAGCTCCAACGTTAGCTTCAACCTGCACAGATCATTTGCATAAAAGAAGTAAAGGTAATGTTACAGGTACAAAACTCTGAGTTAAATTTCCATATAGAATAGAATTAAAGAAACATAAGATGCATGCACTGCATAAACGTAGCTAGTCAGAATACTAACCTTGAATTCCCTCTTTAGTCTGTCTACAATGATATCAAGATGCAGTTCTCCCATTCCCTCAATAACAGTCTGGTTGGTTTCCTCGTCTCTAGAGAAGTGGAATGAGGGGTCTTCTTGAGCAAGCTTGATTAACCCAGTAGCCATTTTGTCAGCATCAGCCTTTGTCTTGGGTTCAATAGCAACCTTAATGACAGGATCAGGAAATTCCATACGTTCAAGCACTACAGCCTTGTCTGGGTCACAGAGTGTTTCACCAGTAATTGTGTCTTTCAGACCAGCAAGCGCTACTATGTCACCTGTCACAGCAACTGCTATATCTTCCTTACTGTTTGCGTGCATCTCAAGGAGTCTTCCAATTCTTTCTTTCTTATCTTTATTTGCATTGAGAACATATGAACCAGCTACCAGCTTCCCAGAGTATATGCGAACAAATGTTAGTGACCCCACAAATGGATCAGTCATGATCTTGAAAGCTAACCCAGAAAATGGTTCATCATCACTTGGTTGCCTTTCAAATACTATTTCAGGGTCATCTGGGTCAGTACCCTTCATTGAAGGTAGATCAAGTGGAGATGGCAAGTAATCAACAACAGCATCAAGCAATGGTTGAACACCCTTGTTTTTGAATGCTGAACCACATAAAACTGGGACAAAGCTGGCACCGATTGTTCCCTTTCTGATTAATTTCTTAACAGTTTCCTCGTCTGGTTCAGTTCCTTCAAGATATTTCTCCATAACTTCATCATCCAATTCAATAATAGTTTCCAGCATCTGAACACGATAATCTTCAGCCAGCTCTTGGAGATCAGTAGGTATGTCTTTGTATTCAAATTTTGCACCCAGCTCCTCCCCTGTCCATACAATAGCTTTCATTCTGACTAGATCAACAACTCCTTGAAAGTTGTCCTCCGAACCAATCGGCAACTGAATCACCAATGGTTTGGCACCCAAGTTTGCAACTATCATGTCTCTAGTTCTAAAGAAGTTAGCTCCAAGGCGGTCCATTTTGTTCACGAAACATATTCTTGGAACCCCATATTTATCTGCCTGGCGCCACACAGTTTCAGATTGTGGTTCTACCCCAGCAACACTGTCAAAGAGACATATAGCACCGTCCAACACCCTGAGAGCACGTTCAACCTCAAGAGTGAAGTCGACGTGACCAGGAGTATCAATAATGTTGATTCTGTGTTTGTTCCAGAAGGCAGTCGTTGCTGCAGATGTAATGGTAATTCCTCTCTCTTGTTCTTGTTCCATCCAGTCCATTGTAGCTGTTCCCTCATGAACCTCGCCAATCTTGTAGTTCCTTCCAGTGTAATACAGAATGCGCTCAGTAGTTGTTGTCTTTCCTGCATCTATATGGGCCATAATACCAATATTGCGGTAATCATGTAAAGGCACTTGGCGATCTGGATACAAGAAATAGCAAGTTAATATCTAACTCACTAAACCAACAAAATGAGATATTATTTCCAACAAAAATGGTGGATTTAGCAATAAGATAATGTAATTAGAAAAGCATGTGACATGCATTTTTCAGAGCTTCATTTGGTTTAGCATTGATATGACACATGCCAATATTTTAAGTTGCATACAACGAAATCTATAGTACCAAGTGTCATGAAAAAAAAAACTCGACTAGGAGGAGAGATGTCCCCCTGATTTTCGTCTTAAGAAGATGGTGCCATGACTCAAACCCGGGCTGGCTTAGCCAACCGCTTAGCACAGGACATTGACACCATCTGCCCTCCACATTCCATACTAGCTGAAAATTCGCATCAAGCAAATTCATGAAATGAAGAGGCACACTCATTTACAAGGCCTTGGAGGCTTGGAACCTGTTTTTCCGAAATATTTGCAGAACTTCCATTCCATTATTGGGCCTATTTTTAAAATATCTCCAAGAGACTCTCTTCATGATTCTTTATCACAAAATTCAGAAAACAAACCAAAAAATCAGACTCCACACGACTCTCCATCTTTTCCGCTCCCCAAAACCACCCTTCTCACTCTCAGCTAATGGAGAGGCTACATCAGTCTCTAAATTCAGTACATGGTAGTTCTCTTATGAATTTTTTCACAAGCTATTGAAGTCCGTCCATTGGAGACACGAGAGGTATATAAAGAGAATATTCATGAGATGGCTCTTTTTTTAAATAGATATATAGATATTGAAGTTTAGAAAGACTTTTGGACTTGCTCTAGGCACTGCGCTTTCAGTTATACTATCTTGAATTTGTGATAATCAAAATTTAATTAGAATAGCATCTCCAGAAACATAAGTCCAACAGCAAGCTATGAAGTTCATCATTGCTTTAACTTCGATTGCTTTTTGAAGAAACAACTTAAAATAATTTGCCCGGTAGCAATAGGCACTGCAGAGACGAGCACGTCAACAAGCAAACTGGTCCATTTGGGTAAGCACGATGCAGCACAATCACTAACGATCAACCATAATTTCACTCTCGTATACTGCAATCCACCGCAAGTCTACGGAGGTACGCTCTTGGGCCATTTCGACAAACACATAGAACACGCCGGCGCACTGCGCAATAAGAGAACGGAAACTTCACAAAAAGGATTACAGCGCTCGCTCACCGCTGCCGGCCATGGCGACGACCGAGAGGCGCGGCCTGCGCGGGCGCGGGCGGAGTCCGGCCGCGGGGCCTGCCACCGCGGCGCGTCCGGCGGCGAAGCGCAGCGCGTGGAAGGGGCGGTGGCCGAGGAGGAGGCGCGAGGCGGACGAGGCGGAGACGACGGCCGCAGCCGGCCGGCGCGCGGACCGCGCCCCGGCGGCGGGGGCTCGCACGGGCGCCTCGGCGGCCATGGAGAGTTGGAGGCTGCCTCAGTGGTTTTTTTCCGCTCTTGGTGTGGCCTTTGCCGCGAGCTCTCTCTCCCCTCGCCTGCGCCGCGAGGCTGTCGCGAGCGGGGGGCCGCGGGTTTTATGCGCGCGAGCGGCGGCCGCTGATGCTGAGGATAATGCGAGCCGCAGGGCGGTAACGAGGGCGCCTCCCCATCTCACGTTTTGGATTGGCGCTTTTTTTTTTCCTCCCTGGTTTTTCGCTTGTCTAATCAGCAACTTTTTACCTCCTCCTTTGCATTACATGGTAACAAAATTTTGAAACCTGGGTATTTAACAATGTTTATCGGATCATTGAGCTCTTGATATATGAGTTTTTTTTTCTTCTTGTTCTTACATGCGGTTCTACCACGGCAGCCGAAAACAACGTAATAACCTTTTACGGTCATTTCTCACCCCTGACTACGAACCAGCCATGCAAAACCAGCTGACAATTTAACTGAGAAATGGAGTTCGAAGGATCAAATAGTGCCGGGCTGCCGGCGAAGAGCCACGTCTCCACGTTTCCGACCACGAGTGTCCAACGGGCCAGGCCCAGACCGCCAGACCCCATATATTTTGGACGTTCGCGACTTCACGTGCTCCGCTCGGCGGCCACCACAAAAAAAAGCGTCCTACACCGTCAACTCGAACAAGCATTTTTCTTGCCAGAACAGCTGCCAATTCTTAGGCCCCGTTTCGTACAGCTCAGCTTGACTAGTGAAGCTGTTTTTTTTAGAAAATAACTTTATGGACAACTTACTAGGGGAAGCTAAGCTGTTTTGAAAAAAGTGTTTGACAAAACAGCTTCACCAACAACTTCATGCATGGTTGGGAGAGAGAAATGGAGGTGTAAGTTGTGAAAAGCTACTTTTTTCAGCTTCATGGGTGAAACTGTTTTTGTGAGAGGGGGGATAAAACAGCTTCATGGGTGAAGCTGTTTTGTAAAATGGTGTTTAGCAAAAAAAAAAACAGCTCACAACAGCTTATGAAGCTGTTGTGAGCTATACCAAACAGGCCCTTGGTGCCAGCAACCAGATACTGTGCTTTCATCTTGTACTCGTACGTGCTCTCTGACTTGTGATCATGTGAGTTCAGTTCTCTCCCGACTCCCGTACATGAATTTTTTTTGATGGCCTGGCACCGGGCCACGCACTCGGCATGTCTGCCTGAAGTTGCATGGCGGAACATAGGACAAAAGCCACCATGTTTCTGTCACACGAGCCGATAGCCGGGATGCCGCTGTCGTTGGTGACGTGTGCACGAAAATGCAGGCCCCCTAGCGATGAATGCTTGGTAATGATTGGTCGATGGTTTCTACGGCTTGAAAATATTATTTTAGTTAATTTGTGTGAAAGAAAAATATTGTTTTATAGCTAGAAAGTACGGTAAATTTTGATTGATAAGCTTAAGTGAACAAATTGTTTAGCTAGAGCGAAAGAGGACGATACATGGGCGTTCCTATGCATGTTAGCCAGGAAACTAAATAATAAAAATTCAAAAGCAATCGAAGAAATGTTTGAAATCAGATTGAACGGTTGTTCCTTCCACAAGGTAGTGGTAGGTAAGGTTGAAAATGGACGGAAAAATCTTGTTCTGATCCGTCCTGTTTTATATTTTGTTTTGTTCGTTTTTGTATTTGTGGGATACCATTTTCGTATTTACGAAAATGGAAGAAGGTTTTTTCCATCCATTTGTGCGGAATCCCATTTATATTTGGAATCGACCATCCATTTCTGCGGAATCCCATTTATATCTGGAATCGACCCGTATTTATTCTATTTTTAATCTTGTTCTCAACTTATGTGAGATATGTCTAGAAATTGATATGTTTATGGACCTTCTGGTCACCAATCATGCATGTTAATATGTTAACATATGGTATGCTAGTGAATTTTGGATCTATAACTTCGTATGTGTATACTATTTTGTGATTTTGTTCATGTATACACGAGAAAATTTAATCATATTATTCCAATTTAATTTTCTGGCTTTTCGTCTGTATTTGCATGTTTCCGTATATCCCTATCCGTTTTTAAGTTCTATTTTTACCCCGAACCTGACGCTAAAAAAATAAAAACTAAAGTGGAAAAGGAGTTTTTCTGTCGGTCTCCATCCATTTATTCCCTGGTGGTAGGCTAGTGCTAATAAATTTGAAAAGTGATGGAGCCAGAAGTTTTGTTTAGCCAGAGTAATGCTCATTATTTAATTTTTATATTTATTAGGTAACAATTTACCTAATAAATTATAATGTTTTTTTTTTTAAAAAAAGGGGGGGATCCTTTTTAAGTTTATCGACAAGCCTGTCCGGCCATTCACTGAATTTGATCTTGTTTGGATTACTAATGTTTACAGTATGATCTAAAAGGTGGTTCTCTTATAATGATGATCTCAGTATTAGTTTGGACATTTGGATAAGTTCACTTCTTCACGTCTCTGTGTGTTTTTGGTGCAGTCTTTCTTATTAGAGGATTTATTAAGTCCTATTTGACACGGCTCCGGCTCCTCTTCCTCTTTTTTTAGATGAGGTACAATTTGGACGCACACAACCCACGCACTCCACACTCATACACACGCGTGCGCGTCCGTACACACGCAAAGAGAGATTGGGAAGCTCGCCGCCTCCAGTGCGCAGTTCCCGCGGTACCATCGAATGCGCACGCGTGCGTGTACCTGCAGAATTTTGGAAAAAAATTAAGAAAAAGATGCGACACCAGGATTTGAACCCTAGTAGGTAGCGTCCTACCGGACTGTCCTACCACTGGACCACAGACCCACTCACTCCTCCTCTTTTTATAGATAGAGTAGCTTCTCCAGTGGAGTCGAAACCGTTTTCAAGAATGTTTGGTAAAAAATAACTCTAGTAGCAATATTGTAATAATTTATATCGAGTTTATAAGGAACCGGCTCCTTAAAAAAACAGTTTTGGCTCCTGTAACTGTAAGAAGTCAGAGCCGGAGCCCTTGCTAAAGGAGGCCTAAGCTAACAAGCCCACGAGAGATTTTGGGCTGGAAACATAATCATAGCAACTGCATGCTCCGTACTGGGCCGTACATTCGCTCAAAGCGGGGCCCATACACTGAGACCAAGACTCCAAGAGGCATACTAGCAACTAGCAAGATGGAGTCGGCCCTATCAAAGTTGAGCCCAGTTAAATTGTCTCTATCCGCTGAGGTGCTCAACTTGGTTTTTTTTAAACTAGAAGCTGCCGCGCGCCCGGCTTGGTTTGGTTGGCACTTGGCAGGGCACGCGCACGCCCATGGCCATTGGCGGCAATGTGGCAGTGGGCACACGCGCGTGATGTGTGTGATTGTGATGCGACATGCGAGAGGGCCGGGGTTACGTCAGGCCTGACATAATCTTCAAACCGCCCACCGGATTAGGAACCCTAAACCGCTGTTACGAGATTTTCATAATGCAGGCGCCTTCCCCAAGTGGGTAATCAGCTGTAAACTAATCAGTTGTAGACAGTAGTACACACCACAGATGATGGCACGAGACGGACGTACGCTAGCTCGTAGCGTACGCCAAGTGTGCTTTTGCTAAAGATGGCGGGCCTGGCCGGGCCCCATTCAGTTTTTGCTACTGTAAAGATAAAAGAGAGACTTGTTTGCGCGCATGCAGCTGCTGTTTTGGCGGTCAAGCCTGCTAGTCCTTCACTGCAATATTGCTTGTACGACGAGTACGTCCCGTGTAGGGGCGTGTAGTACAGATAGGGCACACCGTACATCGTTGACGATGCAGTCACCAAGGACCAAGGCACTCGTTCTCAGCACGCGCTCGATGCTGGAAGGCAAAACGATACTTAAATATGCTGCCCATGGCTGTTCATCATCGTGCCATATCAGGATTAGTATATGTGAAATGCAGTACTCTCTCTGTCCCAAAATATAAGTTGCTCAAGGATACTTGTTGGTCAATTTTTTTTAACTTTAACTATATTTATAGAAAATATTAGCAATATTTATATCTCTAAATAAATTTATATTATAAAAACATATTCAATGATTTATTTAATGATATTAATTATGCGCCATAAACATTAATTGTCTCTTATATATGTTTGATCAAAGTTAAAAGTATTTGACTTCTTCGAATTTGACACTAGCGGGGTATAGTGGAGCTGAAGCTAGGTTTCAGCCCCCACCTGCTCGACGCTATTATAACTAATAGTCCCGTCATCTTTCAGCTTTGGAGAAAAGAAATGAGAAATCTATAGGTGGCTACTTGAACTTGCCCTTCCTTTGTTTAATGTTGTACTTCACCACTGAAAAGTGAGAATGATATTTATTTTTGACGGAGAGAGTAGGTGCGCATGTATCCTACCGCACTTGAAGGGTAAGGGATGAGTAGCTAAGATGAGCAATTGGTTTTGCGCTTTAAATTTAGCGAGGGAAGGTGAAATTCACTATAATCGAGCACTGAAATGAACTCCAACGATTCTGTTTGCTTGAGTTTATCATCCAGAATTATCCATGTATTTAAAACAATGTTTTTTTTTCTCACGACAAGATAGCATTAGTCATGAAATTAGGCACGATAAGTCCTGCGGAACAGCAAAGAGCTGGAGAATAACATACTCATATATATATAGTAAGTATAATAACAGAAATGCAACTACATACGATGTACACATACTCCGGTTCCTGGACATCTACTACCCCCCAAAAAATGGCAAAAATGACCCGTAGAGGAAGCTCTAGTAGCTAGCTAGCTAAAACACACACAAATATCAGGTCATAAAAAAAATGCATCTATCACCACGGCTAATTCACTTCTGCTGGTGCTGGGACGAGGATAGTATGTCCTGCATATACTTGTCCGTCCGGTCGAGCTCCACCAGCATGGCGGCCACCTTCCGGTCGGCCTCCGTCACCGTCTCGCTGAGGTGCTCGCTCAGCAGCCTCGCGTACCCCATCTCCTCCTTCACCTTCATCCACTCCTTGCGCACCTTGGTCAGGTTCTTCTCCAGATTGCGCTGCTCCTTGTCCTGGCTCCGGCAGCCGTGTGATCTGCCGCCGCGGCTGCTCGACGACGCTCCCTGCCCGCCGGGGTAGAAGCCGTACGGGGATGACGCCGACGGCTGCGAGAAGTCGAGCATCCCGTTGCGAGTCCACCGCTGCATGGTGTGCCGCTGAGGAAGACGACCTTGTGCTATCTGCATTTGGTAATAGTATCAGATAGATGTAAAATAAGAGATACTGTTTTCCACTGCAAGACATCAGGACTTTCTACAGTGTGCATGTTTCTACCCATGGAGTATAAAGGAAAAGAACTAATGTACGAATGAGGAACGACGCATCCCTTGTGCTGAATACTGGGGGTCTGCAAATTTCATGTCTACAGGGTCATGAGTTCATTGCTTCAGATAATCTGAAATCTTGTTGAGATGATTATTACACTATCTGGTCTTATGTTGTCAGTATAAATACTGACAGTATCTGATACTTATCTTAATGGAAACTAGATTCTTCAATCTCTCAAATTCGACCACAACATGATAAATGACACTGAATCAGACGGGAACAAAACGCCAGATAATCGACAATTTTGACAGCAAGGCTCAGAACTTGGGAGCAGATCAGATTAACCATTGCTTGTCCCAAATCACTATACAGTTTCAATAGATTGTGGTAAGAAAAAAGTGTGCTACAAGATCAAAGAAGAAAACCAAACTACAGACAACTTATATAAATAATATGCCGTTTATGCTAGTTTTTGACATAGCAAACACTTGTGATATGAAAAAAAAAGTCAACAAGGAAACCAAAACTTGAACACCTCAAAATATGTGTGCTTCTTATGCTGCTTTAAGTGCTTACCTTGTATTCTCTGATACCAAGGTATGCGACTCTGACGCCAGTTCTCTTCTCTCTTTGTTCTGAAAGGCTTGCGTGTTATGAAATGGGTATGTGGTGGAGGACGCATCTAGGGGCTCAGCTATTTATAATCACAACACTAGGTGAAACCTCCTACCTAATCCATCTGGACTGTCCAGCATTTGCCAATGAGGAGAGAAACTTTCCCGGGTCAAGGATGGACTAATTAGTACCACTGGGTTAAAAGAGGAGTGACCAAGTTAGCTGTATCCAGCTCATGTGATGGCACTCTTAGTAATAAATTAATCCGAGGCGCGTGGCTAACACGGGGAGGCTTGAATAGTCTGATGTGTAGCAGGAATCTTAGGTGCTAAATTACTGGCGAGGCATGTGGCGAGTACGATCATGCGATCTAAAAAAAAGCAGACGATGTAGGTTTGAGCATAATAAGGAACGCTAAGGGAATCAGTTGGCCTGAAGTCCTGAACTGTAGTCCTTCTTAGTTAATTGGTGCTGTAGGGACTGGCCTTATTGTACTAACTGAATTAAGGAGACTCTCAGAGACAACAACCAGGTAAAATGGACCACGAACGAAGTAGAGTTACTGATTACTATCTATGGACAATATAAGGGTATTGTATCTCACTGAACAAAGGGCTCTGTTGTTCAGCCAGTGGCGCACTATGTCTGAATTCTGAAGAATTTTCTTTAGCTCATGTTTGCTGGTTGGGTGCGTGGTTGGTTTCTTTAGATGTTTTCCTTTTAACTTAGAATCTTTTTTCTTTTTAAAGTAGTGTATCAACCCTTGCTCCTGCGTCGACTAAAACCTATCCTTTGGAACACAGGATCGCAAAACTATACATACAGGAATAACATTGGATTATGATAGGGGTGGACCAGGTCCCATATAATTTTATAGCCCATAAACGAAGGCCCAATAAGAACATGATGACTAGGCCATTCTTCCAGGAAGCAAGAACCGACCTTCTATTTCTCCTGAGTCCTGAACTCCTGATCGCCTGAAGCGCCGCAACAATAATAATACGAAAGCCCCGAATCCTGATCGCCGAAGAACTAGGCCACGCAGCGTCGCCACCGCCCATGTGGCCATGTGCAGAGGGGCCACCACGTCACGCCGATCGCCCGCTAAGCCTAAGCAAAATACCCATATCCATTACCCGTACCCGAATTATCAGAACCTAGACCCGAATTACCCGAACCCGAAGTACCCGATCTAAAATTCGGATACTGATTTTAACCACTCAAAATTAGTTTAGCCAATTCGAGTAATATCTCCCGGTACCCAAACTATATCCAAATTACATGAAGATGTGTTTTTGTCTTTATATTTGTCATGTGTTGATAGCTGAACACGTGAACTTATAACTTTATTAGCATGTGATTCTCTCTGTTTCAACAAGTAACTGTAATATATTATTCTTTGCAAATTATCATTAAAATTCTATATAAATTGCTACTAAAATTATATATGAATATCTACTAAATTTTGTACAATTTGGTATTTTATATGAATTTGGGTGTATCAGGTAATACCCGAATCCGAATTATTGTGTATTCAAAATTACAGGTAGTGTTTTCTGGAACTAAATCTGGGTAGCAATTTTTATTACCCAAATTTTGAATACCCGAATTAATCGAGCCAAAAAATCGGGTAACCCGAATAGCCTATCGGCCACCATCGGGTTGTTGGCCTCAGTCTTTTCCTGATCCTGTTCGCCCAACTATGAACGGTCAGCTAAAAAACCACACTGTTCCAGACTCTAGGGTTTGCGTGTTCGCTTGAGCTAAACTTGTTCGGCTGATTAGTATTAGGCTTAAAGCCAACAAAGTAGCTCAAGTTATCGATTTTCTTTCTCTAATCAATTTTTATTCAATTGGATTGAAAATTGTGCAATGTTCTTAACCGTTTCAGGTCAGCCATCATATCTATCAGAAATTTTACGTGTGACCCTAATGGATAGTTTTCGCCATTGGGTAGAGATATAATGGATAATTTTCGTCGTTATTTAGAATCCATGGTCATGAGCAAATCCTAGATCCGCCACCCATGATAGGGATCCATATGCAAAACATGGAAATTTTATTGGAAGATGTTGTTTGGATGAGCCCCGGGAAACATAGAGAGAAAGAAATAGCTTGGGGTGGATTATTTCTTTTTGCACTTTCTAAAATTGATTGCAAAGGGAAGTTTCCTATGTTATTCTTTTGCTCGATTCCTACAAACAAAAGGGGTGAACAGTAACTGTTCCTATATGAATACAATATCTATGATTTTGATATGTTTGTTCTGCAACCCAAAGGAGGTCTTGTGATAAGACATGCATAAGTATTAAAAGATCGGATTTAGCGTATACAACTAATTACAATTACTTATAGTTTCTCTTCTTATTTTCTAATATAATACTCATATATCTTTATTATCCATTTGTGATGAACTCATCAACTACTCTATATGATTTTTACGTCATTGCAAAAGGGTAGAGTTCTCCTAGTGTTTTTAAGTACTAATAAGAACACTACTACCAATCATAGCATATGGGAGTCCTCATCACTAGCAGATATTTGGTGGAGAAAAATTTATACTAAATATTGAATGTTAAACACTGCTAGGAGAACTCCATATCATCACTGGGAGAAGTTATAGATTGTGGTTGTAAATAACTTAGTGACATGGACGCACCATGCAAAGGGAGCAAATAGTAGTGAAAATGGTCTGATATCCGGATTCAAAATCCTCGATTTGGCATGCATGTGTGCTCATACTGTAGGTTTATATATATAGAATTTTTAAGGAACGACAAAAGCTTTGCCATGATTTTTAGTAGACAAAGAAAAATAGAAAGGTAAATGCCGGTCCAGATTTTTGAGTTAAACTCCACAAATGGATGAGAGTGCACTAAAGATGCAGATTTTAGTGGGTCAACCCAATGACCCACTACCCAAAAAACAAAGTGTAGTATAAATACCCAATAGTTTGGCCCATTAAGTTTTGGTTCTAATTAGTGTTGATTTAGTTGGGTCGTTTGGGTAACCCAATTCAGAATGCAAATCATTGTCTCGCGCTCGTTGGCTAGGCTCGTTGGCGGACGGATGGCCTGGTCTGTGTCTCGCAGTGCGTGCCTTTGTCTGCGCCCCTGGGGCCGGTAGCGGCGGTGGGCAAAGCCAAGCATGCTCTCTCGCGAAGGCCGGAGCAGCTCTCATCCATGCTGTCGGCGGCAGCAGCCAGACGCCCGCACGCGCTGGGTCAAGCCCACTTGCTTTTGTTTTCCTCTGGGCTTAATTCGGTGACCGAAATCTTCTGATTTGCTATTGTTTTGGTGTTTTCTGGTGGAACTGAAACTCAAAGATGAAATGGGTTGGGTTGACCCAAAACCCAAAATAATTTAATTGGGTAGAGTGGGTTAGTGTTTGGGTCAACTAATTGTGACCCATTTGCATTCTGAGAGTGCACCACTCAACCCATACATGCTCAGATGAACTACCATGAGCCAATTTGATCGAAATGACCCAATTAACAGCTCAACTCACAAAAAGCTAACAACTAAAGCTAGACTCTGAGCATGTCAACCTGAGGGGAGTGTATATGTCATTTAGATATACTATTTGCTGAGCAACACCATAGAGAAAAAATAAACAAACTTGACATGTTGTTGAGCACCGGCACCAACATAGAACACAACTAACAAACTCGACATGCATGTTGCCGAGCATCACCAACAAGACAGCTTGGAGCACACCATCATGGCTTGCCAACAGCGCCGGTCCTCAGATTTTGAGGACCCTCTGGCGATCTCGTCGCGACAACTCCTCTAAACCATGTACTTTCTCCATCAACAAAAACATACTACTATGTGTTACGTTCCTCGTAAAGATATTCACGTTTGACCAATTTTTTAGTGAATAATATTCATATTAATGACTTCAAATTAATTTATTATGAAAATACATTTCATAACTAATCTAATGATATTTATTTGATGTCATAAACATCTATTGTTTTTAATCTATAATTATTGAAACATGCTATATACTAAAACATGATACTGTGCTAAAATTGCATGTTTTTTAGACGGGGGGGGGGGGGGGGGAGAGTATAAAATCTTATAATATATAGACGCTAACTCTAGCCCACTGAGAAACGTTTGTCAGGTAAGCTTCTAAATATTTAACATCTAAATTAGAGAAAAAAAATATTTAGCCAACTTATTATAATATGTTGTTATACTTACTCATAATTAGTTTGTTGATACTTATTAAACTATAAGACCTAGGGGTTTATATACCTGGGATTAAATCCCTTTCCTACTTGGGCCCTCGGGCGTCGCACCCGGTGGCCTACCCCTAGGCCGGCAGTGCTTGCCAAAACGGTGGAGCCGGAAAAGCCTAGACGTCACAAATACAAAGCCTGTTTGGCAGGACTTATTGCGGCATGGCAGGTTTGTAGCACTAATTTATTGTGAGAGAATAACATTGTTCCATTGCTGAAATATAAGACTGATTTTGGCTCAATAGCTCAAGCGAACAGAGTCGTGATTGTTGTCACCTACTAGGAATATAACAAACTATTTTTGTGTTGTTTTGTCTTGTCCCTTTTTTCAACTCTAACATAATCGTCATCTCTTGATCTAATAGCGATAGGATCTGGTGCACTAAACTTACGAGCCAACCTAGGGTAACTTCCCCTTAGAAATTACTCGTTCATGTTCACACAAAAAGCGATATATAATCATCACTTCCTAATTTGTCGAGAAATTAGTCATTCCCCAGTGGGAAGAGCAGCGATTATCTCCTGCTGTACTCGCACTGTGTTGGCTACACATGAGGTACTCAGGTCATATTTAGTTCCAAAATCAAAAACTTTACACTTATCATATCAAATCTTTGATACATACATGGAGTACTAAAAATAAATAAATATAAATATATATTAAAAAATATCTGATTACACAGTTTGCATGTAATTTACGAAATAAATCTTTTAAGTCTAATTAGTCTATGATTTGACACTGAAGTGCTACAGTAACACATGTGCTAATGACACATTAATTAGGCTTAAAGAATTCGTCTCGCGATTTACAGACGGATTCTGTAATTTGTTTTTTTTTTGTTAGTATCCGAACACCTCGTCCTCATGCAACACCATACGTAAACGTAACATTTGATGTGACATTTAAAGTTTTTACACCGTGGAACTAAACATGCCATCAATGTTCGGTGCGACATGTTTTTGGCTTCAACCTTAACTGAGATCAAAGTTTTTACACCGTGGAACTAAACATGCCCTTAATATTCGGCACGACATGTTTTTGGCTTCCACTTTAACCGAGATGATGCTAAGCACGAGCTGACCAAAAGCAGGGCGCGGTAAATCTCTCCAGCAATCACCGTACCTAACGCGTTCCAGAACGGAGCTTATGATACTCGTCTCCTCCGAAGTAGTACGTAGTACAGTAGTAGTAGTACATAAAAACTTTCACAGGTCATGGCTGACTACTGGACGAGCAGTTGGCGTGTGGAGGCGTCCAGGTTCGGCGTGCCATGTTGCAACATGGGAATAGCTTAATCGCCGGGCGCGTGGCTGCCACGCCGAAAGCCAGTTTTCTTCTCGGGCCAGTACGAATCTTACGTGTAGGTCGAGACTTTTTTATTACTGGAGGCGCGTGGCGACCACGGAACTTGTGTGGTTGTGCGAATCCGATCCCGGCCCGGAAACGACGGGGATCACCGGCAATGACGCGGCTCTGGCGACTGGCGCGGCCGGGGCGGTGTCGGTTCAGGTTCATCCAGTGAAAAGATGCGACAGCGGCGTGTGATGGCCACGGGAGTTGAGGTTGAGGAATCAGGGCGAACGGTCATCAGGTCAGGCAGGGGTGTCACAGCCGTGTGGGAAACTCGATGCGCGCTCCACGGTAGCCGGTGGGCCAGGGAAGGATGGAGCGGTACCCAGCGCGGCAGCGCCAGCGGCGACTAGGGTCGATCGGTGAGCCGAACACCATGCCCCGATGGCGGTCGAGGGGACCTTGTGCTCGGCCTTCCTACGTCCTCGCCTTGTTCCGTGTTGTACGGGAGCGTAACGTGGCTAGCCCAACGATGGCGGCGGAGCATGGCACAGTCAAAAGGGGGAGAAACGACAAAGCTATGCGAGAGCGAGAGGGAGTGGTGAGACGTGTCATGGGAGGAAGTATCGGGGCTGATATTACGACAGAGGCATTTTCATAATTTCTCATATATGCCTTGGTTTGTGACCATGTTGTTGCATCCGACGGCTACATTTATTCCAACAGAGAGTACTCAGATATTCTCAACTCCAACAGTTTGCTAAAACTCACTTGTCGAATCCATAGTTTTGTCAAGTCTCAAAACCAAATGTCACGTGAAAAAAGAGACCTTCTCAAACAGTTTGCTATTTAGGCTTGGCAAATTGAAGGGTGTGCGACCAGGACCATTTGTAGCTGCCACGTGGAGCTACAAGCTGCATGCTGGCTTGCATGCATCTGTAAGTCGTGATGGCAAGCGACGTTAGGACGCGCAAATTTGCGCCAGGAAGGGGAAAGAATGTCAAGCTCTCAAAATTGTCAAGTACTTTTGCCAACTTGTTGGAGGCTGTTTTTTTATGGTTTTGACAAAAATCCTAGAATGCCAAGTCCTTTTAGCAAACTGTTGGAGTTGAATAACATCTACTTAAATTGTCGCAACAATTGGAGTACTTGTTTTTTTAGTTAGGTCGTATATCTACTTAGATTTTTTTTTTCTTGTTTGAAATAAGAAAGAATATCTGCTCGATCGGATGATAAAATGTTGAAGATGTCCAAGATGATGCTCCAATAAGCAAAAGCTGACCAAAAACCAATCAGGGCGCTGAACCTCTACCAATCACTCTCACAGGTCATCGCGGCGAGTACTTAACCAATGGAGCAGTTGGCGTGAAGCGTCCAGGTCGTAGCCAGGTTCGTTCGGCGAGCCATGGTGCAACATGGCACTAGATTAATCTCCGGGCGCGTGGCCTCCACGCCGGTAGCCAGTATTCTTCTGCTCAGGCCAAAACGAATCTTTCCTTGCTCAAGCGGCGTGTGGCGTGTCCCCTAGACCCCTTGTTCGAGAAAACTAGGGGATCGTGGCGTGTGGCGACCACGGGAGCGGTGCGATTCCGACTTTCGAACGACACTCCATGCCGGTCGTCGTTGCTATGGAAACTGTACTCGCTCGGACTTTCTTCACCAGTCCCTGGCAAAGACGGAAAGCCTTTGTGGCAAGAATGTCTGAAATTGATTGTTTGATCTAAAATGATGCGCAAGCTAGAATGGTGAAGCGGATTTCTGACTTCTGGTTTTACTAGAAAGAAGGTATTTTCGGCCGCATAGGCGGCATATAGCACCGTACGTGTCCGTGAGCATGTAAAAAAAAAACTCAATCTGTGGGAGTACGATGACATCCGGACATTGTGCTTAAGAAGATCTTTTCGCGTAGATCAAGTAGGAATGAAACTCCTTTTTACAAAGAATTCAAATATTTATTAGTGATTTAGAACTAAACCAAAAACTCTGTGATAATTCAAGTATCTTAAGAGGAATAACACATAAATATTTAAGTGCACGAATTTATTTATAATTTTCTAATAGGAAGAAAAGTTAAAACGCTTGACTTTTATCCATCGGATATTCCGATTCCCTACATATATACATGCTAGTTGGGAAAGAGCAATGAGAAAGAAAAGAAAAGAAAAACCCAGGGACAGAGGGGAGGATTAAAGACTTGTTCGGATTCGTCGGTCTTAATAGTTATGAGCTAAATTTAGTAGGTAGGGATTTAAATAGATTTGCTAACTATTAGCAAGTGGAGGTGCTAACAACAATTTGTTTATAAGAGCATGAGCGTGTTTGGATCCGCTAATACTAATAGTTAGCTAGCTGATAGTGGGCATCTCCAATAGTTTGGAAAAATGACTTGCTATCTTTGTTTTATTGGGAAAAAGAAGAAAAAACGTTCTCCAACAGATTGGTATATGACTTGCTAAATTTTTTCAAGTTGGGATCGGAGGCCACACCTACTTGGTATATTTACCAAGTCAGCTTCACTTGCTATCCAGCGTTTCTTTCCCTTTTGCCGCCGCCGCCACTTCTCCCGCGCCTACTTTTCTATGTTTACTAAGCCCAATTTACCAAACTATTGGAGATACATGAAAAATTCACTTGCCAAAAGTTTTAGCAACTTGCTAAATGACAACTTTTCCCAAGTTAATTTTTCTAAACAATTGGAGATGCTCGAGCTAATTATTAACAGGCTTGTTACTATTTTGCTAATATATGGTTAACATCTATTAGCACATGCTAGTGGACCTAATAGTTTTTTTGCGACTTAGTGGACCTAATAGTTAGGGGCCCTAGCTAATAGTTGGTTTAGTGGATCCAAATATATCCTTAGTCAATAGAGAATTCTAATAGTTGATGTATACCTTTAACCAACTATTTAACCACCTATTAGCAGGTGGATCCAAATAAACATCGCTAATAATTATCTAGCTATTAATAGTTAGTAGCTATTAGAGCAAATTTAAGAGCTTCTCTATATCCTTTATTATTGCCAGGAATATAATTTTTGCTGAAAAAAATAGTCCAATGACATTTTTAATTGGATCCCTAATATATAGCGTGTTTGGATCGTGGCGTGGTCACGTCCGGCACCAAGGCATCCGGCTTGAAATCATTCCTAACACGTTCGGATGATGAACTGACACGTTTGGATTAAAGAATGCATTGAATCGGTACGGTGTCGTCCGACTATTTCCCAGGAACGAGTCAATGGCACATTTTCACTGGTCGAGGGGATGACCTGCTGCCGGATGGAGTAGCTCCCTCCGCTAATAAACCAAACCCACCGATTAGCTTCAGACGTAAGTTCGGATGGTTCTGCACCATTCCACTCTTTAATCCAAACACGTTGTAAATATTGCTATCCTATATTATGAATTTCTCATTAGCTAAAGATAGAGAGCAAAATTGGCTCTCTATAGTGCGCAAAAGATATAGAAAACAATTTTTGCTCAAATAACTCTTCAAATGATGATTTAGCACTATGTGGATTCAAATAAAGACCTAAGAAAAACTCAGATGCCAAGTGACAAAAAAAGCTTCATCCTATATATGGCTTTAGCAAACATTCATTATCTTGGAGAAACCAAGTGCTAAAAGGACAATGATAATAAGCACTTTAAGTAAAGCTTATGCGGGTACTGCAAGGTCCAACTTTACCCGGAATGCCCACTACAAGTTCATCATTTCATTCAGGCACAGAAGTATTTCTTGCGACTACATTCCTGTTTGTTTTATTATCCCAGATCGGCCTACTTATTGTTCAGCATCCAACCGTCGTCGTCAGGATACATAGGTGCGCAAGCACGATAACTGAGAGGTGCGTGACAACTCATACTACTGATCCATCTTTAGCCAGGATGTTGGAAGAAATGTCATTCATCACTTCCAAAAGAGAATTATATTGCTTGTATGATTGTCTATGGCTATCTGAATAAGCAGCAGCTAAAAAGTCTCTGCTGATCAACCGGAACCGGAATAAAAACACAAGTTTCAGATAGCCCCTGCTGTAGCATATCGACTTTAAACTTTATCTGACCAAATAAAAATATCTATTTGTTGTTGTTCTGATACTTTTTTTTTGTGATATTCAGTTTCATGGGTATGTTGAAAAGATTAGTTCCTTTTTTTGTAATAAAAGTTCATATCACACCGAAATCGTCCAAAGCTTGACTTTCACAAACCACGGCATTGCGCATATGTACCCTGTGCTGTGAGCATTCAAGATCGTCAGGAATTAGTAACTTGACACAAACAATGTAGACGAGCAGCAGTACAACACTCTGTTTTCGGTTTTCTCGTCAGATACCATTAGCACGAGATAACATTACAATCAAGCGCAGTACATCCATTCAGTACCCACACACCCCTTAATTATTCCTCCTCGTTTCGCTATCCAGGGCCAGGCGACCGCTAGTAGCTAGTTTGCTACTCAAGACATGCAGGTCTTCACGTTCCGATGTCAAGAGCTAGGCCCCCCTGGCTGCCTCGTTATTCCTTAATCTGCCACCACAGCCCGAGGCCCGAGGCCGAGGCCCGAGGGCTATCACGCCGACGAGACCTGTATGTGGAACAGCGTCCCGAAGAGCCGGAGCACGCCGAACGTGACGAGCATGGCGAACCAGCCGCCCAGGAGCACCCTCAGGCCGGACCTCAGCATGTTGGCGCCGCCCAGGTACGCGCCCGCCACGCCGAACCCGGCCAGGCCGACGCTGGTCGCGGCGCACACCGCGGCCACCCTGGCGGCCCACGACGGAATGAACACCCCCGCCAGCAGCGGCAGGAGCGCGCCGAACGCGAACGCCAGCGCCGACGCGACCGCGGCCTGCGTCGGGCTCGGCAGGCTGTCCCTGGCGCCTTCCTCCCCCTCCTCCTCCTCCTCCTCCTCGCCGCCGGCGGCGGCGCGCTTGATCTGCGAGACCTCGATGTCGTACTGCGCGTACACGGAGACGAACTCGCCGATGGCCATGCTGCAGGCGCCGGCCACGAGCCCCGCCAGGCCGGACAACAGCATGGCCTTGCGCGTCGCGCTCACGGCGCCGACGCCGATCATGAGGGAGGCCACGGAGACGAGGCCGTCGTTCGCGCCGAGGACGGCCGCGCGGAGCCACTGCGCGCGGGCCATGTAGTCGACGCCGGCGTCCCCGCCGACGTCGCGCGGGTCGGGCCCGGCCGCGTTCGTCGGCGCACCCGCCTCGACGTCGAGGATGACGACCCCGGCCGGGGGCGGCGGTACGTCACTCTTCTTACCATTCGGGAAGGCCGACGAGGACGCCGCCGCCGCCGCCGTCGCGTGGACGTGGGAGCTGAGGTGAGGGTCCATGGAAATGGATCTCCGAGGAAGGAAAGGAAGCAAGCAAGCCGCCGATCGATCGAGGACTGGATGGGGGAGAGTGTGCAGGTGAGATCGATGGATGGATGGGGATAGGAGCGTGGATGCCACACGCCCCGGGGAGGGGTATTTATAGCGGAATCCGCTAGGGTTCTCAGGAACGGACGGCTGCGATCGCGTCGCCTGTGGCGAGCACACGCTCCATGCTGAGCTGTAGCGTGTACGCGAGAGGCGCATCGCGGATTCCACGCACGCCTCAGAACTGTTTTCAGTTGCTGCTGCCTGCTTGCAGATATCCCCACACCTTTTTTTTAAAGAAAAAGAAGCTACAACCGTGTCACGCGCCCCACAATCTCGTTACATTTCTTTGATTAATTCATCAGGACCCGTTTAGCACCACGCCGCCTCCAACTCCTAGTGCTGCTCGATCTTTTCCAGAAGTTATACCAAACAAAGGGTTATCAAAATGACTCGTTGCAAAATATCAGAGAAACCGGAGCCGTTTTTTTTAATCTAGAGCATACGTAAAGTCGCAAAATCATGTTTTTCTGACTGCTCACAAACTTGGTATAAACTATAATAAAATTATTACTGAAGCTGTTTTGCTAAATGTCATTCAGAATAGCTTCACCTTTATTCATTAGAGAAGCTGATTCACAAGAGTAGCCGTAGGCGCTGAGCCCTTTTAGGAGAAGCCGGAGCACCGTTAATTTGACCCTTAATTCATTTACATAAAATCTTGTTTAGATATGGACTATGATTGCATCGAGATACTCCATCCATATAGGAAATATATGACGTTTAGGACAAGGTTTCGGTCAAACATTAAGAATATAAATCATGAATAACCTTTAAATTATTGAGTTTTAAAAATATAAAAACCATATGAATGAATTTGTCTTGAAAAATATTTTCATAAAAATATACATATATCACTTTTTGATAAATATTTTTTATATAAAGGGAGTCAAAGTTATACTTTGGAGACCGTGTCGATGTCCAAAACGTCATTCATTTCCTATGCGAAGGGAGTATGTACCTAGCTATTATATCTATGTGAAACAAAAAATCCAATAAAATCATTCATGCATGGGATGCTTTTTGTGTTTTGCCCTACCTAATAATTAGCATTGTCTAGTCAGAATGCATTACTGCCCATTAGGGTAGCACTGATCCCGTGGGGATAGCATTAGCATTGGTTTATTAATAGTGGTAGTAGAAATCCACGTCGAGCACAGCTGCACACAGCACGGCAGCTTGGAGAGGGTGCGCTCGGCGGCCATTCGAGCATGACAATGGTTGAAAAACTGTAGTGATTTTTATTTAAAAAATGGCGGCCGAAGAAGCGCCGAGAGTGGGAGACATAAAAATATTCGATGGAGACGAGAGCTGTCCGTCTCTTCATATTAAAAACTGCGCGAATGTGCGTGGTGCCGCGGCCACTCGCGTCAAAAAAGAGCAGACGGGCGCGTGGCCACCACGGGTAGTGCGTCCCTTGCGGTGTAGTAAAGGTAAACCACAGGAAAAAGCGGTCGGCATCGGCATCAGGCCCAAGTGCGTGACGAATTAGGCTAGTGTCAGTAGAGTTTCATATGATGTTTTATATATACTCCCTTCATCTCAAATTGTCATTTGAAGAATGTTAAAGAGTCAAAGTTTTTTTAACTTTGACCAACGTTATAGAGAGAAGCATAAAGATTTATGACATCAAATATGTATATTATGAAAATATAACTAATGAAAAATCTAATGATACTCCCTCCATGTTGAAAAAGTTAACGTTTTGGACAAGGTTTGAGTCAAACATTAGGAATATAAATCATAAATAACTTTTAAATTATTGAGTTTAGAGATGTAAAAATCATATAAATAAATTTGTCTTGAAAAGTACTCTTATAAATATATATATATATATACCACTTTCCAATAAATATTTTTAAAGAAACAAGTGGTCAAAGTGATGTTTTGGAGACCGTGTCGCTGTCTGAAACGTCAAGTTTTACGATATGGAGGGAGTACTTAATTGGTATCATAGATGTTATTATCTTGTTATATAATTTTGATCAAAGTTGAAAAACTTTGACTCTCCAAGATTCTTGGAATGACTTATAATTTGGAACGGAGGGAGTATATATATTAAATAAGGTGCTATATCAGTTTTTTTTTGTATGAAACTATGAGAAGAGAGAAGGGAAAAGTTTCATCCCCACGAAACCTTTGAGCGTTGTTTCCAAAACAGTGAAACCTTGGTGAAACCCCCATTGAGAGCATTATTGTGTTTCATCTCATACATCAACACAGTTCAAGGGAGAAAAAAGAGAGAAATAGGGATCACGGGACCACAAAATATATGAAACTGTACATTGAAACTGTACATTAAAGGAGAGATCTATTTCATTTGTCTTGAAAACCGAGATATAAAACTGGGCATATACTACCACGTATACTCCGTAGGTATACATCGATCGGACGCATCAGGCGTGGTTCAATACTTCAATCATCTGACGTGTAGTGCAGCCTATCATAGATTTCAGAGTAAATTGTACGTGTGTGGTACTACGTTAATTCAAGGTGCTGATATACGGCTGGATGAACTTGCATTGCGCGCGCGGTATGTGCACTTAAAAAAACTTCACTAACACCAATGGTTTGGGTAAAAATACTCCGTTGAACGTATAAGTATTCGACACGTACGCTTAGAGCGAATGCCCATTTGGCCTGGACCTGACGAGGAGGAACGACTTCTGCGGTAGTTGTTGTTGATGCGTGCCCGTTCCATCCACCCAAAAAATGCGTATGGGGAAATACTACTATGGTACTGTTTGGTTACATTATGTAAACGTTAACGCAAACCGTAACGGAAGGCGCTCCAAATGGAAACAAATCAAACGATTACTGATTTTGTTTGGTTTCAGACCGTAAACGTAATGGAAGTGAAAAACAACGAGATCGAGACCGAGAGGCGTGGGGACGGAGAGTTGCAGTCGAGCGGAGAGGCGTGAGGACGGAGAGTTGCTCGAGACCTGAAGCGGCGGCGGCGGTATCACAGATAACGCTCTGGGACGATCGGGATCGGGAGTGAATGGGCTGTAATTGGATTACAGGGTACCTGATACCGGAGCAGGTCCAACCAAACATCAGTAGCGGTACCTGTTACCTTCTGTGATCCGATTACGTTACATTCCAGTGAACCAAACAGCCTGTATGTGCAACCATTTAAGCACGAGTCACAATCTAGCTGTCAGTTTTAGAGGCATCTAGTAAGAGATGATCAGCCTCAAGCCTTTTGGAAGGTTACAGGTCATAGTGTCTGATGTTTTCGGTTGCAAGGACTAGTGTTAGAGTAAGTACAACATTACACCTTAACTTGTCTTGTAGTCAAGCTACCACAACAAATGTCAAGTTGGATGCACTACACCAGAACATTGTCTTTAGCGTTGGACGATCTGACGCTAAAAAACAGCTACAAGTCTAGAACGACAAGTTATCTAACGCTAAAAACATATAGCATCAAACTTCTGCAGATGATGTAAGTCCTGACGCTAAAAGTCTTTAGCATCAAACAGTTTGTCGCCCTGAATATTTTTAGCGTCAGATAGTCTATTGCACAGTTTTAGCGACAGATGCTCTATTACCAAACTTATAGCGATAGATGATCTAATAGTCTACGTACTCATAATGTCAAATTGTTCAATGAGACATTATGAATATGCAAAAAAAATTATCCAGATTCAAGCTTAATATAAGTGTCCACACTGTCACATGAAGACACACAAACACACACACAAATATATCACATGGAGGTCAATATTTATTACATCTCAATATGATGCTAATATATCCTAAGTCATATATATATATCATAGCAAGCAACATGGAACTACTGCTTCCTAAACGGTGTTTCACACTAGCACATAACATAGGCATTGACTTGGTAAAATGGAGTGTGTTTATTGCACAACTAACATAACCTACATTCTAGATGACACAATAACTAGATAATTTCTATAATAATCTATGTTCCTGCATAACCAAGACAATCACACAGGGCTCATTCCTTGTGCTAGATTTGCTGGAACGTGAGAGGATCCATCTACAGTTGCCTATACATAAAAAAAGAAATAACTTGTAACAAATGCTGAGATTTCTAAGAAAAATATCAAACCAACACTTAATACTTGCAGGGACATAACAGATGAACCATAAAAAAAAATAGAAGCTAGAGTTATATTCATAATGGTGTAGTTGTAGGTTGTTAAATGAGCGTAAATAAATCTCCGAAAAAAGATCTCGTGCTAGTAGTAGTTCATAGATTGAGCACATAACAAATTTGCTTTCTATACATATCAAAACTTGATCATATCACAAACCTTGAAACACAGTGCAAGGATTTTAGTTACTGAGTACTACAACACAATTGAAGATTATCATGTACAAGAATAAAAAGGCATACCAAATTAGATAATTTCAGAAAAAGCATATTCCTCAGACACTTTATGGATTAGAAGCTAACTGAAATTAGTAACTAAAATTGCAAACTGAAATTAGAAGCTAACTGAATAACCAAAAAACTAACTAAAATTACTCACTGAAACCACATTGAAAGTATTTTTAGTGAACAAGTTGAATGGGAGTATAATTGTCTAAGCAACTTGTAAGTGCAATCAAGCCCTATTTGTGGGTTTTGGTGATAATGACCACATGATTGGAGAACTAATGAGATTTACCAAGATGACAAGCAGGTTGATGATAAGAAAGGATGGTACATATGTGTTGGTAGACCCCTCATACGTTGTTTCATCGGTTCCGGACTCAAAGTGCTACAATGAGCTTTTTATTATCAATTTGAGTTATAGGATTGCCGTACTATCAAGGGGAATGCAAATGCATCGCTATGGCTGAATGATATGTGCTCAAACCAACCCAAGCCATCCTCATTCTAACCAAAGACAGCTGCACAGAATTCAGATCCTTCTTTGTCTGTCTGGTAGGCGCGGCAGTGCCGCCCAGGGCACGACAGTGCCGGGCCGCGGCACTGCCGGGCTAAGGCCGGCACTGCAGTGACTTGTTTCAGCCGTTGGCAGGCAGAGGGTATTTACACTACCCTCCTGCCACCCCAACGATTACCCACGACCATTTACTCTTCTCCTACCTCCAGACAAGGCTTCCTCTCCCCATTGAAGGCTCCCAAGCTCTCTCTCTCACCCAATCTTCGATTCTCATTGATTCCAAGTGAGTTAGAGCCTCAAACCTTCATCAAAGAGAAGGCCTAGCTGAGATCTACTCCCTAGAGCACTTGATTTGAGCCATAGCCGGTGGATTTGATTCTATTACTCTTGGGTTCTTGGAACCCTAGTCGGCTAGGCGTCGCCCTTGAGCTAGCCAACTTGTGTGGCGGCCTTGGGAGGTTTGTAATCACTTGTGCAGCTAGTATTATTACCCCTCACCTCAAGGATTTGGTTCCTTGACTTGAGAACGAGGTAGAGTTGCAAAGCTCATGACCTAAGTGGTCAACCTCAACAACGTGGAGGTAGGCAAGCCTTGGTGGTGAGCTGAACCACGGGATAAATCACTTGTCTCTTGTGCTTACTTGCTTTCATATTTCATACTTGTGAGCTTGTGATAGATTCTAGGGTTTGGCCCGATCTACTTCATACTACATATTTGGCTTGGTAGAGTTGGTTCTGCTGGTTCAGGAAACTTAGTGTAGCATTTCCATTCATATAGAATCAGTTTGCTGTGGCTGGATTTCGAATTGCAGTCTTAGGCTCTACTCTGCGCGGCAGTACCGGGTTGAGGCCGGCAGTGCCGGGCACAGAGCGGTAGTGCCGGGCCTATCTAATTAAGTTTTGAGCTGTGATTTTTGACAGGCCTATTCACCCCCCTCTAGGCCACACAGGTCCTTACAAGTGGTATCAGAGCCTGGTCTCTCAGCAGCACTTCACCGTGCGAGAGAATGGCCACCAACGGAGGAATGGGTAACCCTAGTGTTGTGCAACCCACACTCGAAGTGGAAGTGCACACCACTAGCTGCAGCGAAAGCGTCTCCACAGCAAGTGCAAAGACACTTCCTCAATTTGATGTGTCGGCCGGAGAGCTCGCAAGAAGAAAAGAAGAAAGAAGGTTGAGAAGAGAAGCAAGAGCCCAAGCAAGAGAAGATGCAGTGGCTCGCAAAGCTAGAGAAGAGAAGGCTCAAAGAAAAGAAGAAAGAAAGATTAGAAGAGAAGAAAGAGCCAAGAAAAGAGAAGAAAAGAAGAAGATGGAAGAGCTTCAAGCGAAGAAGAGTGTGAACTTGAGTGATGACTCAAGTAGCACCGAAGATGGAGACGATGACATCTCCTATATGTCGAAGGACAGCAAGAAGAAGAAGGAGGAGACCAAGAAGTCATATGGAGTCGTATCCTTTAACTATTCTTCTATGACTAACCATGATTCTAGGCCTCTCATCAATGTGCCCGCGGGCAAGTTACCTCGTTTCAATGGGACTAACTTTGCCAAGTGGAAGCACATTATGAAGACCTATCTTATTGGTCTCCATCCAGGTATTTGGGAAATAGTGCACAATGGACTTGAAGCACCGGTTGATCCAAAGATCCCCACTCAAGATGAATTCCGCAACATTCATCTCAATGCCCAAGCCACTAGTGTGCTACTTAGTGCCTTGAATGGTGATGAGTACAACAAGGTCATGGGAGTTCAGGTTGCAAAAGAGATTTAGGACACTTTGCACATTGCTCATGAGGGAGTGGACAAAGTGAGGCAATCCAAGATTGACTTGTTGATGGCAAAGCTCAACCGGTTTGTGATTTGTGATGGTGAAGGTCCACAAGAGATGTTTGATAGGTTGATGGTCATTGTTGGCAAGATTAGAGGGCTAGGTGGTAGTGAAATTAATGATCACAAGGTTGTGAAGATCATGTTGGAAGCATACTCACAAAGGAATGAGACCGTTGTGACATTAATTAGAGACAAGAAGAAGTTTGAGCAATTCACACCTAGTGATGTGCTCGGGAGGATCATCACCTTTGACATGCAAAGAGAAGAGGCAAATGAAAGAAGGAAGCTTGGAGAGTTGCAAGCCAGGCTAGATGGGATGAAAATCAAGGATGTGGCACTTAAGGCTAGCAAGCCCACAAGGCAAGCAACATCAAGCAAAGCAAAATCAAGCAAGCAAGCCTCTACAAGCAAGCCCAAGCAACAAAAGAAGAAATAGAAGTTGAGGACAGCTCATCATCCTCAAGTGAAAGTGGAAGTGAAGGTGAAGAATTTGAAGCAATTGGAGACATAGCTCTTTTCATGAGAAGATACCGCAAGGGGCTCAAGAAGGAAGGTTACAAGTTTGTGAAGAGAAGGTTTCCAAACAAGAAGAAGAGAACTTGCTACAATTGTGGTAGCATCGATCATTTCATAGCACATTGTCCACATGAGAAGAAGGACAACAACTTCAACAAGGGCAAGAAAGATGACAAAGGCACTTACAAGAAACACAACAAGAGATACATGGGAGAAGCTCACATTGGACATGAATGAGATTCAACCGCACAAACCTCAAGTGAAGAAGATGAGAAGATAGCAACAATAGCATTCCAAAAGTTATCTCCTTCACCAAGACTATTCAACAACTTGTCCGATGATGATGATTGCAACTCCCACACTTGTCTCATGGCCAGGAAAGAGAAGGTGAAAAAGAATCCTAAACCCTCTCTTCCACCTAGTGACATCTCTAGTAGTGAACTTAGTGATTCCTCTAGTGATGATGATTCTAGTGATGAAGAGATAAACATGATAACTAAAAATTTGTACAAGAAAACCAAACTCTTTATCACTAAGCTAATGGAGGAATTAGAGAGTGTACAAGCCGAGTTAGCAATAAGAGAGGATGCCCTCATCAAACAAGAGGACCTCTATATTGCTTGCAAGGAGGCTCTTGCATTAGAGAGAAGTGAGTTGGACGTCTTGCATGAGGCCTTGGCCAAAGAGCAAGATGAACATGCTTCCCTAAAGAAGACTCATGTTGCACTCAAGGAAAAGTATTGTGGCTTGGATAAAAAGCACAAAGAACTTGAGCTGCAATATAATCTTCTTTGGGAAAGCAACTCACCTCTCCCTAAAGCAAATATCACTTCTATTCCCTCCCTAGTGAAGGTTGTGGAAAATGCTATAATGTTGATTAAAATGCCTATTCCACTAACCTTGTGAACATGGAGGCCATGAAAAAGGAGATAGCAAGATTGACAAACATCATTGCAAGTGGTTGTGCCAAGTCTACCACAAGTGCTAATGAGAAGACTCAAGAGAAGAGCAAGCCCAAGTTCAAGAATGGACGACGTCCTTCCATAAAAGATGGGTTGGGGCACGAAAAAGGAGCCAAGACTAATAGAAGAAGGAAAGTGAATGGCTATGAGTGTGTGAGGTTTGAGAAGAAGGGTCAGATTGGTACAGTTCAGCCTGCACAGACCACGGCAGTGCCGCGCCAGAAGGCGGTAGTGCCGGGCCCCGGCAGTGCCGCCCCCAGGCCGGCAGTGCCGCGCCCCAAGAAAGGGAAGGCTACCAGTTTACCTTCTGCTCAGTCTCACACACAGCACAAGCAGGTGCCCAACCCGAAGCAAGGGTCTCAGAAACCAAAGGAATCAATTTGGATGGCCAAGAACAAGTTTGCACATCAACCCAAGATAGAAGCCCCAAGGAAGAGCATGCCATCTTGTTACATATTAGAACACAACAATAGTGGTAAAGTTGTTGCGAAATATGTTGGTGACAACAAAAGGACAACCGACAAGTTTATTTGGGTTCCTAAGATACTTGTGACTAACTTGCAAGGCCCCAATGTCAATTGGGGACCTAAATCAAGGAACTAAACTTGTTTTGCAGGCATACTCCTCCGGTGGATCAAGTTGGGTGCTTGATAGCGGATGTACAAATCATATGACCGGAGAAAGGAGTATGTTCTCATCATATTCCCCAACTTCAAATGCAAGTGAAAACATCATTTTCGGTGATAACTCCAAGGGGGATGTGATTAGGACTTGGTAAAGTTGTCATAACACTTGAGCATTCAATTACTAATGTCTTACATATTGATTCGTTGAGTTACAACTTGTTATCCGTTTCACAATTGTGTGGGATGGGTTTCAATTGTCTCTTTACGGATGAGGGTGTGGAAGTCTTTAGAAGGGAGGATTCCTCTATTGTCTTTACTGGGTCATTTGAAAGGGAAGCTTTACTTAGTTGATTTAACAAAAGTGAAGCTAAACTTGAGACTTGTTTAGTGGACAAAATCTAGCATGGGTTGGTTATGGCATCGCCGACTAGCTCATGTTGGGATAAGGAACTTGGCCTAAACTTCAAAAAGACAACCACATCCTAGGACTAACCAATGTTGATTTTGAGAAAGACAGAGTATGTGGAGCTTGCCAAGCCAGAAAACAAGTAGGCGTACCTCACCCACCAAAGAGCTATGACACTACTACTCATCCATTGGAGTTGATCCACATGGATCTCTTTGGACCGGTTGCCTATCTTAGCATCGGCGGTAACAAACATGGTCTTGTTATTGTTGATGACTTTTCTCATTTCACTTGGGTATTCTTTTTGCATGACAAGAGTGTAGTGCAAGAGAAGGTCAAGATGTTCATACGAAGAGCTCAAAGGGAATTCGGTTTCAACATTAAGAAAGTTCGTAGTGACAATGGAACCGAATTCTGAAACACCCAAGTGGAAGAATTTCTTGATGAGGAGGGCATCAAGCACGAGTTTTCAGTTCCATACACCCCTCAACAAAATGGCGTGGTGGAGAGGAAGAATAGAACACTCATTGACATGGCAAGGACGACGCTAAATGAGTACAAGACGCCGGACATCTTTTGGGCCGAAGCCGTCAATACCGCTTGCCATGCAATCAACCGCCTCTACCTCCACAAGAGAAGAAAGAAAACCTCCTATGAGCTGCTCACCGGTAACAAGCCAAAGGTGTCCTATTTTAGAGTCTTTGGGTGCCAATGTTTCATATTGAACAAGAAGCCCAAAGCCTCTAAGTTCGCATCTAAGGTTGATGAAGGTTTTCTTCTCGGTTATGGATCAAACGAGCATGCCTAGGCCTCCGGCAAGGTTGAGATAGCGATAGACGTGACGTTTGATGAAACTAACGGCTCTCAAGTAGAGCAAGTTGATGAAGTTGTTGTAGGCAATGAGGAACCACCCTGCGAAGCAATCAAACAACTAGTCATTGGTGATATTAGACCACAAGAACAGCAGGCTACTGATCAGGATGGTCCTCAAGCTGAAGCCCCTGCTGGGACTGGTGACATACAGTCCCCGGCAGTGCCGGGCAGAGCCCAGCAGTTCCGGGCACTTCCAGGGCAGCTGCAGCCACTCCACTTCGTGGAGTGAACCTACAACCCATCTTCGAGCAAGATGAAGAAGATGCCAAAGATGTAGCAGAACCCATAGATCATCCAAGGCTCAAGCAAACTATTCAACGGGACCATCCCGTTGACAACATCCTTGGGAGTCTTTGAAAGGGGGTAACGACACGCTCTCATTTGGCAAATTTCTGTCAATATTACTCGTTTGTTTCCTCTTTGGAACCTCTCAAGGTAGAAGAAGCTCTTGAAGATCCAGATTGGGCGATGGCCATGCAAGAGGAGCTCAACAACTTCGAGCGCAATCAAGTATGGTCACTTGTGGAAAGACCAAATATCAATGTCATTGAAACCAAATGGGTCTTCCGCAACAAGCAAGATGAAGAAGGAGTGGTGACAAGGAACAAGGCAAGATTGGTAGCTCAAGGGTTCACTCAAGTAGAGGGTTTGGACTTTGAAGAAACGTATGCACCGGTTGCTAGGCTTGAAGCCATTCGGATTCTTCTAGCCTATGCAGCCCATCACAACTTCAAGCTATATCAAATGGATGTGAAGAGTGCATTTCTCAATGGCCCTATACAAGAGTTGGTGTATGTTGAGCAACCACCGGGTTTTGAAGATCCCAAGTTCCCCAACCATGTCTTCAAACTCCAAAAGGCGCTCTATGGGCTTAAACAAGCACCTAGAGCATGGTATGAATGCCTTAAGGAATTCTTGCTTAAACAAGGCTTTGAAATAGGCAAAGCCGATCCTACTCTCTTCACTCATAAAGTCAATGGAGATATTTTTGTGTGCCAAATATATGTCGATGACATAATATTTGGTAGTACTAACAAATCCTTTTGTGATGAGTTTAGTAGGATCATGACTAAGAGATTTGAGATGTCAATGATGGGTGAGCTCAAGTTCTTCCTTGGTTTTCAAATCAAGCAATTGAAGGAAGGGACTTTTCTTTGTCAAACCAAGTACACTCATGATATGCTGAGAAAGTTTGACATGGTGAACGCCAAGCCTATCAAAACTCCCATGCCAACTAATGGACATCTTGATCTCAATGAGGAAGGGAAAGCCGTGGACATCAAGGTATATCGCTCCATGATCGGCCCTCTACTTTACTTATGTGCATCTAGGCCCGATATTATGCTTAGTGTGTGCATGTGTGCTAGATTTCAAGCTAACTCGAAAGAGTGTCACCTAGTGGTCGTTAAGAGAATCTTGAGATATCTAGTTCACACACCAAACCTTGGCTTATGGTATCCTAAGGGCTCCAAGTTCGAACTACTTGGCTATTCGGATTCCGATTATGCCGGTTGTAAAGTAGATCGAAAAAGCACTTCGGGGACATGTCAATTCCTTGGATGCTCCTTAGTGTCTTGGGGTTCTAAAAAGCAAAATTGTGTAGCCCTTTCCACAGCTGAGGCCGAGTATGTTGCAGTAGGTGCATGTTGTGTGCAACTACTTTGGATGAGGCAAACCCTTCGTGACTTCGGATGTCATTTCACCCATATCCCACTCTTGTGTGACAATGAAAGTGCCATAAAACTTGCAAACAACCCAGTGAGTCACTCAAGAACCAAACATATAGACATCCGACATCACTTCTTGAAAGATCACAAAATCAAAGGAGATATCGCAATTCATCATGTGAGCACCGACAAACAACTAGCTGATATCTTCACTAAGCCTCTCGATGAGTCAAGGTTTTGTGCTTTGAGAAGTGAACTAAATATACTTACTCTCGTAACAGTAGTTTGAAACCTAGCATGCTTGATTGATCAACTAGTATGACCTAGGCAAAACCAATTTCAAAACTTTCATATACTTGTGTTTCAAAATCTTTGAGAAAGAAACTTGCTTGAAATGACCATTATTCTGTATTGATTGATTGTCACTGGTCATAACATGCAAGTTGTACGTGTCCACTCCAAGGAAGAGATGTAGTAGCTTAGAGATAAATCTGTTCTGCTGGTAACTGTCCGGCAGTGCCGGGCCAGCCGCGGAACTGTCGGGCCACGGCAGTGCCGCACTTGGCGCGGTAGTGCCGCGACTAGTCGGTTCAGCCTGAGTCCGACTGTTACCGTGTGGGGCCAAAGGAAAATTTTTCCTATTCTACCCGGTGGTCTCACCTCTCTCTCTCTGTCTCCCTCGTTCTTATCCAAGCCAGTAAAAATCTCTCGGTCTCTCTCTCTCTCGGGCGAAAAAGAGGCGACCGACGGCTGCTTCTTCTCCGGGATCCCTCCCGGCGTGTCCAGCCTGCAGCGGTGCAGCTCCGTGCTCCCCTCCGTTGCAGCTCGGTCTCCCTTCAGCAAGGGCTCCCCTTCCCACTTCTCTCCATCTCAAGGTGACATTTCAAAATCCCTAACCCTAGTTTTCCCGATTTGTAAAATGCGCCATGGTAGTTGTACTTAGAGGTTGTAGAAGGGTTTGTAGATGATAGGGAGGCACTGGGAATGATGGATGTGGTGTTCCTTGGCTCAGATCTGACCTGCCTGCGCGGCAGTGCCGCGCTATGCGCGGTAGTGTCGGGCCCCGGCAGTGCCGCTCCCCGAGCGGCAGTGCCAGACCATGAGCAGGGGTTTGATCCAAGTAATACCCTATCCATCGAAGTCTATTGCCTCACTATGACCTACCAGCTCGTATGCAGTCTTCTAACTCACAGTTTCCATGTTTTAGATGTCGGGCGGAAGAGGTGATGAGAGACGGGTGAAGCAAAGGATGGATCCGCTCGGGGGGAGGAGCAAGCAGCCATCTCGCCGAGGTGGCTCTAGTTCCCAAGGAGATGTATCAACACGACAGCAGATCCGTGATGAGGCTCGCCTGCAGATGCAAGGGCGACAGATTTGGGATGATCTTTATCCCAACACACCAGAGCATCTTGCAGAGGTTAGCAGAGCCCACCTGCAGGAATACACAGAGGATGTGCAGGAGAGGCCTCCACAGGACACCAAGGATAGGCAACCCGTGTCTTACTACCAGCAGTTCAGCTCGGTGAAGACACAGCGTCAGCTCAATCCCTACAACTTTCAGAAAGATATGGGCATTGACTACAGGTTATGGAATGAGTTCCATTCCGACTTCTACCGTTCAGTCCTGTACAATGCCAAGAAGCAAAAGATTCTGAGTATGAAGTATGTTGATTGGGAGCACTTGGAGGCCAAGCATGATCGTGACATCAACAGGGTAGTGGCAGCTTGCAAGGAGAGAAACATGTATGACTTGATGGGTTTCAGCTACAATTGGAACACCGAGATTATCCATCAGTTTCATGCCACTCTCTATGTGGATAATGTGGTGGAGGAGATGCATTGGATGACCGAGGGACGTCACTACAAGGTCTCTTATGAGACCTTTGCTAGGATTCTCGGTTTGGGCAGCGGGGATAGAGAGCTTGATAGTCTGCACCAGGAGAGGACTCTGACAGACAATGAGATTGCATTCATGTATGAGGATCCTCAGAAGGCAGACGGGTTGGTCAAGGGGCTGAAGGGCTATTACTACATGTTGAACAACCTTTTCAGGCAGACTCTCAACCCCAAAGGGGGTTCCCATTCTAACCTCTATGGATATGGCAGGAACATGTTGGCTAGGATGGCCCCCAGGGCAAACCACTTCTCCATCTCCAGCTTCATTTGGACTGAGTTACAGGTGGCAGGCGAGGATGCTAGGAAGGCAGTGCTCTATGCCCCCTACATCATGTACAAGATTGAGATGGTCTCCGGCTACACCTTTGCTAAGGATGGGCTGCATGAGCCTTATAGAGCAGAGAAGAAGAGGGCAGCAGCAGCAGGGGCAACAGCAGTTGATAGGCCAGAGAGCTCCCGCCGTTCCTATCAGAGGAAGAAGAAGAGCAAGCTGGCCAAATGGATTAAGGCCATCTTCTCTACTTGCACCTACGCAGCCCAGACAGCTCACCATGCACTTGTTGAGCAGCGTGCAGAGCGAGAGCGGGCGGGTCGTTCGCCGTTACCTCCACCCCGCTCTCCACCTCACTTCGACCTCTCCAGCCTTGATTCAGATGATATAGACTCAGATGGCAACGAGGAGCAGGAGGAGATAGTGCCTGAGCCGTCTCGTCGTTCTACACGTGCCTCGACCCGCTACACCAGTACTACCCATCGCCATGGGAAGGCCGTTGTAGAGTCCGACGACGACGATGATGATGAGGGCGAGATTCCGTGGGACAAGTTAGCGTCTAATGATGAGTGAGTGTTTGGACACTATTCTCTTCTCTCTACTTCTCTCTTTTTGGTGACTTGTTGCCAAAGGGGGAGAATTAGGCGAAGAGAAGGGGCTACAACACTTCTTGTTCATGTCCCCTCTTTTAGTAGTTGTGAGTTGTGGGAGAGTTTGTTTCGGTCAAAACTCTAATTTGTAATACTCTATGTTGCTACTTCTTAGACTTGGATGTGGACATGTACTTTTATCTGCTTATCTAGCTTGTCATATTCTTGTTTAGACCTGTTGATTATTATGCTTTGTGGATGTTTTAATTTCCGTTGCGTTTGTTGTCTGTAAGCTTGAGCGGCAGTGCCGCTCCAGGGCCTGCAGTGTCGGGCTCCGGCAGTGCCGCGCCAGTGCCGCTATGGCTGACAGGCAGCAAACCTCTCTGATGTGCTTAAACTGTCATTCGCATCACGTATGATTCTTGACACAGTTTGCTTGCACCCCACAAAGCTATTAGATGTGAAACTGAACCTACTTTTCACTTTAAATATGTGAATGTTGGCCTCTAATGCCAATTTGAGATTTCAGCTCTCATTCACACATTTAGGGGGAGGTTTCACACCTAAGCTTCTTAATCTCAAGTATTGTACCCTATTATTGTAAGCTTCAATTATGTTGTCATCAATCACCAAAAAGGGGGAGATTGTAAGTGCAATCAAGCCCTAATTGTGGGTTTTGGTGATAATGACCACATAATTGAAGAACTAATAAGATTTACCAAGATGACAAGCAGGTTGATAATAAGAAAGGATGATACATATGTGTTGGTGGACCCCTCATATGCTATTTCATCGGTTCCGGACTCAAAGTGCTACAACAAGCCTTTTCATATGTATTTGAGTTATAGGATTGCCGTACTATCAAGGGGGAATGCAAATGCATTGCTATGGCTGAATGATATGTGCTCAAACCAACCCAAGTCATCCTTGTTTCTAACCAAGACAGCTGCACAGAATTCAGATCCTTCTCTGTCTGTCTGGTAGGCGCGGCAGTGCCGCCCAGGGCGCGGCAGTGCCGGGTCGCGGCACTGCCAGGCTAAGGCCGGCACTGCCGCAACTTGTTTCAGCCGTTGGAAGGCAGGGGGTATTTACACTACCCTCCTGCCACCCCAACGGTCATATACGACCATTTACTCTTCTCCTACCTCCAGACAAGGCTTCCTCTCCCCATTGAAGGCTCCCAAGCTCTCTCTCACCCAATCTTCGATTCTCATTGATTCCAAGTGAGTCAGAGCCTCAAACCTTAATCAAAGAGAAGCCCTAGCTGAGATCTACTCCCTAGAGCACTTGATTTGAGCCATAGCCGGTGGATTTGATTTTATTACTCTTGGGTTCTTGGAACCCTAGCCGGCTAGGCGTCGCCCTTGAGCTAGCCAACATGTGTGGCGGCCTTGGGAGGTTTGTAATCACTTGTGCAGCTAGTATTATTACCCCTCACCTCAAGGATTTGGTTCCTTGACTTGAGAACGAGGTAGAGTTGCAAAGCTCATGACCTAAGTGGTCAACCTCAACAACGTGGAGGTAGGCAAGCCTTGGTGGCGAGCTGAACCACGGGATAAATCACTTGTCTCTTGTGCTTACTTGCTTTCATATTTCATACTTGTGAACTTGTGATAGATTCTAGGGTTTGGCCCGGTCTACTTCATACTACATATTTGGCTTGATAGAGTTGGTTCTGCTGGTTCAGGAAACTTAGTGTAGCATTTCCATTCATATAGAATCAGTTTGTTGTGGCTGGATTTCGAATTGCAGTCTCAGGTTCTACTTTGCGCGGCAGTACCGGGCTGAGGCCGGCAGTGCTGGGGAGCGGCAGTGCCGGGCACAGAGCGGTAGTGTCGGGCCTATCTAATTAAGTTTTGAGCTGTGATTTTTGACAGGCCTATTCACCCCCCCCCCTCCTCTAGGCCACACAGGTCCTTACAGCATCGGACGCTGGGCAGCGTCGATGGAGCACCGGACGCTCCAATGGTGACACATCGGACGCTACCCTAACACTGTTCCAGCCGGAGCTATCTACAGTGCAGGGCATCGGACGCTGGGGGAGCGTCTGATGCCTCATTTTGGGCTGTTTTGAAGTTTTTTGTTGCGGCTCCCTCTCCCAACCAAGTTCCAACTCGAATAAGAGGCAAATAAACACCAGTTGGAACCTAGTATGAGCATCCTCGCATAAACCCTCGATTTTATAAATATTTTGCCATAAGCTACATATCATTTTTAGGTAAATTAGGCGATAAAACCCGAGGAGACAACATGTGGCCACCAAAACTAGGGGATTCAACCATTATGAGCCTCAAATGCTCCCCCTAGCGGTGGACGAACACAGCGGTTGCTCAAAACATAACCAAAAAGAAACGACAAAGCAACACACATGCATATGCAATGCAATACGAAATTTGAATCTAGGATGCTTGTCAAGTTTGCTCATGGGTAAGCTTCTTCACACGCTTTTTAGGGCGGTTATATTAACCATGTCTGACAAGCCTATGTGCATAGCATAATTTAAACATGGCATAATATACAATGCAATGCAATGACAACCCACTTTCACCTTCTTACAAAGTTACTTAGATCAAGCACATTAAGCTCACTCCGCAATCTACAAAGAGTGTTTTCATCTAGGGGTTTTGTGAAGATATCGGCCAATTGATCTTCGATTCTAACTCCCTCTAAGGATATGTCTTTCTTTAAAACATGGTATCTAAGAAAGTGATGGCGAATATCTATGTGCTTGGTGCGAGAGTGTTGAACCGGGTTGTTAGCAAGCTTAACCGCGCTCTCATTGTCACACAACAAAGGTACCCTTTCTAGAACTACACCATAGTCTAAAAGGGTTTGTTTCATATAGAGGATTTGTGCACAACAAGCACCCGCGGCTATGTATTCCGCCTCGGCGGTAGACAAGGCCACACTATTTTGCTTTTTTGAACTCCATGAAACTAGTGATCTCCCAAGCAAATGGCACCCACCGGATGTGCTTTTTCTATCTACTTTGCAACCCGCGTAATCCGAATCGGAATACTCAACGAGTTGGAAGTTAGCTCCTTTGGGATACCAAAGGCCAATGCTTGGGGTGTGCTTTAGGTACCTAAGGATTCTCTTCATCGCTATGAGATGTGATTCCCTAGGATCGGCTTGAAAGCGAGCACACATGCACACACTAAACATGATGTCGGGCCTAGATGCGGTCAAATATAACAAGCTACCAATCATAGAACGGTAGAGAGTTTTATCAACCGGGTTACCTCCTATATCTAGGTCGAGATGTCCATTTGTTGGCATTGGAGTCTTGATAGGCTTGCAATCATCCATGTTGAAGCGCTTGAGGAGGTCTTTTGTATACTTCTCTTGAGATATGAAAGTCCCCTCCTTCAATTGCTTGACTTGGAAGCCTAGGAAGAATGTGAGCTCGCCAATCATGGACATTTCAAACTCCTTCGACATCAAGTCACCAAATTCCTTGCAATAGGCTTCATTTGTTGACCCGAAGATGATATCATCGACACAGACTTGACAAATGAAGATCTCTCCATCAAGCTTCTTGGTGAATAGTGTGGTGTCGACCTTCCCAATGGTGAAGCCCTTCTCAATGAGGAAGTCCCGGAGGCGCTCGTACCATGCTCTTGGGGCTTGTTTGAGCCCATATAGCGCCTTGGACAACCTATAAGCATGATTAGGATTTCTAGGGTCTTCAAACCCGGGAGGTTGATCAACATAGACTAGTTCATTTATGAAACCATTTAAAAATGCACTTTTCACATCCATTTGATATAATTTAATGTCATGATGTGATGCATATGCAAGGAGGATACGAATGGCTTCGAGTCTTGCAACCGGTGCAAAGGTCTCTCCAAAATCCAAACCTTCAACTTGAGAGAACCCCTTTGCCACTAGCCTTGCCTTGTTTCTAACAACCTTGCCTTGATCATCTTGCTTGTTTCTAAACACCCATTTTGTTCCAATGACTCTTGAGCCTTTGGGTCGCTCTTCAAGTGTCCAAACTTGGTTGCGGGTGAAGTTGTTTAATTCTTCATGCATAGCATTCACCCAATCTGGATCACCTAGAGCTTCATCTATAATGGTAGGCTCAACAAGAGACACAAAAGAATGATGTTCAATAAATAAAGCAAGTTTTTGAGATCGAGTCATTACACCCCTTGTTGGACTCCCTATGATGAGATCTTGAGGATGAGCTTGTAGTAGAGGAGTAGTCCATTGATCAACCACTTGAGGGGCCGCTTGAGGAGCATCAACATCTTGAGCTTGTACCACCATTTGATCATGGGAGACATGAGTATCTTCAAATGGCTCTCTCCCATTTTTGTCATCATCTTGTGGTACATTTGATGAAGATGGCTTGCCAATGACTTCCACATCATCATCATCATCATCTTTAGGATTGATGGCTCCAACCGACATGTTCTTCATTGCTTCCCTCAATGGTTCATCACCTACATCATCAAGATTTTCATGCTCTCCTTGAGAGCTATTAGATTCATCAAATTACACATCATATGTTTCTTCTACCATCCCGGTGGAATGGTTGAATACTTGATATGCTTTGGACTTCAATGAGTAACCCACAAGAAAACCAATATCACATCGGCGTTGGAACTTCCCTAGGTGTTGGCGCTTCTTGTAGATGTAGCATTTGCACCCAAACACTCTAAAGAATGATATATCCGGCTTCTTGTTGTTGAGTAGCTCATAGGGGGTCTTGCCAAGGAGACGATGGGGGAACAACCGATTTGATGCATAGCAAGCGGTGTTGATTGCTTCCACCCAAAATCTTTCCGGTGTAGTGTACTCATCTAACATTGTACTTGCTAGGGTGATTAGTGTCCGGTTCTTCCTCTCAACTACCCCATTTTGTTGTGGTGTATAGGTTGCGGAGACTTCATGCTTGATCCCAACTTCATCACAATATTCCTCAATGTGGGTGTTGTCAAACTCCTTTCCATTATCACTTCTAATTTTCTTGATCTTCAAGTCAAATTCATTTTGGGCTCTCTTGGCAAACTTCTTGAACGAAGGGGTTGCTTCGGATTTGTCATGAAGAAAGAATACCCAAGTGTATCTAGAATAGTCATCAACAATCACTAGGCAATAGAGATTTCCACCCAAGCTTGCATATGATGTTGGCCCAAATAGTTCCATGTGAAGTAGCTCTAGCTCTCTTGATGTTGATACAAAGGCTTTGGTTGGATGAGTATTTGCAACTTGCTTGCCGGCTTGACATGCAGTACACAATTTGTCCTTCTCAAATTGGACATCCTTCAAGCCTCTAACCAAATCCTTCTTCAATAGCTTGTTGAGAGTGTTCATTCCCACATGAGCCAATATTCTATGCCATAGCCAACCAAGTGATTGCTTAGTGAACAAACATGTCTTCAAGTTGGCATCTTCAGAGGAGAAATCCACTAGATAGAGATTGTTGTATCTAAAGCCTTTGAATATAACTTGTGTATCATCTTTCTTGGTCACAACCACTTCTTTGTCGGTGAACAAACATTGAAAGCCAAGATCACATAGTTGCCCAACGGATAGCAAGTTGAAGCTCAATGATACAGCAAGAAGCACATTGAAGATGGTATGATCATTTGATATTGCCACTTTGCCCAATCCCTTGACATTGCCCTTTGAGTTGTCACCAAATGTAATCTTTTCTTGGTCATCGACATTCTCTTCTAGTGAGGTGAACATCCGGGGATCACCGGTCATATGTTGTGTGCAACCACTATCAATCACCCAATGATATCCACCGGTCTTGTAGTTCACCTACACACACAAGAAACCAAGCTTGAGCTTTTGGGACCCAAACTTGTTGAGGTCCCTTAACCTTCTCAACTAGTGACTTTGCAACCCATATTTTCTTTGGCCTATTCTTGTTAGGACGCCCCATGAACATGACTTTCATCTTGCCACTAGAGTCTTGTCTAAGCATGTAGTGAGCATTGAAAGCAAAGGGCCTAGCATGCTTGGGCAAGGGTGTGGGTTTAGGCTCTTCACAATCATGAGCAAAATGACCTTCTTTTCCACACTCATAGCATCTTCCAATCTTCTTCTTCTTTGGCTTGGTGATGCTCTTGCGTTGCTTCATCTTCTCTTCAAGGAAGCCAATGTCATTTCTATTTGTCTTCATCACGATGTTCATGAGTAGCTCACTTTGAAGACATTGACCCTTGGTGAATTTCTTCAATCCGGTGGTAAGGTGCTCCTTCTCTTTCTTGAGCTTGTCATTCTCTTGTTGGAGCTCCAATTGAGATGGTGTCATTTTGTAGTTCCTCTCCATCTTCAATCTCTTGTTTTCTTCTTTTAGCATGTATAGCTCAAGTGACATGCTATAGTCATCATCATGAGTTTCAATGAAAACTTGCTTGGTGGTTGTAAGCTTCTCTAGATCAACCTTGAGCTTTGCATTCTCATTCTTTATCTTGATGTAGTCATCATAGTGATCGGCCACAACCACTTTCTTGCCCTTGCCACTAGCTCTTTGCTCATCATGCTCACTAACCAAGTCCTCACAAGATGTTGCTATGTCACACTTAACAACAAGGTTAGGGGCATCATGTGTCTCATGTGAAAGCATATTATAAGCAACGGTGAGAGTATCATAATCAACTTTCACTTGAGTGTATTGTTCTTTGAGCAAAGCATAACTAGTGGTAAGGTCACTATGCATCTTATCAAGTTTTCCATTTTTAGCTTTGAGCTCCTTGTTAGAGGACTTGAGCTCCTTGATGGAAGATGACATAGTAGCAAGTTCATTTTTTACCTCATCACTAGCATGTGTAGCATTGTTATATTTTTCAACAAGAGCTTCATTGTCATGAACAAGCCTTTCATTTTTAGCTCTAGTCTTTCTTATGATTTTAGAGTAGTTGTTTAGCAATGTAACAAGCTCATCATAAGAGGGTGCCTCAAATTCACCATCACTATCACTATCACTAGAGTCATCATCGCTTTGTACCTTTCGATCACATTTAGCCATGAGGCATAGGTGTGTAGATGATGATGGTGACGGTGGTGGTGGTGGTGTAGAGGAGCCAATGACTAGAGCGACCACCTTCTCCTTTTCATCATCACTATCTTCATTGGATGAGCCATCGGAGGAGTCAATGTCGGTGAGCCAATCACCAACAATGTAAGTCTTGCCACCTTTCTTGTGGTATTGCTTCTTCTTCTTGCCATCCTTCTTGTAGGCCTTCTCATTCTTCTTCTCATCTTCGCTAGATGAGTCATACTTCTTGCCCTTGTTCTTGTTCTTGTAGCTCTCTTTCTTGGGCTTGGTGCATTGATGAGCAAGATGGCCAAGTTCACCGCAATTGTAGCAATCCATTTCGGAGATTGGCCTTCTCTTGCTACTTGTGAAGAACTTCTTCTTTCTTGAGTCAAAGTTGACTCCATTCTTGTGAAGCTTCTTCAACATCTTGGTGGTTCTTCTCACCATGAGAGCGATGTTGGAATCATCCTCTTCATCACTTGAGCTTTCATGATGCACCTCAATAGCCTTGGACTTGCCCTTCTTGTCATGGCTTGCTTTGAAGGCTAAGTCCTTCTTCTTGTCGGTGGAAGAGCCACCACTTGGTGTGATGTGCATGTACATCTCATGCGCATTGATCTTTCCCAAGATTTGAGTTGGTGTAGCGGTGGAAAGATCACCTTGATGTAGCACGGTCACAATGTGTCCATATTTATCTATTGGGAGGACACAAAGAATCTTCCTCACAACATCGGATGGTTGCATTTGTGTGAGGCCAAGTCCATTGAGTTCTTCTACAAGAACATTCAAGCGTGAGTACATTTCATTTGCATTTTCATTAGCATGCATATCAAAGGAATGAAGCTTTTGCATGACTAGATGATAGCGCTCCTCACGCTCACTCTTGGTTCCCTCATGGAGAGCACAAATGTTATCCCATAGATCATGGGCATTCTTGTGGTTTCGGACACGGTTAAACACATCCTTGCAAATGCCTCTAAAAAGAATATTTTTGGCTTTTGCATTCCACTTCTCATTCTCTTCCTCATGTGGCATGAGGCTAGTGCCCTCCTTGGGTTTGGGGAACCCGGTTATGGCGGCTTCGCGGCATCTAACATCAACTGCTTCTAGGTACGACTCCATACGGATTTTCCAATATGGAAAGTCGTCTCCCTCGAACATGGGAGGTGGTCCATCACCTCCAGACATCTTAACTCTAGGTGGTTAAGCCTAAATTGAGAGCACGAGGCTCCAATACCAATTGAAAGGATCAAGATGCCCAAGAGGGGGGGTGAATTGGGCTTTTCTAAAACTTTAGCAAGAATTAAAACCTATTAAGCCCAATTAACACCCTTGTGCCTAGAAGTGTGTTTCTCTCTATTCTACCGCACAAAAGACCAAGTCTATGCCACTCCTATTCTAGCAAAGCAATTCAATAGTAAATGAACAACAAGTATAATGCGGAATTGAATTCCTTGAAAGTAAATGCGTAAGTAAAGGAGTAGAGATGACAAGACGATCTTTTTGCCGAGGTATCGAGGTGTCGGCACACCCCCTAGTCCTCATTGGAGCACCCGCGCAAGGGTATCGCTCCCCCTTGATTCGCGCAAGGATCAAGTGCTCACTATGAGCTGATTCTTTGTCGCTCCGGCCCGGTGAATCGCTCACTACCGGTCACAAGCTTGCTTGGGTCATCCACAATGCCACCTGATGCTCTCCAAGCTTCACGATCACCACCAAGCCGTCTAGGTGATGCCGATCACCAAGAGTAACAAGCTAGAACTCTCACTTGACCAAGACAAGGCCAAAGAGATGGATGGATGCACACTTGCTACTCAATTCTCACTAGGAGGTCACTAATTCTCTCTCAATTAGCAATTCACTCAACCTCACTAGGGCTCTTGCACTTTCTCACACTCACAATGTGTCTCTCAGCAGATGAAAGTGGCAAGAACACTCTAATGGATGAGGGGGAGGAGTATAAATACTCCCCCAACCGGCCATCCAAAAGAGCACCGAACAGGTGTCTCTGCGGGGTCATCGGACGCTTCGATGACCTCGACCAACGGTCGACAGTACCATTCTGTTAGACCTGTTAAAGGAGCATCGGACGCTGGGCAGCGTCCGATGCCACCACATCGGACGCGTCCGATGTGGATTTACCCTCTCTGGAACCTCTCTGCATGAACATCGGACGTTGGCCCTCACCGTCTGATGCCAGCGTCCGATGCTACCCCAAGTTCACGCGCATGTGAACAGTGGCACGGGCACGTCCGATGTGGCAACATCGGCGTGTCCGATGCCACGCACCAGACTAAACCCTAGTCTGAGTGAGCATCACCAGGCCAGCGTCCGATGCCCATAACAAGGGCAAAACCAACTCGGATCGCGACGCGGCCTTAACAACTTTTGATCCTCTCGACATAAGGCATCTCTCTGAGCTACCTAGGGCTATGAAATAACAAGTGTGCACCACACCTACCTCAATAGACTCATCTAGGTCAAGCTACTAATTCACGCTCCCCTTTATAGTACGGCCAAAGGAAAAACAAAGACCTAAGACTACCTAAGTGTCCTCCAACATCATATGACACTTAGCCTAGTCTACCACCGTCTTCATCGACCGTCCTTTGAAAACCGAAACGATATTCATCGCCAGGGGACATGAACTCCATATGCCTGTATCGTCGCCATTACCGTGACCTAACTCAATCCTGTTTCTGCAAAACACACGTTAGTCACAGTAATCTTGTGTTTCATCTAATCACCGAAACCCACTAGGGGCCAAGATGCGTTCAAGAGTCATTCTCGTTTCCCAAAAAATCAGCAGACTTCAACTTTAACGAAATATATATAATAAAATATTAATATTTATGGTACATAAGTATCATTGGATATATACTTTTATAATAAACTTATTTGGAGATAAAAAATATTACACACATTTTGTATAAACTCAGTCAAAGGTGAGAAAGTTTGACTAGCACGCATCCCATAGCGATACTATTTTTGGGACGGAGTAGTACATCCTTTGGACGTCATAATACATATATTCATATATATAGTTCAAACAGTATATTGATGAATTAATTATTAGTTTTTATTATATTTGTTCGAGTTGGTTCGGGTGATTCGTATGACTGTTATTTTTTGGAGAAAAACATTGTTCTATGGCTGGTTTGTACGGATTAAAGCTAACAGACTAGCTCAAGCGAAGGGAACCAATTGATAAACAATGACTTATTCTACGCTTATGTGGTGACATACTCCCTCCGTCCATAAAAACATACAATTATGGGATCCGTGCCAGTCAAATTCATTCAACTTTGACCAAGATTATAATAAAAGGTATTAGTATTTATGTCATTAAATAAAATTATTATGAAAATATATTCTATTACTAATCTAATGGTATAATTTTTGTATCAAGAATGTCAGTACTTTTTTTATATAATTTTGGTCAAAGTTCGAAATGTTTGACTCCTCGATAAGCGAGAATTGCATGTTTTGTTGGACGGAGGGAGTATTTAATAAAAAAGTTAGTTTACAAAAAAGGTCAAATTTAAATTCTAATTTGAAAACAATGAAGGAGGATGATAAAAAATAATTATACACTCATGGCAACGCACGGACATTGAGTCTGCTAACCCGCTCACCGATATAGAGCATGGTCCACCTGAATCTTATATTAATTAAGTTCCTTATACCCTGTGGGATCCGGCTCCATCGAGGGCTTCTGCGCTTCACCCGCTTTTCCTGGGCAACGCGTGGAGCGCGCACCGAGCTGGCGTCAATCGAGACGTCCGTCCTTCGTGTGTTTACATGGGTTTACTATTTTATGGTCAGCAGTGTTGGTAAGGGTGACACGTGTTGCTTGTGACCACGCGTCAATCTCGGGCCATCCAAAACATGATGAGCCTTTTACTTCGGTGCCATTAAAAAAGATGGCCTAATCGTCCATGTCCTTGAAAAGTTGAAACTACCGTGTATATCCGATCACTAAAAACTTTTCTCTTCCACGCCATTCTGTTCATACTCCGCTAGTTTTCAGACGTTTGAAACACCTGACATGTGGGTCCGGTCAATGTAAATGTCCTAAATACCCTCAGTTTGACTTCTTTCTCCTACATCACACTCGCTGACAGGTGGACCCCACATGTCGGGTCTATCTTCAACCTCTGGCCAGCAGCGCCCGCCTGAGGAGCGCGGCGCGGAGCCGTAGCGGCGCGGAGCAGAGGCACGCGCCTCGGCGCGGCGCGGAGCACCAGCAGCGTGGAGCCGCGTTCGGCGCGCGCGGCGCGGCGCGGAGCAGAGGCACGCACATGGGCAACGCGGCGCGGAGCGACGGCCGCGGGGCGCGTGTGGAGCGGAGGCACGCGTCGATGCGCAGCACGGAGCAGCGGAGCAGCAGCAGCGCGGAACCGCGCCCGACGCGCGCGCGGCGCGCGCGCGGCGCGGCGCAGAGCAGAGGCACGCCCACGGGCTGCGCGGCGCGGAGCGGCGGCCGTGGTGCGCGCGGGGAGCAGAGGCACGCGCCCGGGCAGCGCTGCGCGGAGCGGCGACCCGAGGTCGCGCGGGGCAGGCAGCAGGGGCCCGGCGGCAGCGCGCGCGTGCGCACGGAGCAGCGGCGCCCACGGCGCGCGCCCGCGGCGAGCGGCGGCGGCAGCTGCGCTCGCATGGGAAGCGCGCCCTCCGCACGCATGCCTGCGCCCGAACGGCGGTCGCAACGCTCGCGCGCCGCCCGCGCCAGGCGGCGTCGGTCGTTGGCTGCAACGCCGCCCGCGGCATCGGACTCGCGCTAAACGGCGGCGGGGCGCGCGCAGGAGCGGTCGCGGTCGACGGTCGCGTCCCGCGGCTAGTTGCCCGGCTACGGCGGCGTCCGCGCCCTCGGCGTGTGGCATCGCCTCGCTCGCGCTCGCGCAAAGGCCGCGGCGGCGCCTGCGCTGGTGCAGCACGCGGCCCGCGCTCAGACCCGCTCCCGGCGGCGGTGGCGTGCTCGCCCGCACCATGCGGCCTCTGTTTTTTTATCCATTGCCTCCTCTGTTGGCACAGGTAAGAGAAGGGAAGGAGAGAAAGGTGTGACTGACATGCAGACCCCACCAAAGGGTAACTTGGTCTTTTTATCCATCAGTTTGACACCGTTAGTACTAGAAGTGGACGGAATTGCGTGGAAGAGAAAAGTTTTCAGAGGTCGGACATACATGGTAGTTTCAACTTTTCAGGGACATGGACGATTAGGCCATCTTTTTTAATGGCACCGAAGTAAAAGGCTCAAACATGATCCTAATGCTGCACAGGTTTGCACGTCGACGGGTGACAACAGTGCTCCAACAGCAGGTTGAAAGGTATCGTGTCATTGCGTCAAGGCCGGTCTTTTTGCTCCATTCACATTCAACGCTGCCACGTGCACCGCCCGAGGCCTGCAGCGTACCGGCGTCGAAAGACCGTAGGCGATGTGGTCGTCCTCTGCCTGAGTGCCTCACCGTGTTGTCAGTTCCACGGCCATGGGCATATCCGATGGCCCGCGCCTACGGCCTCCCCGTACTCATTTTTGTGCAATTTCTGTGCAGGTCATCATCTCACACTACTTGCTCTTGAGCTTCTTCCTCCCAGCCATGTCCGAAGTCCGAACCCGCCCGTTATCTCAGCCTTCTACACGTACGGGGCCGGTTGTTGCCTGTTGGAAGACACAACATCAACTTCCGTGGTGTGTGCTGATTGCTAGCTCAAGGAGGACGGTGGTTGAGCCAACAGACCTCCTCGCGTGTCATGTCTTCCTGACCGCTTGACCATATGATTGATGGATTCTAATAATCTCGAGTGCTGGTGGCCCTTCGCCCGTCAGTTGCTCTGATTCGCATAGCCGCACCGGCCGCATGAGTCGTACGTACAGTATTTTGATTTCCTCCATTCGGTTATGCATGCCTATCGGTCTTTTGTCAGCCCTTGGGCCTCAGTGCTTAGTCTGAACTCAGGTGTTAGAGACATGACACAAATTGCTATGGTCCTTCCTTTCTCCTCAGTTGCTAATCATCAGATCCTATCTATACGGTTGTCTTCCTTTCCTAACCTGCTTGTGAAACTTCACCTTTCTAAAGGGAATAATGTATTACTTATTCGTTGAACAGATGTTACTATGCTACTTATTGTTGTTCAAAATAGAGAACTCACTAGCATTCCCTTTTCAATATATTTGTGTGTTTATGAGATCGATAGCGGGACTGACAAATGTTCATTACACAACTAACTAAAATGACGCCAACAACCTTTTTCAATTAATCTATGTGCAATGCACAAACAGGTCTGATCTGTTATCAGGTCCATGATGTGTTCCATTCAAATCTGCACATATATGCAGTATATATGCATAATACTGTGACTTCACAAGTTTCTTCCCTTCCTTGCCTCAGGTTCATGAAAAAATAGAGCAAAAAATATACGTTATATAGGTTTTTTCATTGTTTCTTCTTTTTGTTCAACTTCATCACGCTTGCTTCATTAGAATACAGTATATGGCTATAATATTAATGCTTGATTGGATGTTTTCTTTTGATAATGTCTCCGAAGTAGCTAATTCTTGATGAATTAATGTTCTAGCCAGCCTTTGCATCTGTAGTATTTGGTTATCAGCAGGCGAACACCCACGGTCAATATTCTTGCATTATTAAGGGAAACATATATCTTCACATGTCTATGGTAAATTTATTTATGATCTACTTTTCAATATAAGGCCACAGTCCCTTCCTCTCAAACCAAATTAAAGAAGACAAATTGATCCTCCAATGACTGCTCTTTATGCAGTACAGACAAAAAAAAAATCTATTGATGTTTAAGTCAAATATAATTCTCTTGCATCTTTTTGAGTTTGAGTAACTGTACAACTGATCACGTATATTGTTTATTTTGCATTGGAGGCACCAGTGATGAATGGAAACAGAATTAGTGTAGCCGAAATGAAATTATATTATATAATATGACTCCAAAAGCACTGATCATATATATGCAACTTACTTTCCTATGAACATATACATTTCTTCTTGAACCAAACATGGTTTCAATTGGTCTGATTTTATATGTACTCAGCATGCTAAGCTGATTCATGCAGCCAACATTGATAGTATGGTTGATGCTCATTAACCGTAAGTTTAACTGTTTCTTTAACAGTTCTAATGTATCCTTGATTGAAATTTCGCTATTAGAGTTTATTTAATTTCACTTCTATAACCTATTTTTCTCCATTATGTGAGGTACATAAAGACACTGCATCTTGATCGTTTAGTCTGGTTGGTACTTCTCTTGTGTGTTTGTGTTCATTAGTGACCCTGAATGCCTTGCCAGTGTCCTGTCTTACCACTATTGTTAGACGATTTTCTAAACAAAAAGATATTTTTAATGTGGCTTAGCTTATTCACTCATACACATATATAGAATCTGTGGAGAGACATACTGTCTCCGGGATATTTTCATCAACGTAGGCCAGGATATTTCATCCACGTAGCATCAGGCTATCAGCAACCAACCCAATCGATCAAAATATGCCCGGGACAACAGAGCAGGCGCGGCAACGCGCGCCACCCGTCCTAGTATCATAATGCCATAACAATATCAAAACACCAGAGCAAGCAGATACGAAGTGCACAACTAGCACAGTTAGGTAACCTTTTTTCCTCTCTTTCGTGGTAGCGAAGGACGTGAATGTGTGGCAGTATTTTCACGCACTCGTGTAGTCGTTTTCACGTTGCAACGCATGGACATATTTTGCTAGTAATAATAAATAATAAATAATAAATAATAAATAAATCTATACCTTATTATATATATATATAATAAAGAGGCAAAATTTCTGCCTTTTTTTTACCATTTTTTTCGTCTGGCCTATGTCCCACTTCTCTGTTCTCTTTTGACGCTTCCCAAACTTGGATCTAACTCCTGTAAAAAAAATCCAGTCCAACTCTACCTTCCTGCGGTAAGAACTCCAAATTAAAAAGGAAGTCATCTGCAAATCGAATCGAGAAAGGAAATCTTTTAGTAGGAAATAAAATCCAGTCCAACTCTGCCTTCCTGCGATAGAAACTCCAAATCAAATCGGAAGCCAACTGCAAATCGAATCGACGCGTCGAGGCCGGGGGCCGCCGTTTCCGCTTGCGCGGACTCGGGACGCAAGCCGCCGCCACCGCGTCGGCTGGGGCCGTTGTCACCTCCGACGCGAGCTCCGACCTTCAATGCCACCAAGGCCTAAGGGCACCGGGTGCAGGGCTCGACGGAGCCGCGCGCGGCTCTGCCGCACGCGTGCACCGGCGAGCCGAGCGCCGCGGTGCCGCCGCCGTGCGCATCCGGCCGACTGCCAACGCGCCGCCTGCACTCCTCAGTCTCTTTGTCTCTCTGCGTTTCGGCGGCTGAGGGGAGAAAGGAGAGAGTGAGAAGTGAGTGGGGATTAGGGTAAGATTATTTTATATGAGCACCGGATGAATCGTGCCCGCTGGATTGAGATGAACGGCTAAGATGCGTCTCAGCCATCAGGGTTTTCTTGATGGGCCATTAGCCGGCCTGCGCGCCTGGAGCCGCCCCATGCACCTCTGCTAGACCATTTTTGTTAATTTATAAAAGCCGAATTAAGTTTTCCCCTTTATCCAGAATTTATGTATTATTTAAATATCAGTGTACTATTTAAGCTTTCCAATTAAGTTTTAAGCTGATTAATGTAAATTCCTATTAATTATGAATTTATTTTATACTCATATAAACTTGTCCGCTGAGTTTTATGTATGCACTTGTGTGGCTACTGCGAAAAGATACATAAAGGAAAATGGGTAATTGTGGATGTTAGCGTTTTTGGTAGGGTATTTCTACCAAAAAAACTATAGCATGTGTACGTGGACTTCACGTGGACAAGACAGTGTCCAATTAGAAGACAACAGAAGACAGCCAAGTAAAATACAAAAAGAAAGTAAAGGGAAGAAAAATGATCCAAGCTCTAAATCGACTTGGTTTTCCTCTAATTTTCTACCATCAACTTTTTAATCCATTCACTACACCGGTATTTACTTCTTACTACTCATGTGTTATTCGCTTGGGAGTCAGGTGCAAAGAGTCACGTCTGCAAGTAATTTATTGCTCTCTGATCGGTCCTTTTTAGTAGTATCCAGTGCTAGGTTTCCTATAACCTGATCAAGGAAGACTACAAAAACCAAAACAATAAAATCTCATCGCTTAAACCAAAAGACAAATCGATCTAGGATAACAAATTTACTTTCATGTATTTGGATAGGTTAAATCATGGATGCGGTCGGTGGGCTCGACGGTAGGAACGCTCGGGGCAGCCACAATGGCGATGGCAAGGATGCTAGCCCATCAAGCTCGATGTCAGGCACTCACATGAATAAGGAGCTCAACATTCTCTTGTCGTTTACCATCGTCGACTTACTTAGTGCTTGAGCTTGGTCTACTCGTTACACCCTGAGATAATTGGCAGCTCGTTAGCCATAGCGAGAACCAGACCTACTGCCCGCACCACAAGACCATGCTAAAAAAATGTGAATAGTATAAAAATTAAAGTTACAATCTATTTACGTCTCTATATTTATGTTTTTCTCTCCTGTTGCAACGCACAGGCATATTGTGCTAGTAATATTTTGCCTCTTTTTTTTAGTTTCGTCCGGCCTATTTTTAATATGGGTAGAGATCGGTTACTTCTCCCAAATTAGACTGAGAAGAAGGGAAGAAGGAAGAAATCTGCAAAGTCTAACGGAGAAGTTCGCGTGCAACCCGCACGAACTAATAAAGGAAAGAAGGGAAGAAAGGAGAAATCCGTGGACTGCTGATCGAATCGAGAAAAAACTGTTGATCGAATCGAGGAAGAAATACAATTAGAAATCAAACTAGAGGATAGAGAGGATACAACTTCTTCTATAAAAATAAAGTCGTGGGACAAATCAATATAACTACAAATTAATAGCGTGCTTGACCTCGGTGCAGGTGGGCATCAGATCAAATAGGTCGGAATCAGAAGCCCATGGAGATCAGGCGGAATCAAAAGCTCAAGTAGAAAATCCAATTCGAGATCCAAATCACCGCGACCGCTCACCGCTTCTTCTTCAAGCTCTGAGCCACCGCGGTCGGCCGACTGCAGATGCCCCAGGCAGGCGCATCCTGCTGGGGCGGCTCGCCATGGCTGGGTCCATCGGAGCACGGTCGCTGGAGTTGCGGGGCCGGGAGCGGCCGCCGGCGTAGCTGCCGGTGTGGATGCAGGGCACGAATGCGAGGGTGTGGGGTCGTGCGTGGACGAGAGACACGGCTGCCGGCGCGGAGGCAGGGGCTCGCCGCCGGGCAGGCTCACGGACGCCTGGCCAGGCGCGCGGCCGCCAAGGCTCGCGGTCGCCGGGGCCAGGGACGCCACCGCTGCTGGGGAGAGCCGGCCGGACGAGGGAGGTATGGGGACAGGGCTGCCGCCACCGGGCATGCGTCGCCGAGCGCCTGGGACGCAGCTGCCGGGGCACAGCTCGTCGATGGGTTTATAGATGGCGTGCGTGCAGTTGAGAAGAAGATAAGGCATGAGATGAGTCAAAGAGATGAGGCGACGTGCAAATAAAATGAAGTAGAAGATTTTTTTTTTATTAGACCATGAGCCTTTAGCTCGGCCACAGAAGGCCTCCTTACGAAGGCAAAAAAGAATCCACTCGAAAAAACAAATGACAAAAAAAAATAAAAGGGCTTTTATCTCAGGCAAGAGGACAATTGCCTGCAAAGTAACGTGGACCAGCCGAGGAAAAAGAAAAAAAAAGTTATGTTTTACCAAATGTCTTTTTTTAATAAAAACAGCTTTAGCTCTCAAAGATATGCTCTACCGACCGAGCCTTTGGTTAACGACTCGGTAAAACTATAATTATCTAGATTTTGTGAGAAATAAGTAATACTAGGTAAAGTGCTAATGTAATATAAAATATATGATGCAAACACAAAAACTCTAGGGTGTTTGGTTCATGCCACATCTCACGGCATCGTGCCATAGGTATGGAGTCTGTTTGGTTGGATGTCACACGGCGTAACCACATGCTGGTAGTTTATTACTATGTCATATCCTACCAAATGTGTGGCAAGAAAAACAACAGCCGCAGTCTTGGCATAGCCCTGCCATGGAATAATAATTTAGAATGGCCCGAAATATACCATTCAAAGAGCAAACTCAAACGACCTCCTGAATGGAATTTATAAGTTAGCTATTCGATCCAACATGTGAAAGAGTTTAGTAGAAAGACAATTTTAAGGGTTATAAGATAAGTCCAAGTAAATCCAATTAAATTAACTACTCCACTCCGAGATAGTTGACGTTTTAGGTTTGGACACGAACAACAAGCCGCAAGGCCTGGCTTAGCGGATGGTTCGTGTGGAGTCGATGCACTCCAAAAATCCTCTAGTTCAAGTGTTGATAAGTCAAAAAAGATATCACTTAAAATATTTTTTATAACACGTTATACTTAAATTTTTTGTTGTATAATTTTTACACATTGCAACGCACGGACATTTTATCTGGTACCTACTTATATCCCAATAAAAACAAAACATAGATTCCCGTCGTTGCGGGATAAAACCCCGAAAGTGGCGCCAAAAGCTTGTAAAAAAACGAGGGGTATCACCTTTTTTATTAATATATAGAAAGGGGTGATGCGGAACCCACCATTACAGGAGATAGCATTAAAGGCTCATGGCCGAAACCTGATCAGGTCTATCCATTGGGTCATATCTTCGTTAATTGGCTATTAGGCCATCTGCAATGGTTGTCAAATAGCTAGTTACGAAGAATTCTATTAGCTCTCAATAGCACTTTACAAATAGCTAGCGAGATGACGTATAAAAATAATAAAAAAGTAGCACTCTTATTGGCTATCGAGGAGAGAGATCAAATAGCTAGCGACTTCCCAATAGCTAGCTATTTGATCTCTCTTCTCGATAGCCAATAAGAGTGCTACTTTTGTAAGTTGTCTTATCAAAATAGTATTTGGTTATATGTCTCATCTAGCTAGCTATTTATAAGTTGTCATTGAGGGTCAATAACATTCTTCCTAGAGACCAAATAGCTAGCGATTTGAACACCATTGCGGACGCCCTTAAGGGCAGCTCCAACAATTGACTTTTAAACTGGCTCTAAATATTTTTCTTATATTTTAATGGAGAAGAGAGAACAACTAGCTCTTAATCAAAAGCTAGGCTCTTACACATATTTTAAAGTTATGTGAGAGCGTCATGTAGGGTTATCTATGCTAAAAGCTATGTGTTAAAATTAGAACTATTGGAGAAGTTAACTTGGAGCCAACAACTGACTTTAATCATTGCAGGTGCTCTAAGTAAGGAATTGCTGAGTAGTATCTACCAATCGGATGTCGATATAAAGACGAGAAAAAAAGGGTATCTACGGAATCCCAGTTATGCCGCTGCTCTTTTTGACATTAAACTCATGTTGGCTCCGCTTGCGCGAAGAGCGTGCGGGATGGTCAAAGCACGTGCAGTGGCTGCCAGACTCCGGCGCAAGGCTAGCTAGAGGACAGGCACAACGGAGTAGGGAGCGCATCGTGATGGTATTGGAGAAAATCATATCTATAACTCCTATAAAGCAAAGCCCCACTAGCCTATTCTCTAGCATGTCCTTGTGTCATGTCATCAGCTTCTCTAATCATGCCATAGTGCCGTACATCATCAATAGCATCAATAGCCACGAAGAGAAAAAAAAAGACCCTACCGTCCTCCACCGCCGCCTCTTGTGTGCCGCTTAAGAGCGCCACTTATTCTCTACCAGGAACTGCCACCACGACGCACCGGTGATTCCTCTTCCAGAAACTGTCACTGTAAATGCATGTAGAAATAACTAACGAGATTGGTGCTGCATCGGAGTTTAAATAATGATCTGCTTCGTCTCGACTAATAAACTCGCCGGCACTCCGCTCCGCCTAGGCCACGCTAGGCAGCGCCGCACCGTGTCACGCAACCTCTGCCAGGCTTCTCTCAACTCAGCCACCGTGAGATCCCCAGTGGGAACTGCACTCCACCTCGGTCGTCGCAAGGTTCGTCAGTTCGTGTCTAGAATCAAGCGGTCGTCCAGGTCTCAACATCACCTATGCCAGACTTCGGCCCGCTTGGCAGCGCTGCATCGTCCCACCCATTCGCCTAGCGATGCCTGTGAAACTTCACCATGATGGCTCGCTCGCCGCGCCTACGCCCATCACTGGACTGGAGATAGAGAGACTCGTCTCCAATACTGGCAGCTGTTCGCGTGAGGCTTGAGCTCAACGGAGGAATCTTGATCTGTGCTGTTGACCAACCATGCATGATATGCAGAAGGGGAAGAAAGAAGCAAGAGGATCTGAACGAAGCCGATGCAGAACGGCAATTGAGAGCTGAAAGGGACGACGTGAGCCGTGAGGTAATATGTCGTACATGAGTTTTTTAATTATTTAGGTCTGACAACCTTTGTATAAGATGGAAATACTTTCGATATAAACGATGATGTCGTGTTGTGGTTTCCTTCAGGTGGGCCCACAACTAATACTCTAGGCCTGTTATTATCTAATATGTGTGTGTGCTTTTTCCTTAAAAAAATACTACAATTGCGATCTTTTGGGGAACACAGTAGTATATCTCAGAAGCTGCAGAATGTCGTGCAGAGGTTTTCTTTAGATGCCTTCCTCTTTCATCATATACCATGTGTGTGTGTATGTATGTATGTATATATCTCTACATCTACAACTAAAACATTCGTAAGGCAATCGTCCACAGGCGTGCGATGGCTTCGCTCGCTCGCTCGCCTCCCTGGCGCATGCTCGCTCGCACCCGCACATATGTTGGATCTGGTCTATTGCTTACTCTCCTCGCATTCACGAAGATCCAGGCACCAATCGCGCTCCCTCCCAATGGCACACGCGCCTCTCCTTTCTCCGCGCTCGCCCACGCCGCCGCCACGCCCTTCCCCTCACGTCGTCGGGCCAACACGCCTCTCCCCGCGCTCGCCCACGCCACCAGACCCTCGATCCATCTTTTCCCATCTTCGGGCACCAGGGCAGTATGACGAGGTGTCGCCGCCACCTCACAACCATCCTCCGTGTGTAGCCTGCAGCAGAAGGGGAGATTTGGCTTTACCGTCGGCGGCGGCCTACCGTCGCAGGGTCCAGGAGAAATGCAGTGGCGGCGGGGCCACATGTGAACGGGGATGGTGAAGATGACCTATGCTATGCTGCGGCGGTGGTGCACACCAGTACACCACACTCTTCTTCTTCAGCCCCCTCCTCGCGCTTAGGGACAACTAATGAACCACATACTTCTTGTGGTACGCGCTCTAAACCTTAATCTCACGGTCCCCTCCCACCCGGCTCTCGTCCCCCCTCAATGTCGATTCGATCTATTCGGTTTTGTTTCAACGAGCTGGGAGGGCGTCAAGTTGGGTTGCGTTGTGATTTGGGGACAGCACCCTGCGATGCAGATGTGGCTTTTCAATTGGTCAATTCCTATGCTCGACTTTTTCAGTGTTGCGTGCGATTCAGGGTTGTTTGTTGGGTTCGACACTTGGGCATTAATCCTAGATATGCAGATTTTTGAACTATCCATAATACTAAACTGAAATAAACCTAAACTACTAAGCATGAACGGAGCATTCATGAATTGGTTGGATCGAATGCAATTTCACATAGATAGAAGATACTAAGCTACTAAGCATGACCTTTACTGACTTCAAGTCTATGTTCAGTTGTGTGTTCTTTTCTTTCAGGTTTTGGAATAGCCGAGTCAATCTGTGACAAGGTTTATTTGAGCCAAATAGACACCACTTGTTTATAATTATAAAAGGTCAGTTCATTTACTGCTTGTTGTATTGAAACAAACCCGACAAGTGTTTTAGATTAATAATAACTATGTAGTGTTTGACGGACAATAATAGTAGCTGACCTGTTATCTGAAACAAAATAGACAAAGTGTGTTTAATCCAATGTTGATCAAGGCTGACGACTGGTGGCCAACTATTTAACTAGATATTGATGTAAGCTCTATGAACAACTGACTCTTTGATGATCACTTGACATCCACCTATATATTGGACTAATTACTCAATTATGCCCTCTTTTGGTTGATTTTCTACGGCTGTTCTATTGCACAATCGTTTCAAAAATAACTAAACCATATTGTGAAATACCATAAGCTAGATGCTCCTCTGCAAAGATATTTTTTTCCTCAGATAACTGAACCATGCTAAACATTGTTTTCCAAATCATGCTAACTGAATGTGCATTTATGGCTTCAAAATATAATTTATTTGTCAGGCTTGAAATAGCTCACTGATTTAAGGCTTGAAACAGTTGCCTCAGCACATGCTTTGTTTACTAAAAATAATTTCTTATGTACCATATTTGGTGTTAGGTGACTAGCAGTCACGGTGATTCTGATGCACTCATACCGTTGCTCAAGGAAGGTCTGGAAGGCAGCGGCCAGGGCCACCGGTCAATGAAGCTCTGGTAATTAGTCATGTAAATTTTTAATACTCATGTGACTGACTGAATGTCGCTGCAGTTGAAAATTGTCATCCAACATTCTGCAGCTGAGAATTGCCATCCAACATTTATAAACTAAATAACTATATGTACTGAGTAATTTGGTGGTTAATAATAATCTAAAATGATACAGATGCACCAATGCCTGGAACAAAAGGACATGTCCTTTGGTTCAGATTTTGATTAATGAAATTTATTTCCTGAGAGGACACAACTTTTAGGTTAGCTAAAAACATATACAAATGCTTTAAAAAGGTTCTTTGGTTCTATCTGCTACTATACTTTTGTTGGATTACTGTAGGTGTTTGTTTTAGTGGAAGTTGACCTGATAGTTATCATTATCACATAGAATTAGCCTGCAGTAACTGTCAAGAAAGACACGAGTTTCCGTTATGGACATGAGCATGCAATTGGCACTTGCTTGTGGCTTCCAGTAACTATGTCATATTCGGTATAACCTGTGACATATGTCTCATATATGCTTTTTGCTTCATACATGCACAACATAATGCATTTCATAAGTAGTTGATAGTTCAAAACTTTTTTCATGCCATAGATAACAAATGTATGATGTGCATATGTTTTTTATGTATCTAGCTTGTGCCCTTAATTATGGTTTATGCTTGGAATTTTCCACAAGTAGTATGTTTAATTATGCATGAAACTAGATTGCATCACAACATCACATGCCTATCGTGCAGGTTGCTATCACCCTCCATCGTAGAACTAATCATGCAATGGTTGATGGAGGATGAATAGAAGCATCAACTGGAAACAACGTATATTGAAGATCACCATCCTATTTGCGATGCATCATTGGGCTGCTAAGGACGCTCCTGAATGACGCTTTTGTTGCATCAAACTATTTTAGAACTCAATGTAAACTTGAGTTGTCTGGTACCGTTCGACAACAAATGCTGATGACGCTAGATGGTTGATTGCTGGGAAAGCCGGTAGAAGCAAAGGCACCTGATAGAGGAATAAGATGTGCATCACTGTGAATATTGTGCGCCCGGCCTTGTGATGGCGCTAGGAGACTGTCATCAAGAGCAGGTCTTGTGATGGCGCCGAGAGACTTTTATTGAGAGCATGTGTCTTTGTAGGTTGAAAAAGTTGTTTCGTGATGCCAGAAATGACTTGAGGTGGTGACAGTTATCACTATTGTTAGTGATGAATAATGAAAACCTTTAATCTTTATGCCTCTTGCAACCTGCACTTGCACAATTTGCACCGTGACACGATGAACATTGCATTCAGGAAACTAGATGGTACACATAAATTGGGGATGCAAATCAGAAAGAATTGACACACGACACACAAAGACGCTAGCACACTGCACACGCTAAAGACTTAATATTATTTTGCTCTCATTGCAACATATGAGCATTTATATCATTTTTGTTCCCGTTGCAACGCACGGACATTTACCTAGTGTGTGTATATATATATATATATGACTGCTATTGAGCACGCAACACTCTAAATATTATTTAGAGCGCTGACAAACATCTAAATCCTACAACCATAAATTAAATCCTGGCAGCAATAGAATTTTAGCGTAACCATGAAACTTTGGTCCGTAACAGTAAAATTCACCCGACATCAGGTGTACCATCTCTAGCCCATCCCATATTCCCACAACCATAAATACGTCGCTAATCCTAGTTTTCACTAATTTCCCCCAAATATCCTGTCTGGATTAGAGCGGCGCTCCTCTCTCTCCGGCCAGCGGTGGCGCCCCACACCCCCGTGTGGATCCGGCGGATCCATTGGCGGCGGCGCGCAGGGGAGGCGGAGGCGCCCCTCACGACCTTGACTATAGCGGTGAGGCGGCGGTGGCGGGTGGCCCTCCATGGCTCCCATGGCGGCGGCCTACAGCATGTGGTGCCTCGTCCCTCCATCCGCGTCGTCCTCCTCCCTCGACCGGCTGCGGTCCCGCTCCCATGGCGACGGTGGCGAACCTCCCCCTCCCCCGCGTGGCCACTCCACATACACGCGGGGAGCCTCGCTTGGTCGATGGGCCCCGACCCAGTCCCCTGCGGTTATCTTGAGCGGGGCCGATGATCTCTCCACAAGATCCGAGCGCGCTCTCATCGTCTTTCCCTCGCCGCTTCCCACGGCGGATCCTGCAAGCCACGACGCCCCTCCCCTCCCTCCATTCGGTATTCACGACGGCGATGGCCCATACCCATCTTGGCAGCTCTTCTACGTCGCTGAGGGTGTCGGTGCTGGGTTCCATGGAGGAGGCGGCGCACCGAGCATGACATTTTCTCCACAGAGCACCGGCCACCGAACAGAACCTCAACTATCTGATCTGTCTCATCTGAGCGCGCGAACGGGACCTCATGGCGAATCCGGCAAGATCTGCGGGCACCGCGTGGATGCTCCCATATCGGCGTGCTCCTCCATTTTGCCGCCAGCGATGTTTTTAATTCGATGAATTTTTTACAGGCAAGACCTCACGGAGAATCTGGCAAGATCTCACTGGGGATGTCCATTGATCTATTTTTGGCTTTGCCTTGAGGAAATAAGCGTGATTTTGTTGCTGATTGAGATTTTCGTTTGACGATTTTACTTTCAATCCTGTGGTTTTAATCATTGATAAAGCGAGTGGATTTGTAATTTTAGTTTTTTTTTGTAATTACGACTAAGATTTTATATGAATTGCAAAACTGGTTTTCAGTTCGAAATTACCTTAAAAAAATTCAGTTCGATATATGCATGTATGATCACCAAATACACGTACTTACGATTTGTCGATGGAGTGTATCCATCTGATTTACGGTTTCCAAGAAGTTAAGAGTATTACGTTATGATTTGCTACATTTTTTACGATGCGACATTTACGGGTCACAGAGAGGTTGTTTTTTTAGGGTTGCGGATCCAAAACTTTTCTAGACATTTTTTAAGGCAGCGTGTAGACGATTTACGGTTGTGGCCATCTCAGACACCTAGGCACAACATCGTGCTAGCGCATTTTTAGGGTTGCGGGACGAAACTCTAGGGTTAAGAGCCGGAGACAACTAGCAGCACCATTTACGGTTGTGGGACTGAGAACCTGGTGCTTTTACGGTTGCGGGATGGAACTTTACGGTTAAGAGAGGGAGATAACTAGCAGCATCATTTACAGTTGCGGGACTGAGAACCTGATGCTTTTACGGTTGCGGGTCTGAGAGAGCCTACCGCGTCAGATAGCTATTTAGAGCGCTGTGCTCCAAATAGCGTTGTCATATATATATATATATATGGTAATTATTCTGTACTCCCAAGGAGTAGTTACTTCATGTGATATATCTATTGATTTATGATGTATATAGTCTAACGAAGTATATGTACGCAGAGTATATAATCATACTAAAATATTTACAACAATATTTATGTTGAGTATGTATGTATACATAGAGTACATGGTTATACTTATTTTATATAGTACTGTAATGACATTTATAGTAATATATTAAAAAATATGGGCTATGTTAATTTTTTTTAGGCAGTAAGATTTCGAGTATCTTAAAATAAGTATGTAAATATACTCGAGGTGATAAATTGGTATACATCCATACACAATGTTGATTATTGAATATGAGAGTAACTACTCCCGGGAGTATATAAAATTTACCCTATATATATATATATATAATTGGTTTGATAAGGCTTTGTGTTAGGCTTTAATAAAAATGGTCATTGTTTTCTATTAATATTCTGAGCTACACTCATGAAAAAACAAATAAATATTTCTCCCACTGTGGTTCTGTACAACGCTATAAAATCCCTCCCCGCAGCAACGCGCCGGGAATCGTTTTTATTGTACGCGATAGTAGTTTCTTCATATCCCGATGGGCGAGGTGCCGCCTGGGGTGGCATGAGCTATGACGAACGGCCGCAGCTTGGTGCAGTGCGGTCGGGCGTTGCTAGGGGCGGCCTCCCCCGCTCCAGCACTCACGGCCAGGGAAAGGCTAGGCACACAACTCGTGGCCTCCCCCGCTCCGGCGGTCGCAGCTAGGGCGGGGCCGGTGAGGCTGGGAACGGTGGCGGCAACCAAGAGAAGATCGAGAAGGAGGGAAAAAGAACGAGGAGGAAAACAAACTTGTATCCTGTGTAAGAAGTGATAGTGTGAAATTTCTTTTGGACCCACTAAGCTGAGTTTTATACAGTATTTTTTGAAAAGATCCACTAAAATCATGAATCTGTATCTAATAGATCCAGAGTGTTTGTGAAATTTTTATCCAAACTCCTAGATTTGAATAGGGGTGAATGCAAATCTCTACTGTACCATACATGACTCAAATTGGAGACGGACATAGATATTGCGTGACCCGTTGCGCAAAAAATCAGTGCGCGACCTCTCAAACCGTACATACACATGCGTCACTTGTCCGGCAGCCTGCATGCATGCCCTGCTGTCCGGAATACGTATAGGTGACACACACAGGCGCCCGCGTCCAGACAGCTTGCATGCGACCGCGCTAGCCTGCCGCTGGAGTGCTGGCTTGTGCTTAAGGCTACACAAAAATCAAGAAAAAGAATTTATCTAAATTATTATAACTTTTAAATTATATATCTGTTTTCAATTCTGTTTACACCAAAAAATTCTACATGACAAGATAAATAAAATTAGACCACACTTAACTATGTTTCAAAGAATTTTATTTTAGTAGCAAATTATACGCAAAAATATGCTAGAAGATTTCTAAAGAAGTTGCTACCATGAAATACTAAACTTGCTACCCCAAAATATACTAGCTCTATTCGCTTGAACTTATTTTAACTGTTTCAATAGTTTTGTGTGAGAGAGAATAAGTTGTAGTATTATGGATTAAGTCGAGCGAACAGAGGCACTATTTTTTCACTATTTTTTTACATGATAATAGTTTTGTGTGAAAGAGAATAAGCCGTAGTATTATGGGTTAAGTTCGAGCGAAGAGGCACCAATTTTTTACATGATATATGTATTAAATGTTACCATGATAATATTATAAATTTGTTATATAGTATTTAGATAAAGATACTAACCTCTAAAAAGAGTAATGGACCAAAACAAAACAATCTGTAACCAAAAGGGGTGAATTTTTAAAATAAATATTGTATAAACTGGTAATTAGTGAGGCAAGCTGTTATGCAAGCATTACGAAAAAAGTCAGAAAATATAACTTGCTGCCAACTGTGGGCACTTATTAAAAAAATAACGATAACGATATAAATAAGACAAGCTACAATCTAAAAGCAAATTATTAGAATAAACATTGCATAAGCTGCCAATTAAAGAGACAAGTTATTATAAAACTCACTATATAAGCTGGCAAACATGACTAGCTAACAATTGGAGAGACATTTATTAAAAGACAAGAGTAGCGACCCAAAAATAAGACAAACTATACTCTAGGTTGAAGAAGCATTGCATAAGGTACCAATTTATAGGTTAAATTATTATACAACTAATATGTAGAATTTAAGAATACATTCAAACTTAAAAGAGTGTCTGGAAACTGAAACTTAAAAACGTTAGAAAATAAGCTTGACTGAAAACTAAAACTAAAAAATCTGAAAAAGAAATCTTAACTAAAGATTGGACATAGAAAAGAACATTGAAAAAATCATCTAACTAAAGATAAAAGACACAACAAAAAATGAATGATCCTACGTAACTATGGATCAGAACTGCAGTAGCAGCTGGAAACAAGCATGAAGAATTTTTAAAAAACTAAAATTGATAAATAGAACGAAAAATACTTCAAAATCAAAATGAAACTAGAAATTACAAAAAGACTGACAAATAAAAACCATAAACTAGAGTAGACACAATGGAAAAAATAATACTAACACTAAAATTACTAGAAAAAATTGAAATCGACAACAAAATAATTTGTATCTAGAAGGACAAATTATTAAAAACAAGCATAAAATAAAAGTGCATTATGGGTCTAGTTTGTTAGACCTTATTGTAATTAGCATAGTAATGCAAATTAGATTGAAAACGATCACTCTAGCAAAAAAGTTATCGTATTATAACGGCATTACTACCGCCCGGACGTCTGGACACTAGAATCGTCCGGACGCCCGCGCCTGGCTCGCCTATCCCATATGCTGTCGCGCCTGCGAATTTATACTATTATCATTATTGGTCCTGCTACTACGTATTGATTATCTGCTCACGTGTGCTACACCTGCTGCTCGCATGCACCTCGGTCTGCTGTCCTCGAACACATCTCCTGCCCGCCTCCTATTATTTGTCATGCCGTGTTTGCTTGCATATTGCTGCATATCCGTGTCTGCTGCTCGCATGCTCTGCTCATGTTTACATACTGTGCCGCGTGATTCCACAAGCTACTCGTAGCTATGCTGCCACGCGCACACACCTGTGTATGCCGTTGTGCATGCATGTAGTGCCCACCTATTTTGCTTCTGCATGCACGACACCGACTCCGTTGTCGTTTGTTGACGAAAACAAGTATTTTCTACAAAATACGATCTAAAACAAATAAAATATCACCAATATAAGTTTGAAACATTCATGTATAATTACTACAATATATGCCATATTCAAATAAAATATTTATAATATATGTCTTAAGCAGCTGAAACATTTAGACTATATACTTAAACATAAACATATGTATATAGCCACTGCAACATATGAGACATTTAGATAAACGGAGCAACTAGCGCCAGAACTTCGGATGCTACGTTCTTCTGGACACAGTTCCCAAAATCCATTGTTTGCCCATGCTGCCTCCGTGCATGCCCATCATGCATTGACACACGCGTCCGCATCCAACTATGAGAAAGCATCCCTCTCCTACGTGCGTACGGATCTGCCCCACCCCAACCTCGCTGGCCCCATCACATCTGCCCTACCCATAGTCCGCCTCAGTTGCAACAAATGGAAAAGGCTATTGCAACATCGATGACACCCCTAGTGAGATAATCAGGAAAAACTGGTGAAGCAAACGAAAAAAGCTATTGAAACACCGAAAAACAACTAATGAAACAAACAAAAATATGAAGTGCAACATAAAAGATGTCTACTGCATACATTCAAAACACATCCACTGCAACAGCGAGGAGAATCTACTGCAACAAAAAAGAAAAGCTATTGCAACATCAAAAGCACTGCTAATGCAGCATAAAAAACGTCTGTTGCAAAAACAAAAAATCTACTGAAATATTGGAGGGGAACGCTACGACAAACAACAAAAACTATTAAAACATCTTAAGAACTACTCCTGCAACATCATAGAAACGCTTGTTATAACAACAAAAAAAATATACCATTGCAACATTATTCCGTCATCTGTTGCAACATTGAAAATGAATCATTACAACAACAAGGAGTATCTCAAAAGATCTGACTCGCCAGAACCTTAGCCACCACCAAAATAGTAGATTCAGAGGGGACAAGAGGAGGAGGGACCAGAGATCCAAAGGAAGGAAGGATGGGGAGGGATGGCTCAGATCCAAATCCTTCTCCACCTGCAACACAGAAGCCACGTCGTCGTCCTTTGTCTCCATATGCATGGATGTTGCGGCGCACGAGATGAGAGCAATAGAGAGGAGAGGAGGTGCACGGGCTCACCGGATACCGCCGCCGTCGCCCCCACCCCGGTGGTGAGGAGGACGTAGAGGTCGTAGCGGGGGTAAGAGAGTAGGAGGGGAGAAAGGGAGAGAGGGAGGAGGAAGTGGGAGGCAGGGTGGCACGAGAGTCGAGGGCACGTAGGGAGGAGCGCGCGGGGGCGTGGCGCTCGAGCAGCACACATGTGAGCGGAGCGACGAAGAAATCGAAAAGGAAGGGATAAGGCGTGGGAGGAGACGAGCGAGTGTGTAACATCGAGAGAAAACACTAAGCAACCAAAATATTTGAAATATACAATTACAATATATTGTATAGCTATAACAGTATATGAATCATCATAGCAACATCCAATTAAAATATACATTGGAGACTCATCAAAACATAAGAAACTCGATGGTCGATACGTATCTAGATGCCACGGAGTGGCACCGAGATCACCAATACTGAGCTCATTCACATATAGATTAGTTTTAAAAAATAGGACATGAAGCACTTTACTGGTTTGCACGTGGATAAAAGGATTTCAAAAGAGGACAAAATTTGTGTGTTTTCATGTGATGTAGACCTCATGAGTGACTGATCCCCTCCTTACATGCGGATGGAAGAATTTTAGATGAAAATAAGTTTCAACACGATATAGAATATGTGAGTGTAGTCATATGAGAATCAGAAAATAGACACGGACCATGAGCGGACACGACACAGACTAGGACGTGCGCCACGCGGCGCGACTCTCCGCGGGGTCCGTCCGGACGGACGAACGCTCTATAAGGAGCATTACCGTTTAATTTTTAGTGAAAAATTGCAAATTTAATTGTGCCTACTAGATTGGCCGTTTATCATGGCGAGTGTAACATACCCTTTTACCACAGGACAATGTTTACACGTCGGCCCGTAGATGTTTATATATTTTTACTGTATATATGGACTGAGGGATACGTATACATGCATATATAGCAGGTCAGATCGTCGGGCCAGGTCACCAGGCCGCTCGCGAGCAGGTCGCGCGGTAGTCGTATTGCGCGACAGGAAGCGCATTAGACTTTGCGCATCTAAAAACCGTCTTTCTCCCCCACGCTCAATCCCACGACGTCAGTATCAAAAAAAAAAAAATCCCACGGCGTCTCCCCCGGCCTCTTCTTCTCTGATCCCGTCTCCCCGGCCCCTTCCTCCACGAATCCAGCGCCGCCTCTCCCCTCTCCTCCCAATCCAACACCGTCTCTCTGTGGATCCGGCGTCGCCCTCCCTCTCTCTCCCAGATCCGCGCCCCTCCCTCTCTCTTCCGAACTCGGCGTCGCTGTGGTCGCGCCTCGCCGCGCCGACCGCCGACGAGCAGCCCCGCCGCGTCCAGCTGCGCCCGAGGCGGACCTTGTGCCAGACTGCCACCGCCGACGTCGACAAGCTGGCTGGCCGCGCCCGGGGCAGACCTCGCGCCGGCGCTGACGACCCGCTCCGTCGAGGCAAACCTCGCGCCGGCGGCGTCGATCTTCTCCGAGCCGGTACGCCCCGCCGTCGCCGTCGCCGTCGCCGTCGTCATCATCTCGTCCTAGGGCCCACCACTACGGCTGCAACAATTTGCGTCGTTCCTCCTCGAGGACGCCTTTTTGCGTGCTGGCGAGGCGTGTATGCAAAATGAGTCTCTGGTCTGGGTCCTCTGTTGGAGTATGATCTTGATATGCAAATGTAGTGTGAACTACCTATTTTTGCGTTTGGGTCTTCTATCGGAGTCAGTCTGAGTAGTCATTTTTTTCCTTCGCAAAACAGTTGCGTCGCTGTGGAATATTCCACAATATTCCACTTCCCCCACCTTCCCCTCTCCGGCGAACCGTGATGAGGTCTCCGACGGCCGCCGTCACTGGCTCCGTCGCAGATTTTTCCGACGCTCTGCCCTCCCCGACCTCCGCTGCGTCGGCCCCATGCCATTCGAGGTGAGGAAGCTGCACCCGTCGCGATTCAATCGTGCGCCCCGTTTTATAGGCAACTGACCTTCCTAGCATCCTCTTCGTCCCCAGCCCTGGTCGCCACTACTACCTCGCCGTCGACCGCACCCAGTTCAAGATGGTGCGTTTCTACCCCCTTCTCTTCGTTGCAGTTGCGGCAGTGCACATGAATTTCACATCTCCGATGCTAATTGATTGAGTGTGCCCGGTTTTGCGATACCACTGTTTGGATTCGTGATGATTTATGGTTGTCTTTTTGCGCAGAGGACACTCTTGGAACTCCTGGGGGTTGTAGCGGATCGCCGCGGTGGGCTGCCGATTGCGACATGTGTTTCCTCCCGTGATGAGCTTGATGCCGTCTGTGCTGCCGTCGCCAACCTCTCCTTTGTGTCGATGTCACCGCTGGTAAATCACGAACACAATTTCACCACTAATTTTCTCAGAATATTCTTGGTGGCTTGGAAGGAATATGCCTTCATCTAGCTTATTTTCTCTGAGAGTTTATGATGTTTACCAACATAAATATTGTTATGTGCCAGAAAATTGTCGCACAAGGTCTAACAGGTCTATGACGCAAAAAAAAAAAAGGTCTAACAGGTCTATGATCCTTGCTATTAAGAGGCTTTACTTCACAGCAACATCATCATATTACTAACGGGTCTTCTATTTACAGTATAGTGATCAAGCTGAAGCAGAGCGTGCATCTGTTCTTGAGAAGTTCCGTCAAGAAACAATTCAGTGGAATCAAACCACTAAATCTACCGATATTGCCAAAAGTTCTAGGCTTGAAAGCACTGGCTCAAAACTTAGCATTGTAGTAGCAACAGATGCTTGCTTGCCTCAGGCAGCCATGGCAGAGGCAACCCTTATGGCACGGGTGCTGATAAACTATGAGCTTCCCACAAAGAAGGTGAGGTTTACCCACATTTTTGTGCATATTTGTTCCTTTTACTCCATTTACTACACAAACCATGAACCTTTTGTATGCTCTTTTCCTTTCTATATGTATATATTTTCTGTTACGCAGTTTCACTCGCTCTCCCAGTTTTACTTTTTTGGTCTCGTGTGACTAAAGATTAACTCTGAGTTTTGCAGGAAGCTTACTTAAGACGCATGTCAACATGTTTGGCAGCAGGTATATTAAGATAATATTGATTCAATTCACATCTTATGCTCCTTGATGTAGCTGATGGCCTTTGAATGGTGCAGACGGAATTGTGCTTAACATGGTTGTTGGTGGCGAGGTGGCTACACTCAAGGCTTTAGAAGAGAGCAGCAGTCTACTCATTGCCGAGATGCCAATACATGTATGTAAGCTATACACCATTATTTCTTTTACTATCATCTAATATTCTCTTAAGATCTAAACTTAAATATTTGCTATGCAGGTTTCAGAGATACTATGATAGTCCCAATTGTACAAAATTTCAGAAGTTACTGTTCTATTTTCACACTAACTACCCATGGTTTTACTTCTGCTACTCTGATTTTGGATTGCTTTTCATGATACAGATTGTTCCTCAAATTAGATCTCTAAAGAATTAAAATAATGCTTGTTGCTTTTTTCTTCTTCTAAGAAATGATAGAAATAGAAATGGTCAACATCCAGTGACATGATTCTTTACTCTGCATCGTATCTATGTTGATACGTACAAGTCCATGTATGATTCAACTACATGGTAACCATTTTGTAGACAATAGAAAATATTTGGACTAACATCAATCCATTATTCTTGCTTATGGTTAGTTCCTACGAGATCAGTGGCAGAGTCACAAAGAAATATCAATTGCCACAGAAATATTGCTATTGATTGCTCTAGTGTATTTGTCTAGTGAACATTTTTGTGCTCTGTGTTGTACCCCAACTTCCACTTTGCAGTAACAGAATTGCGTGAAAAAGTAATAATGCAAAAAAAGGAAAAATAAATCACATGATTGTAGTATTGGAGAAATACAGAAGTGATAGTGATATTCACATGAAGTCAGCAATATCTTGCCATATAGATACAAGGAAAATCTGCACTTTTTGTAGACTGCACAATTGTCCTGTCACCATGCCTTACATCTAGAGAAAGAATAACAATGCAATATGCTAAATAGTTTTGCTAAACAATGCGATTGCCTCTGGTTCTAATGTCTAGGCCTTGTCAAATAGGAAATTGTTTCAACTTTGAAATAAGCAGAACCCTAAAGTTCACGAAAGAGTACATGACATTTGATGTATCGTGTGTTTTCAACTAATATAGAGACCTGGCCAAAAAAAATCCAGCAGCTCCTTGATGAGGTTAAGATTATTAATGTTTGTTCATAAAACATGACAACATCATCAGCATAGACAGAAGAGATACGGTGTTGCACAGACTCCAGTTTAAGAGGTTGCAGAAATCCCAACTGAGTGAAAGGACCAAGCCACCAAATCAAAAGCCATTGAAATGTCCAACTTAAATAGAACGTGAGCCTCTTTCTTACTATGCATACTTTGGCCATCTGTTGGACACACAAAGATAATTGTCATGAATATTCCGACCTTTCACAAAAAGCACTTTGGCTGACAGAAACCAGATTGGGCATAACAGGAGCAAAACGATTAGCCATTGCCTTAGCCACCAGTTTGGCGAAACTGTGGACGAGACTTATTGGCCTAAAATCCTTCACTTGTGTGGCATCAGCATTCTTAGGCAAGAGGGTGATGAATGTTGTATTGAGGAGCCTGAACTTAAAATGAAACCATTGCTGGATTGCTACAATGGCAGCCATTATATCACCTTTTGATGAAGTTCCAACAAAATTTATAGAATCGACCTGTGAACCCATTCAGTCCTGGGGCTTTATCTAGTGGCAGTTCCCCTTACTGTTGCCCATATCTCCTCTTCAGAGAAATCCTCCTCCAAGTGAGATAAATCATGATGCGAATTATGGAAGCTAGGTAGATCAAACGTGACCTCTCTCTGTCATCAGGTGGACCAAGGAGATTTTCATAGATTCAGAAATGACCCAGTCACCCACCAACAGCTTTCCAATAAAATTCTTCTTTTTTTCTATACCGAGAGTGCTGGTGAAAAAAGAAGTATTTGCGTCACCCTCCCTCAGGTAAGTGATCCGTGATCTCAAGCGAGTAATGGTTCTATCAAGTGATGCCAAACCAAGGCAATGGAGCTTAAGCTTTTTCCACAGCCACTCCTTAACATTCGCAGCCACTCCTTACCATTATTGGTATTGGGTGAGAGAGGTCTGGAGTCTCTAGCCACTTCAAAGCTGGTAAAGAAGTTCTTTAGCAATTTTTAACTGCAGTTTTATATTTCCAATCCTCCTATGACTCTATTTTTGAAGACCTTTTGTAAGGGCCACAAAATCCAAACGGCTTAGATCTACTTTGCACGTTGAGCGAACCACCACACTTACGCTTTTGTTCTCGTTTCATGTAAAATGATTAACCTGAAGATGACGAGATAAACTCTAGAAGCCTTATATGTTGGATGGCGAGATAAACTCTAGAAGCCTTATACGTTGGTCTAACGTCCACCTTAAACAACCAAACATCTCATTAAGATACACATGGGTCACTATGCACCAAATTGCAAAATGGGTCAGATGTGATGTACACCCCTCTCAAAGGACGATGTCCTCGTCGACCCAATACACCCACAACCGGACAAATGATGATAAGAATGTTCCCTCTTAGAACACGCGACCGTGCGTCCAATGTCGACAAATGTGTCATACCGTACACCCCGAAGGGCCTATATGTTCAATGAACCCCATTAACGTGCCTCTGGCCCGCATGCGTCCATGTATGCGAACCTAGTTCTAATACTATTTTTAACGCCCCCAAGAGTTCAAATGGCTCTAATAAACTCTACACGCTGAGCGAACCACACCTACCATCATCCTAGTTACACTTTCATATTCGCTTCACGTAAAAGGATTAATCCAATAATGGTGGGATGAACTTTACAAGCCATATCTGTTGGTCTAACTCACCTTAAACAACCGAGGTAAGATTAAACCCTCGACAACATCTCATTAACATACACATGAGAGCCACTATGGGCCAAATTCTAAACGGGATCGGATTTGATACCCTTGCTTAATCGTTTCAGCTTCGCGCTCAATTGGGCAGAAGCTGATCACAGGAGCACACCAATTTTAATTTGCTGCACAACTTCCTGAAAACCCTATAATTTGGGCCAAAAATTCTCAAGTTAGGCACACAATTTCTTTGATGAACGAAGAATTTAGCCTGTCCTAAATTTCACCCGAAACACTTATTGCATTATAAATACCCCAGAGCAATAAAAATTTATAAATCTAAAAAGACTAAAGAGTGGAAATTTTTTTGGTGCTACCTTTTTTCGCTTCCACTTCATCGTCCGCCCGTTGCGACCCCGTGAGTGTTCCTCCTCCTCCCACCAGCCCGGGTTCGAGCCCCTCCTCTTTTTTACAGATTAAAAAAATTTCTTCCTTGCATCGGCCCTCTCCAACGCCCAGTCCCGATCCGCATCGTCACGCTCCGTCTCAATCCACGCCGAAAAACGCGTGCTTCCTTTATTTTTCTCTTGTGCTTCCTTTTTTATCTCGTGCTTCCCCTCTTCTTCCCGTGTCTGCCTCCAAAATCCCGCGACCCTCCCGTCCGCCGCCATCGCACCCGCTCCTCGCAGCGTTTGTCCCCCTCTCCTCGTGCGGCCCTCTCCTTCCCGGCGCCCAACACCCCGCCTCTGCGGGCCGTCGGTCACCGCCGCCTAACGACGCACGCGCCCGTCCCAACCTCTCCTCCCGGCGTTCGTCGCCGTCCAACCTCTCCTCGCGCGGCCCCCTCCTTCTGGCGCCCGAGCACCCCGCCTCCGCGGCAGTTCGGTCACCGCCGCCGTCATCCTCGCCGTTCGCCCGCGCCGTCCGAGCCATTCACCGGACATGCCAACACCTCAACAACATTGAACGCCTCCACGACCTGCTCCATTGTCCCGTTCGTGCGACCGCGCCATCATCCTCGCCTAGCGCCTGCGCTGCCGCCGTCGTGTGGAGGAGGTAATCCATCGATCTACCCATTGTTCGTGTTTTTTGCGACACCCTCGAGGAGTCCCTTCTCGGCACGAAGCCAGTCCGCTCGGAGCATCCCTCGGTTATGGAAACTTCCCGAGCGAACGAGGCACCCCTCGATTACGGAACTCTTCCAATCACATCAATCACGCCGACGCCTTCCAAAATGGCGCATCCTCCCTCCCCCTCAAATCGCCAACCTTCTAGATCGCCTTCCAAATCGCCGCTCACTCCAATCACGCCCTCCTCGCCCCCACCGACGGTGACCTCGGCCCACCGCCTCCGCCCTTGGACTATGGGCGCCCTCGGCCTCGCCCCACCGCCGGCGCCTTGCCCTGCGACGATGACGCCGTCGCCGGTACCCGGACCTCTCGAGCATTCCTCGGGCACCCCTCGAGCACCCCCCAAAGGGCCTCGACGACTCAGTCCGCAACACCCTCGAGGAGTCACTTCTCGGGAGAAAGCCAGCCCGCCCGAGCGAACAAGACATCCCTCGATTACGGAACTCTCCTGAGCGAACGAGACAGCCCTCGATTACGGAACTCTCCCGAGCGAACGAGGCAGACCTCGATTATGGAAATCTCCCGAGCGAATGAGGGCTGCCTCGACCGCCTCGCCGCACACCTCCTCGGGCACCCCTCAAGGGCACACTTGAGCACCCCTCAAAGGGCACCCCTCGAGCATTCCTCGGGCACCCCTCGAGCACCCCTCAAGCATTCTTCGGCACCCCTCGAGCAGTGGCGGAGCCAGAAATTTTATGGAGCCTGGACGAGATAAAACGTCATGCTAATAGCAAAGCCACTCCCAGCGCAAAAATTAAATGGTTCTCTATGTCCGTTAATTAGGATATCAGATAAGTAAAAATATAACACGCTACTACAATTAAAAGACAGAATGAAATAATTATAATTACTATTAAAAAAATTATGTATTCATGGAAACTGAGACAAAAAATATGACAGGTAAACGAGAAAAAGAAAAGATATCATTGAACAAAAGATTATTGTGTACCAAGTATCTAATATGAAATATACACCCTATATCCCAAAAAGAACGATGCTATAAAATACATACAGGTCAAACTTTCTTAAATTGAACTATTTTTATAAAAAAAATTAACAACATTTATATTACTAATAAATTTATTTATAAAAGTATATTTCGATCTTACAAGCAAAGCAAAATCAGAGAACCAAAATAGTTTTAAGTTTTAAACTATCCTAACCTCATCTTGTACTACCTCATTTTTGTATGTAACTTTTCTTTTTGAGTTTTTTTGAAAACAATCTTTCTTTTTTAGTAGGATCATTACTTTTTTTAAGAGAGAAATGAGTAAGATCTTCAAGTATCTTCTAAATTTGTTTTTTTGGAAAATCTGTACTTGTAACGTAACGGCTCTAATCCCATGGCCCACTGATCACCGTCAACCACTGACAGTCGATCCGTACAGCCAAGAGATTAGGACCGGTTCCGCTACTGGGCTACATCAGTGCCCGATGTCCGCAGGATCATCTCACAATTCAGTTACAATCTCTTGAACATTTTGACAAATAACATCGGAGTAAATAGCGGAAGACTTTAGATAACAATAGTTTTACAAACCAGGGTCAACATAAAATTAAAGTGAAGTTATTACAGACCATAGTTCAAATAGATAGAGTTGGCAGAGTAGCATATGACAACAACTGAAGGTAAAGGTACATCACCCAGCCCGAGGGTGAATAATCACTCATCGGCCTCATCGGCCTCTTCCTGAACAACAGTCACACAGCAGGGTCCAAGGCATACTGAGGAATCTGCCATACCTGCAACATGGGTAATAAAACCCTGAGTACAAAGGTACTCAACAAGACTTAACCGACTAAAGAAAAAGGGAGAAGACTCAGGAATGAAGGCTTAGGGTAGTCAAGGTAAGGCTTAAGCAAGATCAAGTATTTTGCAGAAAAGCATTTTTGTAAATCTTATTTTATTTTGAAAGATTCAGTATTCCTCAATTCTTCATCATTCATGATTCATTTTACATTTCAAAACATTCCTAGTTGAGAACCACTCTCCGTTGACAGTCAGTGGACCAAGTCTCCATAACCGAGGAGCAACGTTAATCCGGATAAATAATACTCAGCTGAGGATCCCTATCCACACTGCATATGTAGCACCCAAGCTTGCATATGCCAACTCGTCTACCACGATTCCTCCAAGATTGGGCCCGGTCCTACGCCACCGGAAGTACAGTACACCACTCCAATCCGGGACTCTAACCCATGTGGGTACATGCTACTTCCGCCATCTCTCCACTCCCAGTGCGCGGTTGTCGGTCCAATAATGGATTTCTCGGAGCCAGAGCTTTCCGTAGTATGTGAATAGTTACAAGTCTTGACCAGCAGGCCCCCATACGGATGGTCCCTACATTTTCCAGCCAGCGACAAGCACCTCGGGACTCTAACCCAAGAGTACAGGTCCTGTCAGTTTTTCAACCCTGTCCCGGTCGGTGTCAACTGTTGAGTCCCGGACTACAACATGACGGCACCGTACGCACAAGGACAACCTCTCCTTCCCATTGACTAAGTACGGATCAGATACTTAGCCAATAGTGGGAGTAAAGCCAAAATCCCATAAGGATTCTTAAGTGATCACACTTTTGAAATTGGCATTTTATTGCAAATCTATTTAATAGCATTGCTAAGCATTTTTCAAATACCTTGTGAAAAGCAGGTATCAGGTGTATCAGTGGTCAAGGTGGATAGTGCATCAATTAGGATAGCACACAACTCCTATAAACCTAATGCAATAATTTAACCAAAAGCATTTAAGGAAACATTTTATAAAATTCAAGGAAAGGGGTTAAATGCACCGGGGCTTGCCTTGGATGGAAAAAAAGAGCAGACTCGGGGTTGGTGGTGTAGGTGTCGGAGCTCGGGGCTGCCTCGGGGACAGATCCTTCGGTGGCTACCTCGACTTCAGGTCCTTCTTCGTCAACTATACGGATGCAATGATGAATGCACATGAGAATGATGATATGGACTTATGGTGCAAGACAATTCCACTGATTCTAGATTACTTTTAAGCAAGGCATGATTGAACCCTAGGTTGAGCATTAAAGGTAATCATTTCTTCCTAAGCAATATTGATTAACTAACCCTTAATATAATTATCCTAAGCATCAACCAAATATAGCATCACAAACATCATAGACCAAAGGGTAGGGGTCTATGAACATCAATCAATCCAAAGATCACATCATCAACACTTATTACCAACCCTAATTCATCTTTTCTATTTTCTTAATTTATTTAAAAGGTCATTTTATGAAGTTGCTCCAAAAATTACCAAATTAATCACAAGTTCATTATGGTGTAGATAGATGGCAAAACAAATTTCATAATTTTTGAAGGTCATTAAGGTGCTCAAATAAAATCAGACATTAATTAGCAAAAGGCACTATTAACAATTAAAATAAAAGCTCAAAAATCAACTTGTTCCAAAAGACTTCAAAATTTTACCAGAGACTAAACATGGCATAAGAAGCTCACAAAAATTTGTCTCATGATTTTTGGAGTTATAAATCACTCTCCAAAATACCAAAATTCATTTTCAATTAAAAGGGGATTTACATTTTCAAATTTTTGCACAAAACTCAAGTTTCATATTTTTATAAAATACTCCAGAGCATAAAGAGTCTATCACAAAAATTTCAGAATTTTTTATGCACACAGAAAATCATACAAAAAAGAGAAAACAGAACACTATTCACAACTCTCAGAAAAAGAGAAGAAGCGCACGTGCTTCCTCTAGGCCGGGCTCGGCGAAATGCGGGGCTCGGGCGAAGCGGAGAAGTGAGCCTCGGTTGCGGATACATGGGTGTATGCCGAGTCTCTGTGTGATGAGTGATTGTCAATGGAGATGATGCGCATGTTCTTTGGCTTGTGTTGTGCAGGTGTCGAGCACGGAGACAGTGATCGATGGCGGGTGAAGGTCAAGTTGCGACGTGCCGTGCCGACGGACCGGGCGCGATGAAGGATGGGCGTGCCGTGCGGCGGCGGACGTGCCATGCCGATGTATCGGACGGTGAAGGGCGGACGTGTGGACTTGGATGATGGACTGGAGGCCGGAGGATCAGCTGTGGTGGCTGGCAGCCTGCGACAGCGACAGGCGGAGCGGAGAAGTGCGATCATGTCGGTGGAAGGGGTGCACAGGCGGTGCATCCCCTCTACGACGCCGGTTTGTTGGTAGAGCCCGGGAAAAACCAACGGTGGACGGTTTCCAGGTTTGGGCCTCAAAACCTGGGTGCTGGGTTTCCAGGTTGAGCCACAAAACCTGGGCGCGACGGTTTCCAGGTTGAGCCTCAAAACCTGGGCGTGGGCCGGTTTCCGAGTTTGGGCCTCAAAACTCGGGCGCGGACGGTTTCCGAGTTTGCCACAAAACTCGGGCTGGAGGCTGGTTTCCCGGTTTGGGCCTCAAAACGGGGGCTGATGGAAAAGGCTGGTTCCCGGTTTGGGCCGCAAAACGGGGGTGCAGAGTGGTGGCGGCACGTGGCGGCGATCTAAAGGTTGCGTGGAGGCGACGCGGAAGACCGTGCGGGCGTGGCCGTCGGATCTACCTACCACCAGCGGGTGGACTAGAATAGCCTTAGGGTTAGGCTGGTCCGCTCTGTAAATTAGAGTAGAGAGGGGTAGAGTAGGAAATAGACTTAGGCTAGGTTAGTATAAGTAGTCTAGGGGAGACACCCTCCTCCCTATCTCAATCTCAGTTAGAGCTTTCATTTCCTAGGGTTCCACTCTCCCACACCCCTGCTTTAGCTAGTTGAGATCCGCAGAGAGACTCCACTCTGTGTACTGTTGATTCGAGGAAGTGAGGCCGTATCCTCACCTTGGATCCCATCTCTTGGTGTCAATTCGCGTTTTGATTTCATGTTCATCATGTTCTTCGCGGATTGCTTTGTGCCTTGAGTTTTCCCGTCGCTTGATCTTTGTGCTCGGTCCATCTTTCACGATTCCGTTTGAACTGAGTTGCTCTAGATCGTGAGGCACTTCTTTCCACCGAAAGAAATCATCTCTAACCTCACGGTCTAGGAGATCGATCAAGTTTTAGTTTCGGGTCTCTTTTTCTTCTTTCCCCCGAATTCCTTCGATTCACCGATTTGGAGTTAGGTTCGAGCCATGATCTCTTAGAGATAGCTCACTAAACTCCTTGTGACTCCTCAGATCGAATCCCAAGCCTAGAGCACTTGATTCGGAGGAGATCGGGTTGAATCGCCGGAGTTTCAGTGCAGTCGCGGGGTGACCGGACGCTCTGTCGGGCTGACGGGACGCACGCTTTCAGAGTCCGGTCGTTGAGCACGGCGCCAAGCTTTTCTGCGTACTGACCGGACGCTCTCGACCGGACGCTCTGTTTTTCGACCGGACGCTACGCTTGCACTGTTCCCGTGTCATTGTCTCATCTGACCGGACGCTCAGTGAACGACCGGACGCTTGAGCTCCGTGCGTCCGGTCGCGAACAGAGAGCTCCAGAGCTGTTTTCTGACGACCGGACGCGTCCGGTCCCTGCTGACCGGACGCAGGCCAGAGTCCGGTCGCTGCAGTCGCGCGCTCTTCGTTCGCGGTTCGTTCGTTCTTGATCGGATTTGAGTTCCGTCTTTTGGGTTGGCTTTCTAGGGTTGTCTAGTGTCCCGCTGTGCTTCTAGGAAGCATCCACCCTACATCTAGGGTCGTGGACATTAGCAAGCTCTAGGTTTCGTTTGGGGTTGATCTTGGGACAGTGGCATCTAGTTTCCGAAAGGAAATTTTTGAAGCTCCCATTCACCCCCCTCTGGTCGCTTTCGGGTAGCTTCTCGGTCCTTCAATTGGTATCGGAGCGGGTTAAGGATCTTCCACCTTAGCCGGTTCCAGATCCACCGAAGGCGACATGGATCGCGGCGTGGGCAAACCGCCGTTTTTCGATGGGACGAACTATGCGTATTGGAAGATACGTATGTCGGCCTATTTGCAGAGCTTGGGCGCTTCGATCTGGGATATTTGCAACTCCCCTGATTACGTGGTCTTGGCTGCTCGTGTGACTCAACAGCAGGTCGATGAGCACGATGCCAATAGCCGAGCCCGTAATGCTCTTTTCTCTTGTTTGAGCATGGGTGAGTTTGATCGCGTTTCTCACCTCTCTACGGCTCGGGAGATCTGGGACACCCTCATGCGTTCATGAGGGCACCTCTCAAGTCAAAACCCGACTCTACGAGTCGTTCAAGAGAGAGTATGAGAACTTTCGACATCAGCCTGGCGAGAGCATAGAAAGTTTATTCGCTCGCTTTCAGGTGATTGTCAACAGGATGAGGGCTAACAGAGAGCAGTTGCCATTTGACGATCATGAGCGTGCTTTGAAGCTTTTGCACACTCTTGACCGTTCGGTGTGGGACTCCAAGGTTCAGGCAATCATCGAATCGCCGAACTATGAGACCCTCACCTGCGACGAGCTCTTCAGTAAGCTCAAGTCCAGTGAGATTGATGCTATGGCGAGGGCTTCTTTTGAAAATCCTTCTCGCCCGTCCATGGCTTTGGTTTCCGGCTCTTCCTCTAACCCCTCAGCTGGCTTTGCGCTTTCTTCTCTCTTTTCTGTGACAGAGGACCAGCTGGAGTCTTGGGAGACGACGAGTTGGCTTTGCTTGCCAACCGGTTCTCGCGGTTCCACAACAACCGCATGAACCGTCGTCGCGGAGGAGGACGCACCGGATGCTACGAGTGCGGCGACCCCGACCACTTCATCGCCGACTGCCCCAAGAAGAAGAACAAGCATCTTGGGAAGGGCGATCACGGCCACAGGCGCGACTCCAAGTACAAGGAGAAGCACGTTCCCCCAAGGCACAAGAAGCGGGGCGGCTTCAACAAAGAGTACATCAAGAAGAAGTACTTGGAGAAGCAGCAGGCTGAGCAGCGAGCGTTCTTCGCCACGCTCAGCGATGTCGACGGCTCGGATGACGACTCCGCTCGATCGAGTGATGACGACGAGTCCGAGAAGAAGAAGCTGGAGGACACGTTCAACGGCTTGTGCTTCTTCGCCGGCGACGAAGGCCTGTGTACCATGGCGCTCGGAGATGAGGTCGACGGCGAGCCGGAGCGTACCCCTCGGAACGACGACGACGACGACACCTCCCAGGTATCTCTCACCTACGACGAGCTTTCCTCCGAGGTTGAGAAGTTGACTGCTGCCCTCCTTAGTCAAGACAAGTTGCTTAGGCGTGCCGCTAGAGAGCGCAAGGAGTTTAGGCAGAAGTGGGAGGACACGGTGAAGGAGCTTGAGTTCGCTCGGTCCACCGTGGTTGTGTCGGAGGAGTTGGAGTGCGAGAGTTGCGCCGCGCACATGACGGATCTTCTCACTCTGAGGAGTAAGTATGCTGCGCTGGTAGATGAGGTGGATGAGCTCCGAGCTAGACCGCAGCTGTTGGGTGCGTGCAAGACTTGTCCTGTCTTGCAATCCGAGTTGGCAGAGAAGAATGCCAAGCTTGAGTCTTTTGAGAAGGCCGGCTCGGATAGCACTTGTGTCAAGAGGTGTGCTTTGTGTGAGGGCCTGGAGCAGGAGATGGCCAATGTGAGGCATGACAAGGTGCGTACCGAGGAGGAAAACACATACCTTCGGACCGTCTTGTCATGGGTGTCTTGTGGTGAGCCTCAGCTCGGGATGATGATCTCCCAATTCAAGCGAGCTGCTGGGGCTCCTGGTGTAGGTCTTGGCCAGAGTGTTGATCTTTCAGCTTTTGGTAAGATTGGAGAGTCTAGTGGTCTGAACCCCTGTGAGAAGCCCAACTCCACCACTACTCCCAAACTAACCAAGCTTCCACCCAAAGAGCCTGCCAAGCCTGTCACCAAGGATGGAGTTGTAGTTGAACCCCCCAAGGCTCCACCCAAGAATCCACAATGGCAACCCAAGCCCAATCACCTAAAGAACAAGCTTGACACAATGCCACCCATCCGAGAGGAGTTGCCACAGAAGGGCAAGGGCAAGGTGAACCATACCCACATCCCTGCAAACCAACAACCCCCTTGCGCGCGGTGAGGTTTCAGTGTGACTTTTGTGGGCGGGATGGTCACCTGAGTGAGTTCTGCTTTAGGCGCAGGAGAGAGGCGCGCCGAGCTAGGGAGATGCAGAACCCGGACATGTTTCACCCAGCTCGTGGTGGACATGCTCCGAAGCCTCAGGGGAGAGCTGCTAGGTCTGGAGGGAAGCATACCCAGCCTAGGCAGCAGGAGAGAGCCCCTAGGAGGGAGACTAGGCCTAGAGGTAGAGCACCTCAGTTTGTGAGGCCTAGGCAGGAGAGAGCTCCGAGGAGAGACGCTAGAGTTGAGCAGCAGGCTCCTAGGCGTAGACCTCGTAGAGAGCGTGCCCGACGAGGTCCTGTTTTTGCAGGTAACGGACCCCGTGGCGGAGGCTTTGTTGAGCGCCTTGTCCCACCGCAGGTAGAGTTTCGCGGTAAGCGCTTCTTCCCCAGCGGACCACGTTTTCCTGTGCGTGGTGATCGCTATCCCCCTAGACAGGATGGTTTTTACACTGACCGTTCTTTTGAGCAGCCGGCCCAACACTGGTTTCCTTCTTATCTTACTAACCCCAGTGTTGGACCGTATGTTCACCCTATGTCTTTTTATTGATGTAGGAGGAGCGGTTGGAGGACATTTGGCTTGTGGATTCCGGTTGCTCGAGGCACATGACCGGAAATGCCAAATGGTTCTCCAGCCATAGTCCGGTCGCCGGAAAAGAGTACATAACCTTCGGCGACAAAGGTAAGGGCAAGGTATTGTCCGTTGGTGCAGTGCGGGTTAATGAGCACTTTGTGTTGCGCGAGGTTGCTCTTGTTTCTAACCTGCATTTCAACTTGCTTTCTGTTTCGCAACTTTTCGTGAAGGCTATGAGATTCGTTTCAAACCGAACCTTAGCCGGATCTTAGATCCTCAGGGTGATCTTGTATGTCTGATTTCACCCTTTGGGAATGTCTTTCGCGCGAATTTCTCAAAGTCGTTTGGATCTTCTCGCTGTCTTTTGGCTAGTCCTTCTTCTTCTGATCTTTGGAAGTGGCATAGGAGGCTCGGTCACCTGAGTTTTGACTTGCTTGCAAGACTTAGCTCACTTGGCTTAATCCGAGGATTGCCCAAGCTTTCGTTGGAGAAGGATCTAGTTTGCCATGCTTGCCGGCATGGAAAGATGGTTGCTGCTCCCCACCATCCTTTGACCAAGGTTATGACCTCGCACCCGGAGAGCTTTTGCATATGGACCTTGTTGGTCCGGCTCGGGTGAGCTCGGTTGGTGGGAAGTGGTATGTGCTTGTTATTGTTGACGACTTTTCGAGGTATTCGTGGGTCTTCTTTTTAGTTGAGAAGTCCGAGACATTCTCCTTCGCTCGCGATCTGATTTTGCGTCTTCAGAACGAGTTCCCTTTGAACTCGATGCGAGCGATTAGAAGTGATAATGGTTCCGAGTTTAAAAATTCGGATTTTGAGAAGTTTTGTAAATGCCTTGGTTTGGAGCATCAGTTTTCTTCTCCCTATACACCACCCAAAATGGTGTTGTAGAGAGGAAGAATCGGACCCTTGTTGAGATGGCCAGGACGATGCTTGATGAGCATAGGACTCCTAGGCGCTATTGGGCCGAAGCTATGAACACTGCATGCTATATTTCGAATCGCATTTTTCTGAGAGTGTTTTTGAAGAAGACCTCTTATGAGTTGCGTTTTGGTCGCCAGCCCAAGGTGAGTTATTTTAGAGTCTTTGGTTGCCACTGTTTTATATTGAAAAAAGGCAACCTAGACAAGTTTGAGTCTCGTTCTTCTGACGGTGTGTTTTTGGGTTATGGCACTCACACTCGAGCTTATCGTGTACTTAACCTTGACACTAACCGAGTCATGGAGACATCAGATGTCACCTTCGACGAGACTCTTGTTTCTCCTTCTTCTCGTTTTGAGCGTGCAGGTGATCACGAGGTTGGAGAGCCTCTTTTCGATGACGAGGAAGAGGGTGCTGAAGGTATAGATGATCCAGCACCCCCTCCGCCTGCCGCGCCGCCGGGAGCGGCTTCGACGACGACCCGTGGCCCCGAGACGTCTTCTTCCTGGGGGCCGTGGAATCCACCTCGCGCGGTACCTTTTGTACCCGGGGTGGAACCAGCTACTGTTGAGGGGGAGGTTACTTCTTCCCGGGAGGCGCCACGACACATCCAGCGCCAGCACCCCCCTGAACAGATGATCGGAGACATCGACGAGCGAGTTACTCGCTCCAGGTCACAGCACATCTCGCACTTTGCTCATTCTGCTTTTGTTGCGTCTTTTGAGCCCCGAGATGTTGGACACGCATTGACGGATCCGGATTGGGTCAATGCCATGCATGAGGAGCTAGAGAACTTTGAGCGAAATCGGGTTTGGGTTCTAGTGCCACCACCTCCTGACTGTAAACCTATTGGGACAAAATGGGTTTTTAAAAACAAGCAAGGAGAGGAGGGCCACATTGTGAGAAACAAGGCCCGGCTTGTAGCGAAGGGTTATAGTCAGAAGGAGGGAATAGATTATGAGGAGACCTTCGCTCCTGTAGCTCGTTTGGAGGCTATTAGGATACTCTTGGCTTATGCTGCATCCATGGGTTTCAAACTTTTTCAAATGGATGTCAAGAGTGCCTTCTTAAACGGCTATATTGAGGAGGAGGTCTATGTCCAGCAAACCCCCGGTTTTGAAAATCCCAAGTTTCCAAACCATGTCTTTAAACTCCACAAAGCTTTGTATGGTTTGAAACAAGCCCCTAGAGCCTGGTATGAGAGATTAAAAACCTTTTTGCTAGCTAAGGGTTTAAAATGGGATGTGTAGATAAAACGCTCTTTCTCCTCAAGCAAGGCAAAGATACTCTCTTGGTCCAAATTTACGTGGATGATATCATTTTCGGTGGTTCTTCTCACGCTTTGGTTGCCAAGTTTGCAGATACTATGAGCAGGGAGTTCGAGATGAGCATGATGGGCGAGCTGACTTTCTTTCTCGGGTTGCAAATTAAGCAATCCCGAGAGGGGACGTTTGTGCACCAGGGCAAGTACACAAGGGACTTGCTGAAGCGGTTCGACATGGGTGAGGCTAAGCCTCTTCCGACGCCCATGTCGACGACGACTGCCCTGGATGCCGACACGGATGGAGAAGCAGTGGACCAGAAGGAGTACCGCAGCATGATTGGATCGCTGCTCTACCTGACGGCGACACGGCCGGACATTCAGTTCGCCGTGTGCTTGTGCGCGCGCTTTCAGGCTTCGCCACGCATTTCTCACCGTCAGGCGGTGTGAAGCGCATCTTCTTCAGGTACCTTCGTTTCACGCCCGAGCTCGGGATTTGGTATTCTGCTTCCTCCACCCTCTCGCTTTGTGGTTTTTCTGATGCTGATTTTGCTGGTTGTCGCATTGAGCGCAAGTCCACTTCTGGGACTTGCCAGTTTATTGGATCTTCTCTGGTGTCGTGGTCTTCTCGCAAGCAGTCTAGTGTCGCTCAGTCTACCACGGAGGCTGAATATGTTGCTGCGGCTAGCTGCTGTTCCCAGTTACTCTGGATGATGGCCACTTTGCGTGATTTTGGTTTGAGCTTTACTCGAGTTCCTTTGCTTTGTGACAGCACGAGTGCCATTAGCGTTGCTAAGAACCCTGTGCTTCACTCGAAAACCAAACACATTGATGTGCGCTTTCATTTCTTGCGAGACCACCAGGAGAAGGGTGATATCGACCTTCGCCATGTCGATACTCATCACCAATTGGCTGATATTTTCACCAAGCCTTTAGACGAATCAACCTTTAATAGGTTGAGGGGTGAGCTTGGTGTGTGTTTCCCCTTTTAGATGGGGGAAGCATTTTGAGATGTACAGACTGACTCTTTTATTGTGAGGCTCTTTTCTTTTGAGTTTCTTGAGTCTCTCCTTTTGGTATCTTCTTTCTTCAGTTTTGTGTCGGGCATACGCATTTACATTCTGAGCTTCATGTCTATATTCACTAGAATGTAATTATGCTCTTGTTAGTATTGCTCCGATACTTATGATGATGCTTGTAGCTGATGCTCTTTCTGATCACTGTTACATGTTATGAGCGAGCTATTTTTGGAATGGTGAATTATGCCTAATGTATATAAATCTGAAAATGTTCACCATTGAGATATGCAACTAGCATGTGTAGGGTGTGTTGAGTCCATTCCTGCTTTTCATATATGCTAGGTTGCTATGTCTCTAGTTCTGAGTCATTCACTTGCTTGGTTGTTCATAACTTGCTTAAAATCTGAACCAAGTATTGTTGAATTGAAAAGATCGAGATGGGATTGCTTGTCAACACCTCATGGTATTGAGACTGTTTCTCATTGCACTTTGAGTTAAACTTGAGCCATGTAGTGTATGACCGAAACCGTTGCTTTAAGCTTCTGATTGCTTCGGCATAGGCTTCGCACGGTTGAAAAGTTAGGCGATGACAAGCTTTCAACCTCTCGCAATCACATGCTAAAAATGAACTTGTGAATTCTTTTACCGCTGCAACTCCGATATGAATTTGAAATCACAAGTATATGCTTCATTCCTATGCATGATGATTGAACTTTGCTAGGGGTAGTTCACCTTGTATATATGCTTAGCACTTGTTTGGATTCCTTCTATACATGTCTAGTGCTATGTTGATGGTGACTATCCTTTTGGCTTAAAACTGCTCACATGCTCATATGCTTCATATTTCGTATAAGTGATCAGTTTGAGCCTTTGCTATTTGAGTGCTTAATTGAGATGTTGGAGCTATACTGATTAGAGCATCTTTGCACTCTTTTGACTATATACTTGAAGCTCCTAACTTGCATTTTGACTTCATATGCATTGTGGAAGGAGATCTTGTGTTCAGAGGGAGTTTATGCGAAGAGAGTTGCTTCTCCGATACCTTTTGGCCTTGATAAGTGCATTTTCAACTAGGGGGAGAAATTTACGCAAATCATATGCCCTGAAAATCTTTTGTCCTAGTTGCTTGCATTTGTCGAGGGGGAGTTTGCTAGTTGTGTTGAGCCGTTGCCTCTGTCTTGAGGGACTAGCAAACGTTCCTAGCTTCTCATGAGCTTTCATAAGTTTTTTCATTTGGCTTTCAATTGGTATCGTCTGGTGTGCTTTCCCATTTGGTTTGGGTTGATTTTCAATTGGTTCGGAGTGATTTTCTTGCTAGTTGTGTTGAGCCTCTGTGCCTCTATCTTGAGGGACTAGCATTTTGCTTCTGTTGTCCTCCGATCTTCAATTGCTATCTGCTAGCGGTGTTGAGCCTGTTCTACCTCTTCTTGAGGGCTAGCTTTGCTTTGCTTGGTTGCGTCAAGCCGTTGCCCATGTCTTTGGGGACCAAGTTTTTGCTTCATCCACTTGACCTTCTTCGGCTTTTGTTAAGGCTTCTGGGTCATTTGGTTGGGTTTTCTCTTCCCACTCCTTCCTACCTCCTTCTTCTTATTCATGATTTGTTGTGGAGTTGACAATGCACTCATCAAGGGGGAGATTGCGGATACATGGGTGTATGCCGAGTCTCTGTGTGATGAGTGATTGTCAATGGAGATGATGCGCATGTTCTTTGGCTTGTGTTGTGCAGGTGTCGAGCACGGAGACAGTGATCGATGGCGGGTGAAGGTCAAGTTGCGACGTGCCGTGCCGACGGACCGGGCGCGATGAAGGATGGGCGTGCCGTGCGGCGGACGTGCCATGCCGATGTATCGGACGGTGAAGGGCGGACGTGGACTTGGACTGATGGACTGGAGGCCGGAGGATCAGCTGTGGTGGCTGGCAGCCTGCGACAGCGACAGGCGGAGAAGTGCGATCATGTCGGTGGAAGGGGTGCACAGGCGGTGCATCCCCTCTACGACGCCGGTTTGTTGGTAGAGCCCGGGAAAAACCAACGGTGGACGGTTTCCAGGTTTGGGCCTCAAAACCTGGGTGCTGGGTTTCCAGGTTGAGCCACAAAACCTGGGCGCGACGGTTTCCAGGTTGAGCCTCAAAACCTGGGCGTGGGCCGGTTTCCGAGTTTGGGCCTCAAAACTCGGGCGCGGACGGTTTCCGAGTTTGGCCACAAAACTCGGGCTGGAGGCTGGTTTCCCGGTTTGGGCCTCAAAACCGGGGGCTGATGGAAAAGGCTGGTTTCCCGGTTTGGGCCGCAAAACCGGGGGTGCAGAGTGGTGGCGGCACGTGGCGGCGATCTGAAGGTTGCGTGGAGGCGACGCGGAAGACCGTGCGGGCGTGGCCGTCGGATCTACCTACCACCAGCGGGTGGACTAGAATAGCCTTAGGGTTAGGCTGGTCCGCTCTGTAAATTAGAGTAGAGAGGGGTAGAGTAGGAAATAGACTTAGGCTAGGTTAGTATAAGTAGTCTAGGGGAGACACCCTCCTCCCTATCTCAATCTCAGTTAGAGCTTTCATTTCCTAGGGTTTCCACTCTCCCACACCCCTGCTTTAGCTAGTTGAGATCCGCAGAGAGACTCCACTCTGTGTACTGTTGATTCGAGGAAGTGAGGCCGTATCCTCACCTTGGATCCCATCTCTTGGTGTCAATTCGCGTTTTGATTTCATGTTCATCATGTTCTTCGCGGATTGCTTTGTGCCTTGAGTTTTCCCGTCGCTTGATCTTTGTGCTCGGTCCATCTTTCACGATTCCGTTTGAACTGAGTTGCTCTAGATCGTGAGGCACTTCTTTCCACCGAAAGAAATCATCTCTAACCTCACGGTCTAGGAGATCGATCAAGTTTTAGTTTCGGGTCTCTTTTTCTTCTTTCCCCCGAATTCCTTCGATTCACCGATTTGGAGTTAGGTTCGAGCCATGATCTCTTAGAGATAGCTCACTAACCTCCTTGTGACTCCTCAGATCGAATCCCAAGCCTAGAGCACTTGATTCGGAGGAGATCGGGTTGAATCGCCGGAGTTTCAGTGCAGTCGCGGGGTGACCGGACGCTCTGTCGGGCTGACCGGACGCACGCTTTCAGAGTCCGGTCGTTGAGCACGGCGCCAAGCTTTTCTGCGTACTGACCGGACGCTCTCGACCGGACGCTCTGTTTTTCGACCGGACGCTACGCTTGCACTGTTCCCGTGTCATTGTCTTATCTGACCGGACGCTCAGTGAACGACCGGACGCTTGAGCTCCGTGCGTCCGGTCGCGAACAGAGAGCTCCCAGAGCTGTTTTCTGACGACCGGACGCGTCCGGTCCCTGCTGACCGGACGCAGGCCAGAGTCCGGTCGCTGCAGTTTCGCGCGTCTTCGTTCGCGGTTCGTTCGTTCTTGATCGGATTTGAGTTCCGTCTTTTGGGTTGGCTTTCTAGGGTTGTCTAGTGTCCCGCTGTGCTTCTAGGAAGCATCCACCCTACATCTAGGGTCGTGGACATTAGCAAGCTCTAGGTTTCGATTTGGGGTTGATCTTGGGACAGTGGCATCTAGTTTCCGAAAGGAAATTTTTGAAGCTCCCATTCACCCCCCCTCTGGTCGCTTTCGGGTAGCTTCTCGGTCCTTCAAGCTGTAGAGGGGGATGCACCGCCCGTGCACCCCGCCACGACAAGTGTCCTTAAGTCCTCGACTCAGGCAAACACATGACCGCAAGTCTCGTCATCGCTTGTCCCAGGCTGTCAGCCACCCAGCGATCCTCGGGCACCGGTCCCTCAGTCCAAGCCTCACGTCCGCCCTTCGCCACTCTCGGTCCTCGGACGGCACGTTCTACTTGGACCTCACCTTGCCTCTGATCACTGTATCCGTGCTCGACACCTGCACACAAAAGCCAAAGAACATACGTATTCATCCCGTTGACAATCACTCATCATCAGAGACTCGGCATACACCCTGTATCCGCAGATATGGATTATATGAGTACCTTGTCATGTCTTTTGGGTTGACCAATGCTCCAAATATTTCATAAGCTTGATGAACTCGGTTTTCATGCCGGAATTGGATATGTTTGTGGTAGTGTTTATTGATGATATTTTAGTGTATTCTGAGAATCCGGAAGACCATGTGGAACAATGAGAGTTGTTTTGACTAGACTTCGAGAGCATAAACTCTATGCTAAGTTTAGCAAGTGTGAGTTTTGGATGAAGAAGGTACATTTCCTTGGTCATATCTTGTCAGAAGGAGGAATCTCTGTGGACCCTATTAAGGTTCAGGAAGTAATGGATTGGGAAGCTCCTACTTCCGTTTGTGCGATTCGAAGTTTCTTGGTTTAGCAAGATACTATCGCCGTTTCATTCCCGAATTCTCCAAGATTGCAAAACCTATGACAAGCTTGTTGCAGAAGAATCAGAAGTTTGAATGGACAGAGGAGTGTGAAAACGCTTTCCATACCTTGCGGAAACTGTTGACCACTACTCCTGTTTAGCCCAGCCGGACATTGAAAAGCCTTTTGATGTCTTTTGTGACGCATCGAAGATTGGGTTAGGTTGTGTCCTTATGCAAGAAGGCAGGGTAATTGCTTATGCTTCTCGTCAGTTGAGAAAACATGAAGTAAATTATCCTACACATGATTTGGAACTAGCTGCGGTTGTGCATGCTTTGAAGATTTGAAGGCATTACTTGCTTGGTAACGTCTGTAATATGTATACGGACCACAAAAGTCTCAGGTATGTCTTCACTCAACCTAAACTGAATATGAGGAAGAGAAGATGGCTTGAATTAATCAAGGATTATAATCTGCAGATTCACTATCATCCAGGAAAAGCAAATGTAGTTGCCGATGCTTTGAGTCGGAAATCGCATTGCAAACTTTGAAGTTAATACCAGAGGATGAGTTCAGTCTGATGCATCCTGCAATCCTGCACAATATCGAGTTGCAAAGCACCTTAGTTAACCAAATCCTTGAGGGAAGAAAACAGATAAAGGGATCTATCATATTAAGGAGAAGATGAAAGCCGTAATGAACCCGTGAAGCATTTTCGAGTTGATGACAATGGGGTTTTATGTTCGACAAGCGCTTAGTAATACCTAAGGATAAAGAACTCAGAAATTGGATTTGGATGAAGCACATTTCTCCAAGTTATCTATTCATCCTGGTAGTGCCAAATGTATCAAGATCTGTGTCCAATGTTTGGTGGACCAAAATGAAGAAAGAAATAGCTGCTTATGTAGCTAGATGTGATACCTGTTGTCGAGTGAAAGCTGTTCACTTGAAGCCAGCCGAAATGCTTCAACCATTATCCGTACCCGAATGGAAATGGGAAGAAGTGAGTATGGATTTTATCACCGGGTTACCTACCACCCAGAAGGGAAATGACTCGATTTGGATAATTGTGGATCGTCTTACCAAGACAGCACGTTCATTCTAGTCAAGACCCGCTATTGAGCACCAGACTATGCAGAGATCTACTTAAGTCAGATTGTTCGACTCCATGGTATACCAAAGATCATAATCTCAGATCGAGGATCACAGTTTACTGCATCGTTCTGGGAGAAATTGCAAAAAGAGTTGGGTACAGAGTTAGTCCGTAGTTCAACCTATCATCCCCAAACATTAGGACAAACAGAGAGAGTAAACCAAGTATTGGAAGATATGTTGAGAGCCTGCGTAATTTCAGCAAAAGGTTCTTGGGAAACATGGTTACCATTAGCAGAATTCTCCTACAACAATAGTTATCAAGAAAACATCCAGATGGCACCTTTTGAAGCTCTGTATGGTAGAAGATGCAGGACACCGGTATAAATTGGGTTGAACCAGGAGAACGTTGGTATTATGGAACCGATTTTATTAAGGAAGCAGAAGAACAAGTTAGAACCATTCAACAACACATGGCAGCTGCCCAATCTCGATAGAAGAGCTATGCTGATAAACGTAGAAGGCTGCTTGAGTTCAGTGTCGGTGATTACGTTTACTTGAAAGTTTCACCTATGAAAGGCGTCAAACGCTTTGGAGTTAAAAGAAAGTTAGCACCAAGATTTGTGGGGCCATATAGAGTGTGAAAAGGAAGGAGAGAAGTAGCTTATCAACTGTAGTTGCCAGAACAGTTGAGGGCTATATTCCCTGTATTTCATGTGTCACAACTGAAAAAGTGTCTTCGAGTACCCGAAGAAGAAGTACAACCAGCCAACATCAAATTGCAATCTGATCTTACTTACTCCGTACAGCCACGCCGAGTACTTGATGAAAAAGAAAGAGTGACTCGCGGGAAAATAGTAAAACAATACAAGATATCTTGAAGTGAGAAAGACGATCGAGATGCTACTTGGGAAACGGATGACTATTTAAGGAGGTTTACCCACACTTTTATGAGAAATGGTTAGTAACTCAAATCTCGGGACGAGATTTCTTTAAGGAGGGGAGGGCTATAACACCTAGGTGTTAAGCAACTCTAAATGCAAAACTTGACATAGCATGAGCATGGCATCATATCATTTCTTGTGCATCTTGTGTGGTATGTTTGTTTAAGTCCTTGCCTAGTCCCTAGTGTAGCTATTAGATGCTTTGTTTTCTGACCAAGCGCCTTAACCAAAGTTGTAGATCTTGACAAAAGAAACAACTTTGCTTAAAAGCACTTTTTCAGAAAAGGTCATTTAGTGTTTATTTCTTGCATTAGAAAAATAGACTAGGAGTGAAATTCTTTTTCCAAGCAGAATTTGGACTTGAGCCTTAAATATGAATTGTTCCTTGTGAAATTCTAAGAAACTTTGCTTTTGGACCTTTTTCTAGTTTGGCTTAGTTTGGGAGTTAAAAGCCAGGGAAGAAAATCAACAAAACCTCTTTTGTTTAAACCATAGTGGGGCCCGCCTGTCAGCCTCTTCGCCCTCCTTGCGCGCGCGCCGCGCCGCTCTCCTGCGTCGCCCGTACACCGACGCCCGCCGCTGCTGCCGCTGTTCAGCTGCCCGAACAGCAAACACCGCGTTCGACCGACCACCGTGCGCCGCTCCCACTCCCCGACAGCCCTTCCTGTCCCCTCTCTGCTTCGCCGTCGCGTGGCCGCCGCTCGCTCACCGCGCCGCTGCCCGGTCGGAGCGCCCCGATGGGAACCGGCCAGGTTCATTGAACCCAGCGACCGCACCGCGCCTCATCCTTCTCCCGCAAGCGCTCGGCCGAAGCTCAACTCACTCGCTCGCCCACTTCCTTCCTTACTCTTCTTCCTCCTCTGCAAAACACCGCCGCTGCTGCACGACTCCGACGAGTGATTTCTCGCACACCGGACCACCGCCGACCGATTCTCTCCGCTCATCTCTCCGCCTTGACCTCCTCTCCTCACGCTCCATCTCTCTCGCCTTGACGCTCCTTGATCACCTGCACGGGTTGGTTTCCCTCTCCTTAGCTCTAGCCGGCCGAACACCGATGCAATCTCGGCTCCGCCATGCCGCTGCCATGACCATTGCGTGGTCCGGCCATCTCCGGCCAAACCACCCCGAACCAAGCTCCGTTCTAGCCTTCTCTACATCGGTACTTGCTTTGGTTTAGATGGAGATGTCTCTAGCGTCGTGTTTCGGTCAGAACTAGGCCTCGTCATGGCCATGTCCGCTACGGACCGCCGTCGTGCGTGGCACCGACTCATGCCGGGGTCGGCATGGCTCGTGCGCCTTGCCATTAGGTCGCTTAGGGTTCGCTAAAGCTAGTGTTGGCCTCAATCGAGCCTCAGAATCTTTAGGAAGAGCCTCGACGTCGCGTCGCAGCGCCGCCACTCCGCCTTGGCCGCCGTCGAGCTTGCTCTGGTGTCCCTCTGGCTTAGCAAGTAGGTCCACCTTGTCCGCCTCGCGAAGGCGAACCTAGAGGTAGGGACGACACCGCCAGAAGCCTCGCCGCCGACGAGCTAGCGCCGGTCAACGCCGGCGGGTGCACTGTGCCACCGACGCGTGGGCCCGTTGACGGGGTGACGTGGGTCACCTGACCTATGGGGCCCGCTGGCAGAGACTGAGAGAGAGAAGGAGAAGAGTTCGGGTGCGCTAGCGCTCGGGATAGCCGGGTGTGCCTAGCGTTTTCTTTGTGCCTGTGAGTGCATGAAGCGGGTGTCCATAGCGTTTTAGGTCGAGTTTTCTTTTATCCAGTTTTGCAGAAATAGGTTAATGCTTCTAAAATTTGTGCAAGGCACATTTTAAGTCCAAATGATGTGAAACAAATTTTGTTGGTGGGAATGAATAGATCTACCTGCTAAAATTATTGGGTGTATATTTTGTGATACTTTTTATCTACAGTTTTGTTTAATCAAGTAAAAGGCTATTAACTTGAAAAATGCATAACTAATTCTATATAGCTCAGAAAAATGCGATTCCAAGTTGTTAGTTTGTCTTGTTGAGTAGTAGCTGGGAAAATATATATCATGTGCATGTTCTGTGAAAATATTGGTCATAGCATTAAAGTTGTTAAATAGTGTTTTTTTAAGTAATTTTAATAAATAAAAATGCTTAGATTCTGAGTTTGGTAATTTTTGTGTAGCTAAGTTATGTTATAAAGTTGCTGTGAAAAATGTTAAGTAGGTCTGTTTCAATAGTTGATAATACAAACCCTGAAAAGTGCCTAATTTGTGAATTACTAAAGTTAATTTTACTACATGCTAGGTTTACTGTTTTGGACTGAAATTTATATGATAGTTTAGTGTTGGTCCATAGTTGCTTGTGTAAAAGTTTGGAATTTTCTGCAGTCTTCTCCGTAGGGTGATAGTTATGCCATGTTTAATAAATCAATTAAAAAGGAGTGAGTGAATAGATAAGTAAGGTTGAATAAGTTAAATAATATTGTGTGATTAGGTATGTTAAATGACTGTTAACGAAGGGTAAATGAATTATTAGGCTGTAGGGTAGCAGCGAGGTAGTTAGTGGCTAACTAGATGATATTGACTATCTTGTTGAAGAAAATAAAGTAGATGACATGTGCTTATCTCCTAAAGTTGTCTTCTCCTTGTTGCATCACATAAGCATACCATGTGCATTCGTCATATTTATACCTGCAATGCATCATACAGGATCACTAGAGGAGAACCCGAACCCACAGCAGGAGGAGCCGAGTCAGGAGGAGACGCCGCTTGAGAGGATCGAGGAAGACGTCGGAGAGTTACCAGAGTGCCAGGATCACCGTCCCTCTGACTTCGAGAAAGGCAAGCCCCGAAGCATCTAACTCCCTGTGGTTTGCAATTATTTCCAATTTAACCTACTATGTTGTTGCATTAAGTTATAGGAGTTGATTGCTACCATTGATGCATTACTTTCTTATCCTTGTCCACTGCAATTATTACCTCGATACCCCTGTTAGGTCCAGGCTCGTATATGCTTAGTACTGCTTAGATCGGTAAAAGTTGGGTGATTTCCTATCTCCCGCACATAGGTGGATAATAATCATGATTAGTCTGGTGCTATCGTGAAATAACCATGTGATAATGAATTGGAGACCGGGCAGAATGTAGGAGCAGCAGAACATGGGTTCTGTGTGCTACTAGTTTTCGTCTATGTCGCATAGGACTCATTTCGGGAAGTGCCCCTCAGTCAAATTGAACGCGTCAATCACTTAACGGAGTAGGTCGGAGTGCCTCCCGTGAAGCCGAGTAAGGTTATTCGAGCCGGTGTGATGGAGATGTTGACGCCTAACACCCAGGGCCTCAGATGTACCGTGGGCAACTATTCTGAGCAACCTGGCATGGTCCCTGGACAGGCGGGGCCTCACTGACCTGGCATGACCGTGGGCAGTTATAGCAGAGTGACCTGGCACTGAGATCACCCCCCGGTGTAGAAGGCCCATGGCCGTCCCGCGCGTTGTGTTCTCGAATTTCCTGAGTGGCAGCTTACGACTGCCTTGGCCGGACATGTGGGCGAGTGTGTGACATTTTATCTCCAACTGAGTAGGAATCGATTATAATCGCATCGCTCATGGACAGTGAGTAATTGACTGGCGTCCGCTACCCGTAGAACTTATGGAACTAAAGATGGTTATGATGTTGAATATGAAGGCTATTGTTGAGATAGTCACTCTTGCTTGATTAATTAGTCAAGTGTTTGTTATAGCTCAGGTGCAAACCTAGTAAATTAGGACTAATTATAAAAGTGACTGCCAACACCTAAATTTGTGTTTTTACTTACAAAGAGCTTTTATGCAAATGGTACGTGTAGCCAGCCCCACATATAGCCTACATGATTCTTGGAGTCTCATTATTTCTGGTTTATGACGGGTAGTCTAGCTGAGTACCTTTTGTACTCAGAGTTTTATCCCTTGTTGTTGCAGATGGGCAGAGCTTCTTTGGCTACTGTGAGAACTGCCTATACCCTGTCATGGGTGATGACTAGACCAAGGGCATGTCCACTCTTATCCTTTCCTGATGCTTTTGCTAGACTCGATCAGACTGATGGCACCGTATTGCGAACAAACTGAACTTATGTTTCCAAATTATGTTGTGCTTCCGCTACTGTTTCAAACTATGGTTTGTAATATTATTCTGTACTCTGATGTATTTGATCTGTGTGTGAACTATAATGTAACTTGTGGGCATGTACGCTAAACTATTACGATCTTTGCTGATGTTGAAATATTTGAAATCCTTCAAGATTTCCGGACTACCAGGTTCATACGAGCTTAAGTACATGACAATCTATGTGAAAGCAGAGATTTCATTGCTTAATCTAGTATAAATTGGTCGCTTCTGTCACAGCTGGCTATGACAAGCGATGGAGAGGCTTGAGGCGAGGTCGGCTGGGTGGTTGGTTGGGCAAAGGCACGGCGGGACGACGGTGAACTCGTTGCTTCCCCTTTCTTCCGCTCAAACGCCAACGAGAGCGGGGAGGAGGCAAGGCAAAGCGGGAGGAGCGGTCTGGCGGGGCGAAGGTGTGCGTGAACTTCTTAAGCTTGCCACGCTGCGCGTGATTGCTGCCTCGGCCGGCTGCCGCACACCACGCGGCGGGCGATTCCCGCGCGCGGTCGGCCACTGCACGGCTCGGGTTTGAACTGAATCAGTTGATTCAGTCAGTCATCAGTCGTCTGACAGCCCTACTTTGCGTGTGATTAACTCCTTACCACTTGGGAAACACTAAACTGATGGTTCCATTGAGAAGAGCTACGCAAAAACTACAACTTTGGTTACAAGCTTGAGCACCTGATGAAACTGTTTTCGCAGTTTAGGACTTAGGAAAATTTCCAAGTCTAAAACTCACCCATTCTGCCTTGTGGGCCTCAAAACACCAAGTTAGACTCATTTTCATGAGTTGACCCAAAACAAACTTTTGTTCTACTCTAAATTCTACACACTTTTGGTTAAGGGCACTCAGCCATGCAAAGCTTCTATCAAGGAGGTCTTTGTTAGTCAAAAAAAGGACTCCTAAAGCTCTATTTGGTCAACTAGGGTTTAGAGACATGATTAGCCAAAATGACCAACATAAACATGGCCTCATTTTGACTTCTTAACATGGTTAGACTAGTAAGAAGATCAAACCACTTCAACAAACAAGCCAAACAAGCATCACATCATTGTATGTTTATATGCAACTTATCACATGAAATGACATTTTATATGAAAGATGAAGACAAAATGTGAATGCTTATGCTTATGGGATGATTATGCAAGATGAGATGATGATGTCATGCTAGCTTAACACCAGAGGTGTTACATTTTCTTCCATACTTTCTTGGCATGAGTCTTCACTTCGTGTGGTTCACTGTCTTGAGTTTTCTCTTCTTCTTCTTTTTGGGGAAGCATCGACAGCTTCTTCTTTATGATTGGCCACTTTATTCTTGATGGCTTGTCTTCTTTGTCGTTGAGAGCGGCGTCTTCCACTTCTGTTGTTCTTGGGTGCTTCATTGAGTATGTAGTTGATGAAGTAGGATCGTACCTTTTCTCAGGAAAGTGAAAATGGATTTCCTCTTGCTTCATGTAGATGATTGCACTTATAGTGTAGAGGAACGGTCTTCCTAGGATGAGGTGGACATCATCGTTTTCTCCCATGTCGAGGACCAAGAAGTCTGTGGGGACTTCATGACCTCTAATTCCGACTACGATGTCTTCCACATTTCCTTCTTGTTTATGCCTCTTGATATGCTGTCACCCATGTTCTTCGTTCGTCCAGTAGTTTGAAGTGAAGCATTCATTGTGGAAGCTGGCAGCATCTTGCTCAGTGTGCATGTTCTTGTAGATCTAGGACCTTCACTCTGTAGAATTTGGGAGTTGACAAACTTCTCCATGTTTTGCTCAAGATTGTGTCCTGCTCATAAAGATGAGGTAGAGATCAAGTGCATGGGCTCTGTTGGTGGAAAAACACCAACAGAACCAAAAGTTTTGTTCATTCCTCTCTAACCTTAAGCACATTCCACAAGATAAACTTGTTGTTTATGTGTTCTATTCAATCTTAACATGAGTGATAGGATTAGAAGATGAGCATGAAAGTAGCATCTTAAAATAGTTAATAGATCAGATTACTTAAACCAAGGAAGGATAATCTATGCATAATGTGTCGATCTTTTCATGGTTGTGATATATCATCTTCCAATGGTTGGATGCTCAACATTTTAGCTCATTTAGTTAAGATAGTGAGATTCAAGAGAGTAAAGCTAGGAACAAAGATCTAAGGACTGAACATGTTGAGTTGATTAGGTTGGATCAAGTGAGGTGCAACTTAAACATGTTTAGTTCTTTATTTATGTTCATACTAGAATCAGGAGAAGCTTTTAAAGTGATGGTCACTTACCTTGAAATGTTACTTTGTCAGTGAAGAGTGATTGTGTCAAACCACCTTGTGGAAGCTTCTCCTGTCTAGCTAGTTGTGTTCATGAATGGCTTGTCTTCTCTTGCTTGCCTCATAGTGTGCTTGAGAGAAGGAAGAGCATAGTGGAATCATCTTTAGAGGGATCGATCTTCCTTCTCTATGTGTTGACCTATCAGTGAAGGCGCATTGTTCCTCATGTATGTTGGCTAGGATCCTCTCTCTTTCTTGTATCAATTTTGTATTATGAGGATGTAGGCACAGCTCCACATTCTTTCTTGTCAACCTTTCTTGTTTTCCCTTTATTATTGGGTTGACAAGAGACTTGAAATTAGAGCTGCTACTCGGGTGCCTCCATGATAGTCTTTATCCTTTAGTGTCACGACTGGGACTTGTTCTCCCAACAGTGTCTAGATGATGGAGATCTCATCAGCTGCTTTTCTTGATTTGTTGGCTCAGGTACTTGTAAGGAAAATGGACCTCGACCCATTAACTTTGGATTTTGGTGTTTGATGATCAACATAACCAAATTGAACTAATGTGTTTGCGAGTGTTTGTTTATAGTCCAATAGGGTGCAAACATGACTTGGACGAAGGCAATATGGTGATCAAATGATCAACGCCTCAAGCAAGACCCTACAAGATGTATTGAAGGATTACAAAGATCAAGGAAAGTCCAAGACACAAGAAATAGAGGCCCGGACGCAAATAAAGTTGAGCCGCTCAAACCGAGACAAGAGCTGATTGAATTGGAACTGTCTCATTATTTTGGATTTGCTCAAACTGAGATGTCATTAGCATAAAGTTGTAGAGAATTTCATTAGCTTTCCGAAAAGTCCAAGATCATCGAAATCGGAGTTCGGAGCTAAAAGTTATGCCCAAAATACGAAAGTCTATCTCACTGAAAAAGGAGCAACGGACGCTCCGATGCAGAGTCCGATGCCAGAGTCCGATGCAGTGTCCGATGCCCTCTAAAATCAGCCCAGAATGAACAGTGTGATGGTAGAGTCCAATGCCAGCGTCTGATGCATTACTGTAGTGTTCGATGCCCCCGAAAAATTAAATAGGTCTAACGGCTAGTTTTCCAACGGCTATTCATCACATGAGCATAGGACGCGTCTGATGCCATCACTGTAGCATCCGATGTCCTACAGAAAGCTGATTTCAGCGTCTCCAATGGCTCTATTTGATTGGGGGGCTATGTATACCACCTCTAACCGGCTAAATGAGGTGTGGAGGAGTAAGGAAACATACCAAGGGTGTTGCTACACCATATTAGTGCCTCCATATGCATAGTGCTTAGTGATTCACATGGTGATTAGTGTAGGTGCTTTGAGAAGTGCTTAGGCTAGTTAGACCACCGCTCATGCGCTTGCTCTAGGTTTAGGCCTAGTGTTTAGTGAGGTTTGCATACCTCTTGCTACTTGTTGCTTGCGCGCACCATTGTTGTACATCAGAGGGGCTTGTAGTCTTGCGAGACCACACCAACCGCGTTTGTGGTGTGGTCACCACCGTGTACCGAATGGAATAAGGCCCGCGGCGGTTCGGCGGAAGCTTGATAGTGGAGACGGCGGGGAGCATCCGGGAGAGGCTTTGCCATGAGTGGCTTAACCGGAGACCACTTGCGCATGGGGAAGGACCGGAGCTATCCACGGAGTTACCCGACCGGAGCTTGGCCCTTGCGAGGGGCTTCAATGAGGACTTGGGGGAAGCTTGCGTGCTTCTCGATACCTCGGTAAAAATACCGGAACCATCGACGGGAGTTTGCATCTCTACATCACTCTTTAGCTTCCGCATTTACTTTGCTACCTCGTTGTGTGCTTTACCTTTCCTAGCTTAGTTGATAGGCTAGTTGATAGGTTTGGATCATAGGTTACAAAACTCTTTTGCGATCAATGTTTTCCTAAACAGTAAACGGTAAACAGTCGGTCACTCTTTGTTTAGCGTTTAGGCCGTTTAAACGGTGTTTAAACAGAGTTAAACGGTCTAAACGGTTTTGTATGGTAACACTAAAATATACATATTTATGTATGTAAAAATTAAATTTGATAGAAACTGCACATATTGCACATGTAAAAAATAAATAATATACCAAATAATATTTTTGGAACAAATCTAAATCCCACAACAACATTTCATACTCACAATGTTAATTAGTTTGTGTTGATTATGGTAGTCGTAGTCCTCTAATTAACCAAATATGGATTAAATGGTTGTTTAGATCATTTAATCATGTCTAACCTGATTTTCTTTAGACCATTTAGACGGGTTTAAACGGTTTAAACGGGTTTTAAACGGTTTAAACGGTTTTTAAATTTTAAACGGGTTTAAACGGTCCAACCGTTTAATTCACCGTTTAGGGCCTAAACAAAACAGATGACCTCTGTTTACCGTTTAAACGGTGTTTAAACGGATTAAACGGCTGTTTAGGCGAACAGAGTTTGCGATAGAGATAGCAACACACCTAGCAAAACCTTAGTTGCACATATAGATGGTTTACATTCTTGCATAGGCTTTGACTAGGTGGTAATTAGAGGCCTTAGTTAGAGTAAAAGTTAGAGTAAAACTCTTTGGCCAGAAATGCTTGTTGACATCTCTTAGCATCACTTCAGATAACGGTGCCAGAAATGTAGGTAGACAAATCTAACAGCATTACCTTTAGCGTAGGCTGTTACCACTAGCAGTGACACTAGAGACATGGATTGTATTTATGATCTTGCCCTTATAAATATGAAATGAGATTATCCGCAAGCGCACAGATAAAAAACATCCGCTGTAGCATTTCACCAAGGAGAGTTTCCAAGGTATCGTTATTTATATTAGAGCCATTCATATCATGAGTTAGGAGATAAACATCTATAACTATGACACGCACATGTATGATTATGATAAGAGTTCCACTAGATCTATACTCAACAAAGGAATCAATCATAAATGATAAATAAGATAAATGAAATAGAACAGAGTAACCATAAAGAATTCCAACAGAGCATTCACATCCAAGGTTAGATCATAACTAGAACTAGCAAGAGACAGATTAACTTCCTAATATGGTTCTAACTATAGGTCATAGACTACATCAATTAGTGCAATTATGTTTAGTAATCATGGTTAGGATAACTTATATTTATATGCAGGAGACATCACGCATGGAGGATCAGATCCAGAGTCTATCCCCTCTGGGTGACCAGGTCTTGCTAGTCCTATATTCGGGGAGTGGACTACAAAGGACTCAATGAGGCTATAAGAGTCACCCTCGGGAACTACCACTTGTTGCCCGAAATATAGGGTGCATCCGCAAGTAAACAACGTATAAGAACCACGCTTACACAATGTTGACCACTCACCTCGCGATCGACAGAATGAGCGCTATACGAACAAGAGCATAAACATAGAGATACCCTAGCTATACTAGACATATAATCAAAGTAGACGATGAACATTATAATTATGAACACGAAATAGTAACAAGTCATGACAAGTATCAACTAGAACAAGAACTAGAAGATGAATAAGAACTAGATGAACAATTAGAAGTAGATTAGAAGCACTAGGGTGAACTAGAAAGATAATTAGAACTAGATTAGAACACAGAGACGAACTAGAGGGATTAGAAGATGAACTAGAACACAATTAGAACACAAGATGATGAACTAGAAGACAATTAGACAATTAGAAGAACAATGTTGATACAAGAGAGAAGACAAGGCTAATTACCTAGCTCCTCTTGACTAGATCCGGAATCTGAGCTTCCTCGACTCTTCTAATTCTATTCTAGCTACGCCGTTGGATGGTGGAGCTCTTGGTTGTCTAGGCTATCTCTAAACTAAACAATTGATCGAGTTATGATCTAAAGATGAAGTTGCCTCCAGGAGGGGGGTCTGGGGTTTCTTATATAGCCCGGTGGGATGAATCGCAACCCTCGGATCAAACTGACCCTGAGCAATGGTTGAGATACGTCGAAGAGGTCGATTAGGTCATGCTCCACGAAGACGGGTCATAGAGGAGGCAGGCCCAGGCCAGCCGTCCTGGGGGTGAGGTCGGCCGGCCCCACCTGGCAGCCTCCAGGTGGTTGCTTCACCGAGATGTCTTCTGGGACCTTCCTTACTCTCCTAGAGTCCTTGTTCGATTGGTTTGCGCAACGAGTCGTGGCGTGGTTGGATTTCTTATCGTTTTCTTCCTGTCTGGTCCCTGGTTTGCGCAACGAGTCCTTGTAGGTGATGGAATCTTATCTGTTACACCCCTGATCTTTGTATGGATAATGCTTCTAGAGGGTTCCAGAGTTTTCCAGGTTGTATTCAACGAGGACTCTCGCTCCGGGGCTCCAAATATGGCACGTGGTATGTTCATTGCGATCGTCTCGATGAGCTCATGACAATGGTGTACTCTGATTCTTCACTTGAGATACTTTCTTATGATGAAATATTGAATATCCTGCAAAATAAGTGAGAACTACACAACTCGTAGACTCGTTAGAATCAAACCTTATAGCTACACTCTTGGATCATTGCGGGTCATTTATGAGGTTAGTTGACGGTTTAAAAAGGAGTTATCTACCGTCAACAAGGGCCACGGCGGCGACGGCGACTGGCAGGCGCTCGGCGGTGGCGCAGGCGCGGCAGGCGAGGCGGGGTGCGAGTGGCCAAGGGCGCGTTGTGGCGGAACCGTCCTGATTATAAGAGCTCAAGTATTATCTTAGCCAAATCCGTCTGACTTCGACTGATACTTGAACCCATACAAACCCGGTAGTCCGGAAATCTCGAAGGATTTCTAACACCATACATCATACAGGATCGCATCGTTCAAGGATTACATTCGTAAAGATACATCATAACGAAAACGAAACCGAATTTAAAATATCAGAGTGCGAATTTTAAAACGGAGTTATTACAATACCGAGTTAAAAGTGCGGAAGCTGAAATAGTTTAAAGCACGACCACCACACATGTGGTCCAAATAAAACATTGTTTTGATAAATCCACTCGACACAACTCACTCCTCCCTTTTTAAGATAATGTGCCACTAGTAGTCTCGATCCAGCAAAAGAAAAGGGGAAAGCTTCTGGACGACCCTGCCCCGGGCCTACTCCTCATCACCTTCCACTGGGTAGAGGCAGTGCTTACAATAGCCGAAGTAGACCTGGCCATCTGCAACAAACGGGATAAACCCTGAGTACTGGAATGTACTCAGCTAGACTTACCCGTCCAACTGAAAATAAAGACACCAAGGACATGCAAGGCCTTTTTGGGTGGAGCTGGGATCTTGAATTCGCGAAAAGCTCAATTTAAGATAAGCGAAGTATTAGTGAAGTTAATGAGCTGTCATCTTTTATACCTATTCCTTCTTCTAGGTTTGCACCTGAACTATTGCACACACTTGAGTCTAGCAGATAAATAATATAACCATATCCAGTTGACTTGTCCACATTTTAGTTGAACCTTTAGATATCACATGGAGTTGTATCGTGGTGAAGCTCGCCATAGTTTCCCACTAACCGGGGGAGACGGCGACTCGAATCGAATTCCAAACCAGCTGGTGAAAGACCTTTAATACCAGCCCACACTTTCCCCGTCGGGTCCATGCATTGGGCAACCGCTCGACGCTTGTTCGTGGTGGTAATCGCCGCGGTTCAAGCACGGACCGCCCAATTGGAACCTGGCGATGGCCTCACGCGGCAGATCGCAATTTCCATACTAGAGGGCACGACACGGGTTGAGACCGGCCCGAACAGCTTCTAACCGGCTTTGGGGTCGATGATTACGGCACCGACATATCCCTAAGTAAAAGGGCGCGTTCAAAAATGAACGAGGGCCAACATCGATACAAACCTACACGATCCAACGGACGGACTGCCCCAAGTTTCCAAACTTGTGCCTTGCCTTCCAGTTGACCGTATTTCATTACTACTCAGGTTCTTTTCCACGATAGCAAATATAGCCAACCGTGATCCAATAACTACCCATCAGGGTATTACGGAGACATCCTTAACTACTACTTTTATTAAGCAGGCTAAGCAATTCTACATTGTAAATAAATAACAGGATAACAAGGTAGATATTAATCAATCATCAAGGAATGGTAATGCAGCAAATAGGATTCATTCAACTCCTAGACCTAATGCATCACAATATAAAAGGACTCAAGTAATTTTAATTGTAAAAACTGGGAGACTTAGAATGCTCCGGGCTTGCCTTGGGTGAAGACCGAGGCCTCGTGGGAGGGGCACTCGGGCAAGTTAGTGTCGCTGGCGGGGTCGACTTCCTCGGCTTGCTGGAGCTCCGGGATCTGCTGCTCGGCGTTTGCCTCTAGCTCCTGATCGGGTTCCGGGAGTGTCGATCCTATTGCATGCGACGAATAATAAATATTTAAATGCGGGTGCGAGATGTGTGGTATGAGAAAGAGCATTTCTTGCAAACCAATAAACCAACTTGTTGAACCATTGAGGTAAATACTCATTTAATTCATAAAACAAAATCCTTTTATTCACCTATTTCTCTTAGTAAATCAAAAGAGCTTAGGTTTGAACTGCAAGTGCACTTTTCTGGACTCAGAAAAATCCACGAAAATTCCAGAAGGCAAACAACAGTTGCTGGACTCCACTGAACAAATTTCAGCCAAAAATAAAATACAGAACTGCAGATATAAAAATAACAAGCAACTGCCCAAAAAGGTACTTTGAACTACAACCCTACTGTAAAAGGGTGCACCACTCTATTTCATATTTTTCCCAGATTCTATTTCAAATTTTATGCTTATTAAGAAAGTCCCATGAACAGAAACATTATATTATTTCTTACATGAATTTTCAAAGGAAAACACAGAAAAGCACCTTTGTAAAGCAACTTCAGATTTCTCCACACAACAGGTCATGCTTTAATTTTCTTAGCTTGATCCTTATAAACAGAGACTGTACAAATTTTCCCACATTTTATCTCGACATATAAAACACCTTAACTTTATTCAAAGAAATCAGCCAAAAAGACTTTTAACCATAACAGAAACTTTTTCTACATAAACAGTGCATTATATATTTTTACATGTATAACAGGATAATAAACTTACACAAAATTTACAGGAATTATCTCAACCAGAAAACATATATAACCATTTATCTTAGCAAAAGCATATAAACTGAAATAAAAGAAAACAGTAAAATTAACTCCTGCAAAAATACTTTTATATTTTTCCAGGGTAGATCTACTCATAAACAAACTAGCAAAACTGAAAGCACTCCATTTGGACTAACAAAACAGGATCTACAAAATAAACAAGCATTTACTAGAAATAGAAAAACATTTTGGAAAACGTTTTCTGGAAAACACTCGGCGTACGGAATAGGTGTGCTCGCTCGAGGCCCGGCTCGAACGAGACAGCGCCCGAGGGTCGCTCGAGGCCTGGCGCGAAGCCGGGCGAGGCGGACAACAAACGCCCGTCGAGGCTGGCTCGAGGGCTCGGGCGAGACGACACGTCCTCCGAGGCCTGGCTCGGGCGAGACGGAAAAACACACGCCCGTCCGAGGCCTGGCTCGAGGGCTCGGGCGAGACGGAAAACACACGCCCGTCCGAGGCCTGGCTCGAGGGCTCGGGCGAGACGGAAGAACAAACGCCCGTCCGAGGCCTGGCTCGAGGGCTCGGGCGAGACGGAAAAAAACACGCCCGTCCGAGGCCTGGCTCGAGGGCTCGGGCGAGACGAAGAACAAACGCCCGCGAGGCCTGGCTCGAGGGCTCGGGCGAGACGGAAAACACACGCCCGTCCGAGGCCTGGCTCGAGGGCTCGGGCGAGACGGAAAAACAAACGCCCGTCCGAGGCCTGGCTCGAGGGCTCGGGCGAGACGGAAAAACACACGCCCGTCCGAGGCCTGGCTCGAGGGCTCGGGCGAGACGGAAACAGGGGAGAGGTTTGACCGTCGATTCTCGCCGACGGTGAGGTCGCCGGCGGTTAAGCTAGGCTTGCGAACTCGTCTCGACGAGGCGCATCGAGTGGTGTAGGTGGTTTGGCTAGCGCACGGCCGGAGCATGCCGGCGGCGAGTGGCGGCGCACGGTGATGGCGGCAACGCGCGGCTACGCCGTTTCGGCGGCGGCCGGAGAAATTGGAGGAGGCAAAAGCTCGAGAGAACCCTAAGGAGCAAAGCTACGGGGTTGGTTTGGCTCGGGTGGCTCCAGAGGAGCTTGGCCACGAGCGAGGTCCGCGGCGGACGGCCATGGCGTTCGGCCGGGGAAGAAGATGTGGGAGAGAGCGGTAGCGTTGAAGCTAGGTGGTGTTCTCACCTTGCCTTGGCTCGGTGAAGCTCGAAGATGAAGAAGAAGAGTCGGTGGAGCTCGGGTTGGGGAAGAACGGCGTTGCGGCTCGGCGGTGGCGACTGACGGACCGAAAGAGGCGCTTCGTCCTCCGGCGGCGAAGGGGCTCGGTCGGGGACGACAACGTGCGCACGGCGTGTGCACGGTGTAGGCGGAGCGGTGTACGGAGGGAATCGAAGGGAGGTGCTCCGACGAGGTCAGAACGGAGAGGGGTGGTTGCGGCGGTGGTCGCGGCGAGGAGCGAGCCGAGCGCTTGCTCTGGCTTGGTGGCGAGGGGAGGAGAGTGCGAGCGAGATTGGGAGAGTGTGTGCGGGAGTGAGAGAGAGTGAAGAGGTGCTCGGGGTTTTGATCGGCTTGACGGCCAGTGGTCGTGGCGGGGACCACGGCGGCGCGGTCGGCGAGGCAGCGCGGTGATGCCGTGCACGGCGAGCGGGTGCGGCAGGCGAGGCGAGCGGAGAGTGGCGGGGGAGATAGCTTGCGTGCTCGGTGAGAGAGGAGAGAGCGAGGAGTGGCGGCGAAGATCCTCGGCAGAATGATGGGCGGCCACGTGGCGGTTGCGGCCGGCGTACGGCGCGGCATGTCAGCGGCAGCAGCGCGCGGCGCGCGCGCACGCGGGCGAGTGGGCGAGCGGCGCGGGGTGCGCGGGCGAGCGCGGAGCGGGCCGGCGCACGCGAGCGGGCGAGCTGGGCCGGCGCGCGCGAGTTGGGCCGAAAGGTGGGGCGTGGAAGAATCGTTTTCCTTTTTCTTTTTCCAAATTCTTTTCAAACTTTGACCACTCAAAAACAGTTTCAAAAACTCCAAACTAGGTTTTGACCCAAATATAAAAGTTCTCGAAATAATTTTCTCTACAACTTTCATATAGGACACTTTTTCTGAAAACCATTTTTAAATCCTCCACATAAACAAAGCCAATTTTAAAGTATAAACCATTTTGTTTGACTTATTTTTATTTACAAACTAATCTGAACTAGGTCAAAACTCCAACATGAAAAGCACTCTACTCAAATTCTCTATTTTATAAAACTCTTTGCCAAAACAGAAATCCACTCAAACAACCAAGTCCAATAGAAATCCAAATCCAATAAATAAACAAAAGACAAAACACTCTCATGCTCATGAAATGATGCAATGCATTGCTTATGCTTCTTTAGTAGCTAATGCAGTGCCTTAATGCAGTGCTTGACACTAGGGTGTCACAGCCCTTCCCCCTTAAAAGAAATCTCGTCCCGAGATTTGAGTTACGTACCAATCCTTATAAAAAGCGGGGTAGTTCACTCGTAAGTACTCCTCAGTTTCCCAAGTTGCATCGTTGGGTCCGTGATTGCTCCAAAGAATCTTGTAAGTTTTCACTGTTTGGTTACGAGTTTCTCGGGTCTTGGTATCCAAAATCTCCTTGGGTGTTCGTAGTATTCCAGGTCTGATCTGATCGTGACGTTCGGGATTTGAACTTCTTCATGTTCTGGAACTCGAAGACACTTCTTCAATTGTGAGACGTGAAACACTGGAAAGACTGCGCTCATCTCTGGGGGTAACTGTACTTCATATGCTACTTCTCCCTTCTTTGCTATGATCTGGTACGGTCCCACATATCGAGGTGCTAACTTCTTCTTAATCCCAAAACGTTGGACCTTTCTCATGGGTGAGACTTTGAGGTAAACATAATCTCCTACTTGAAATTCCAAGGGTCTTCTTCGTGTGTCGGCATAGTCTTTTGTCGGGATTGTGCTACCTTAATATGTTGTTGTATTGTTTGCACAATCTTTTCGGCATCCTTTACGAAATCTGACCCATAAAATTCTCGATCTCCTGATTCAACCCAATTAACGGGGTTCTGCATCTTCGTCCATATAGAACTTCAAAAGGTGCCATCTTTATACTTTCCTGGTAGCTGTTGTTATATGAAAACTCAGCAAGGGGCAACCATTTCTCCCATGATTCTCTTGAAGATAAAACACAAGCTCTCAGGATGTCTTCCAAAATCTGATTTACTCTTTCAGTTTGTCCTGCGGTCTGGGGGTGATAGGCAGAACTCTTACCAACTTAGTTCCTAGTTCCTTGTGCAACTGTTCCCAAAAACGTGCAATGAACTGGGGTCCTCTATCAGAAACAATCCTTTTCGGAACTCCATGTAACCTCAAGATATTCTGAATATACAAGTCTGCATACTGATGGGGGCGGTGTGTAGTCTTAACTGGTATGAAGTGAGCTACTTTAGACAATCGATCCACAATAACCCAGATAGAATCATTTCCCTTTTGAGTAGTGGGAAGACCAGTGATGAAATCCATGCTGATTTCTTCCCATTTCCACTCTGGAATTGACAACGGTTGCAACAGTCCTGCAGGTCTCAGGTGTATAGCTTTTATCCGGCAGCAAGTATCACATCTGGCGACATAGGCTGCGACTTCTTTCTTCATCTTTGACCACCAATACCTGGTTCTCAAATCCTGGTACATCTTACTGCTTCCTGGGTGAATCGATAGCTTTGAATTGTGAGCTTCATTCAGAATTCTTTCTTTCAGCTCAGTGTCTTTAGGAACAACCAACCTCTGATTATACCATAGAATTCCCTGCTCATCTGTCCTGAAGTTCAAAGAACTACTGGTTTCCATCCTCTTCTTAATCTGACAGATCTCTTCATCGGTCTTTTGTCTCTCGATGATGTCACTTTCCAAGGTGCACTGAAGAGTGATGTTGTTCACCATAACGGGGTGCATAAGGTTAAATCCATCTTCCAAAAGTGGTTGTAGGGAGTTGCAATGAGTCTTGCGACTCAAGGCATCGGCTACAACGTTTGCTTTTCAGGGTGGTAATGCACTTCCAGGTTGTAATCCTTAATTAGCTCTAACCATCTTCTCTGCCTCATGTTCAACTCTGGCTGGGTGAAGATATATTTCAGACTTTTATGATCCGTGTACACATGACATAGATTTCCCATAAGATAATGTCTCCATATCTTGAGTGCATGCACGACGGCTGCTAGTTCCAAATCATGAGTGGGGTAATTCTCTTCGTGCGGTTTCAACTGGCGAGAAGCATAGGCGATAACTCTTCCATTTTGCATGAGTACACATCCAAGTCCAATCTTGGATGCGTCGCAAAAACACATCAAAAGGTTCCTCTAAGTTTGGCTGAGCCAAAACAGGCGCGGAAGTCAACAACGTTCGCAGGGTGCGAAAAGCTATTTCACACTCTGGAGTCCATTCGAACTTCTTGTTCTTCTGCGTTAAACGGGTCATAGGCTTGGCTATTCTTGAAAAATCCGGAATAAACCGACGGTAGTATCCGCCAAACCCAAAAAGCTGCGTACCTCATGTACGGTGGTGGGTGCTTGCCAATCCATAACTCCTGTACCTTAGAAGGGTCCACAGAGATTCCTTCCTCTGAAAGGACGTGACCAAGAAAAGGTACCTTCTTCAACCAAAACTCACACTTGCTGAACTTAGCATACAACTTGTGCTTTCTAAGCCGGGTTAGAACAACTCGTAGATGCTCAGCATGGTCCTTCTCATTCTCAGAGTATACCAAGATCATCGATGATGAACACTACAACAAACTTATCCAACTCTGGCATGAAGACCGAATTCATTAGGTACATGAAATGTGCCGGTGCATTGGTAACCCAAAAGACATAACTAGATACTCGTAGAGTCCGTATCTAGTGGAAAAGGCTGTTTTCGGTATATCCTCTCGTCTGATCTTGATCTGATGGTATCCTGACCTCAGGTCGATCTTGGAGAACACTTTCGCCTTAGACAACTGATCGAACAAGACATCGATTCGGGGTAAGGGATATTTGTTCTTTATAGTTACTGCATTCAACGGTCTGTAATCCACACACATCCTTAAAGTTTTATCCTTCTTCTTCACAAAGATAGCGGGACATCCCCAAGGTGACGAACTAGGGCGTATCAAACCCTTATCTAAAGCTCTTGCAACTGAACTTTAAGCTCTGCGAGTTCTTTAGAGTGCATTCTATACGGTCTTCGAGATATGGGTGCTGTTCCAGGGACTAACTCTATAGCAAACTCCACATCTCTGTCTGGCGGGTAGTCCAGGCAACTCATCAGGAAAAACATCTGGAAACTCACACACTATTGGGATCTCAGCTATCTGCTTTGCCGTGATATTGAACAACACTCCGATCTCATGGGGGTTTCGAGGTAACTTGAACCGAAAGGTAGACCCATTCCTGGGACTAACCATGGATACAACTCTTTCTGCAGTGTCTAGATTAACCTTCCAGAGTTTCATCCAACTCATACCCAAAATTACATCCAAACCTAGACCAGGAATGACTATGGGGTCCACTACGGCCTGTTTATCCCCAAAGGTCATTTCCACTCCTTTAGCCATTTTACGCGCGGAGAGAACAGCTCCGGCGGAACTTATCTGATATCCCCGGTCTAACTCTATCAACTCAAGATTACTTCTTATAACAAAATTCTCACTTATGAAAGAATGCGATGCTCCAGAATCAAACAGCACAACTGCGGGGCATTGATTAACAAGAAACGTACCAGCGGTGACAGGCTCTCCTTCTGGCACTTCTTCCACGGTGGTGTGGTGCATATGACCCGTACGAGGTGGGGGCTGAGTGTACTGCTTCTTTGGGCGAGGGCACTGACGTGACAGATGTCCAGTCTGACCACAATTGTAGCATGGGCCAATCACATAAGGAGTCTTGGGACCTCCGGCACTTCCTGCTTTGTTCTTGTTCTGCATCATAGGGGCGGTGTAGGGCTTCTGAAAGCTGGGACGGGAACGACTGGTAGTGATCTTTCTCTGCGGGGGACGGAATCTTGCTCCTGTGACAGGCGGGCGGTACGGGGCGCGTGCTCCGAAAGGGGTCCTCTGCTGAGACGAACCTCCTTCGTTCGCACGACGACGGTTTCTGTTGCCAGTCTGCCGTCGTTGGCCTCTTGGTTCAGACAGTCACTGACGAAGTCACTGAAGGTGGTGCGGTGACTGTTGCCCATCTTGGAAAGCATGGCGGCACTCATGCCACGTTTGAAGCTTGCGATCTTCTTGGCCTCAGTATCAACAAAGTCTGGGGCGTAGCGAGCTAGGTTGTTGAAACTGTGGAGGTACTCGGACATAGACCTAGTCCCCTGGGATAACCTCATAAACTCTGCAACCTTCATTTCCATCAGACCACTAGGGATGTAGTGGTTGCGCATAGCGGTGGAGAACTGATCCCAAGTGACACGTGCATTTGCGGGCAAGGATGCACGGTACTGGGCCCACCACAAACCTGCGGGTCCTTCCAACATGTGCGCGGCGTACTCCGCTTTGAGCTCTTCTGTCAGACGAAGCAGACGGAACTTCTGGGTGATGGAGTTGAGCCACTCATCAGCCTCCAGCGGTTCGGTGGCTTCCTTGAACACAAGAGGGCGAGTGTCCAAGAAATCACGATAAGAGCTGTACTGGTTGGGCTCGGGCCTTGGCGTGATGATGTGCTGCTGCGCGGTGTTGTTAGCGATGTTGCGGAGGGTGGCTTCCATGTGCCTCTGCATTTCCTCCATATTCCTTTGGCTACCCAAAAACTGGCCAAAGAACGCTTCCGGCGTCATCGGCGGCGGTGGGGGAGGTGGCAGATTCTCCTCCTGTCCTGCTCCCTGCCCACGTTGGCTGCGCGAGTGTGTGCCGGCATCTGCATATCCCTGATAAGCAATCATTAGGTGATGTTACATCGATCATGAATAAATACTGCGCTGTACATAATTCGAAAATTTAGCACACGACCAAGTATAATTACTCATTTCCATACAACATCACAGAATAATCGCTCAAAATTAGACATGCAAACGACGGATTTCCATAAAAGGTGCCGGATCGAAGTCCGGACTTTGTCCAAAAGCTTACATGCCATCAAACATTTTAAACATAAAACTAGCACATGTGTAGGGGGTGTTACATCACTTAGCGAGCAAGCTCAAGCTATACAAAAGAAAACGATCTCTAACAGCTAACGGCTCAGGGGTCTCCAGCGGCATGGGTGCCAAGTGTCTATGGTGGGGCGGCAGGACCAAGGGGAACCTCCCGTCTTGGGGATCCGGGACCTCAAGCTGCTGGGTGTGGGCGCGGCTCACGCTCCGAGTGAGCTGCCTGATCCTCTCCTGCAGACGAGCACCTCAGCGTCGAAGTCCTCCTGAAGCTTCCTCTTGCTCTGGTAGGTGGCTGTGAGGGTGAAGGACACGCTCTCGAGAGTGTGCTCCAAACTCTCACATACACCCAACAAAGCTTCCGGTGGAGCTCATCGCAGGCGTCTCACAGTAGAACCTCTCCTCTGGGCTCCCTGTCAAGACTGACTCCAAGTCTGCTTCCAGCGCATGGGAAAAGTGATCCACGGGGAACACTCCTGCCATCGCACTTGCCAGGTCGGCGGGAAGCGGGCGATGATATCCTTCAGCACTAGGTATGCTGCCCTGTTGGCTCCATCCTTGGCACAAGTGCCTCTGGTGATCTCGTCCATCCTGTCCAGTGCGGCTTGGCAGGCAAGGCTTTGACCTTGATCTCTACCATACCAGGGAATCCTGCCCGTAGATCTCCTTCTACCAGGAGTACTTGGGCTCCTGTCCTTCCTCATAACCCACTGCCGGCAAATCCTCCAAAGGATAGTCGGCAGCCCGAAGTAGGTCAAGAACGTCCTCCGGGTCAGCTTGGTGGCCAAGCGATGACGCGGAACTCCTTTGCCTCCGGTGGCCTTGCGAGCAGTCAACTTGGTCCGGGCCATCTGTAGAAACAAAAGGGTTTCGAAACTCTCGTGAGACGGAGACTAAGTTGGCATTTTTATAGAAAAGAGACAACTTTTATTTAAGGGGAGGTAATGTAAATGCAAGATATAAACATGATGCATGATCGTACTTACGTTCTCACTCACTAACATGACTCGCAAGTCCTAACGTTTTAGTCGGTGGTAAGAACGATCTCTCATGCGTTATCTACCTGTTCTACTCGTTCGCATAGTTAGTGTACCTGCAGAAGATCCATTTCAGCCCAAAGAAATTCCAATGATAAAGCAACTGAGTATTGACTAATATGCGCAACACATAGAAGCCAACACTAAACACACCATGCACACCAATAGAAAATACCCTTGAAAACATTGATACCCTCGTATGGGTCTGCGTGGAGCTCGCACATACTGGTATAAGAACTCTCACCTAGACCGACGGTTGGACGGTCATGCTCTCATATCTCACAAAAATCATTTTATGCATGTTTTCGCGATCGACGCATTCTCTTTTTCCCGAGAATGGACCAGCAAATAAGACCCAGCATGAAGCAAAACCTGACCCCTGTTAGCAGTTAGACCACCTGATTCCTAGTATAGGCTTAAGGACGAGACTGGGCACACTTAGTAATTGAAAATAGTTTTGAAAATAGTTTTGAAATACCCATTTTAGTTTGAAAATAGCTCTTTACGGAGGTAATCACTTGAACCATGCTCTGATACCAGCTGTGCGGAACCGTCCTGATTATAAGAGCTCAAGTATTATCTTAGCCAAATCCGTCTGACTTCGACTGATACTTGAACCCATACAACCCCGGTAGTCCGGAAATCTCGAAGGATTTCTAACACCATACATCATACAGGATCGCATCGTTCAAGGATTACATTCGTAAAGATACATCATAACGAAAACGAACCGAATTTAAAATATCAGAGTGCGAATTTAAAACGGAGTTATTACAATACCGAGTTTAAAAGTGCGGAAGCTGAAATAGTTTAAAGCACGACCACCACACATGTGGTCCAAATAAAACATTGTTTTGATAAATCCACTCGACACAACTCACTCCTCCCTTTTTAAGATAATGTGCCACTAGTAGTCTTGGTCCAGCAAAAGAAAAGGGGAAAGCTTCTGGACGACCCTGCCCTGGGCCTACTCCTCATCACCTTCCACTGGGTAGAGGCAGTGCTTACAATAGCCGAAGTAGACCTGGCCATCTGCAACAAACGGGATAAACCCTGAGTACTGGAATGTACTCAGCTAGACTTACCCGTCCAACTGAAAATAAAGACACCAAGGACATGCAAGGCTTTTTGGGTGGAGCTGGGATCTTGAATTCGCGAAAAGCTCAATTTAAGATAAGCGAAGTATTAGTGAAGTTAATGAGCTGTCATCTTTTATACCTATTCCTTCTTCTAGGTTTGCACCTGAACTATTGCACACACTTGAGTCTAGCAGATAAATAATATAACCATATCCAGTTGACTTGTCCACATTTTAGTTGAACCTTTAGATATCACATGGAGTTGTATCGTGGTGAAGCTCGCCATAGTTTCCCACTAACCGGGGGAGACGGCGACTCGAATCGAATTCCAAACCAGCTGGTGAAAGACCTTTAATACCAGCCCACACTTTCCCCGTCGGGTCCATGCATTGGGCAACCGCTCGACGCTTGTTCGTGGTGGTAATCGCCGCGGTTCAAGCACGGACCCCCCAATTGGAACCTGGCGATGGCCTCACGCGGCAGATCGCAATTTCCATACTAGAGGGCACGACACGGGTTGAGACCGGCCCGAACAGCTTCTAACCGGCTTTGGGGTCGATGATTACGGCACCGACATATCCCTAAGTAAAAGGGCGCGTTCAAAAATGAACGAGGGCCAACATCGATACAAACCTACACGATCCAACGGACGGACTGCCCCAAGTTTCCAAACTTGTGCCTTGCCTTCCAGTTGACCGTATTTCATTACTACTCAGGTTCTTTCCACGATAGCAAATATAGCCAACCGTGATCCGGTAACTACCCATCAGGGTATTACGGAGACATCCTTAACTACTACTTTTATTAAGCAGGCTAAGCAATTCTACATTGTAAATGAATAACAGGATAACAAGGTAGATATTAATCAATCATCAAGGAATGGTAATGCAGCAAATAGGATTCATTCAACTCCTAGACCTAATGCATCACAATATAAAAGGACTCAAGTAATTTTAATTGTAAATACTGGGAGACTTAGAATGCTCCGGGGCTTGCCTTGGGTGAAGACCGAGGCCTCGTGGGAGGGGCACTCGGGCAAGTTAGTGTCGCTGGCGGGGTCGACTTCCTCGGCTTGCTGGAGCTCCGGGATCTGCTGCTCGGCGTTTGCCTCTAGCTCCTGATCGGGTTCCGGGAGTGTCGATCCTATTGCATGCGACGAATAATAAATATTTAAATGCGGGGTGCGAGATGTGTGGTATGAGAAAGAGCATTTCTTGCAAACCAACAAAACCAACTTGTTGAACCATTGAGGTAAATACTCATTTAATTCATAAAACAAAATCCTTTTATTCACCTATTTCTCATTTAATAAATCAAAAGAAGCTTAGGTTTGAACTGCAAGTGCACTTTTCTGGACTCAGAAATTCCACGAAAATTCCAGAAGGCAAACAACAGTTGCTGGACTCCACTGAACAAATTTCAGCCAAAAATAAAATACAGAACTGCAGATATAAAAATAACAAGCAACTGCCCAAAAAGGTACTTTGAACTACAACCCTACTGTAAAAGGGTGCACCACTCTATTTCATATTTTTCCCAGATTCTATTTCATATTTTATGCTTATTAAGAAAGTCCCATGAACAGAAACATTATATTATTTCTTACATGAATTTTCAAAGGAAAACACAGAAAAGCACCTTTGTAAAGCAACTTCAGATTTCTCCACACAACAGGTCATGCTTTAATTTTTCTTAGCTTGAACCTTATAAACAGAGACTGTACAAATTTTCCCACATTTTATCTCGACATATAAAACACCTTAACCTTTATTCAAAGAAATCAGCCAAAAAGGACTTTTAACCATAACAGAAACTTTTCTACATAAACAGTGCATTATATATTTTCACATGTATAAAACAGGATAATAAAACTTACACAAAATTTTTAGGAATTATCTCAACCAGAAAACATATAACCATTTATCTTAGCAAAAGCATATAACTGAAATAAAAGAAAACAGTAAAATTAACTCCTACCAAAAATACTTTTATATTTTTCCAGGGTAGATCTACTCATAAACAAACTAGCAAAACTGAAGCACTCCATTTGGACTAACAAACAGGATCTACAAAATAAACAAGCATTTACGGAATAGAAAACATTTTGGAAAACGTTTTCTGGAAAACACTCGGCGTACGGAATAGGTGTGCTCGCTCGAGCCCGGCTCGAACGAGACAGCGCCCGAGGGTTCGCTCGGCCTGGCGCGAAGCTCGGGCGAGGCGGACAACAAACGCCCGTCCGGGCCTGGCTCGAGGGCTCGGGCGAGACGGAAAACACACGCCCGTCCGAGGCCTGCTCGAGGGCTCGGTCGAGACGGACACAAACGCCCGTCCGAGGCCTGGCTCGAGGGCTCGGGCGAGACAGAAAAACAACGCCCGTCCGAGGCCTGGCTCGAGGCTCGGGCGAGACGGAAAAACAAACGCCCGTCCGAGGCCTGGCTCGAGGGCTCGGGCGAGACGGAAAAACAAACGCCCGTCCGAGGCCTGGCTCGAGGGCTCGGGCGAGACGGAAACAAAACGCCCGTCCGAGGCCTGGCTCGAGGGCTCGGGCGAGACGGAAAAACACACACGCCCGTCGAGGCCTGGCTCGAGGGCTCGGGCGAGACGGAAAAACAATCCCGTCCGAGGCCTGGCTCGAGGGCTCGGGCGAGACGAAAACAAACGCCCGTCCGAGGCTTCGCTCGAGGCTCGGGCGAGACGGAAAACACTCGCCGTCCGAGGCCTGGCTCGAGGGCTCGGCGAGACGGAAAACACTCGCCCGTCCGAGGCCTGGCTCGAGGGCTCGGGCGAGACGGAAACGCCGTCCAGGCCTGTCGAGGGCTCGGGCGAGGAAACAGGGTTTGACCGTCGATTCCTCGCCGACGGTGAGGTCGCCGGCGGGTAAGCTAGGCTTGCGAACTCGTCTCGACGAGGCGCATCGAGTGTGTAGGTGGTTTGGCTAGCGCACGGCCGGAGCATGCCGCGGCGAGTGGCGGCGCACGGTGATGGCGGCAACGCGCGGCTACGCCGTTTCCGGCGGCGGCCGGAAAATTGGAGGAGGCAAAAGCTCGAGAGAACCCTAAGCAAAGCTACGGGGTTGGTTTGGCTCGGGTGGCTCGAGGAGCTTGGCCACGAGCGAGGTCCGCGGCGGACGGCCATGGCGTTCGGCCGGGGAAGAAGATGTGGAGAGAGCGGTAGCGTTGAAGCTAGGTGGTGTTCTCACCTTGCCTTGGCTTGGTGAAGCTCGAAGATGAAGAAGAAGAGTCGGTGGAGCTCGGTTGGGGAAGAACGGCGTTGCGGCTCGGCGGTGGCGACTGACGGACCGAAAGAGGCGCTTCGTCCTCCGGCGGCGAAGGGGCTCGGTCGGGGACGACAACGTGCGCACGGCGTGTGCACGGTGTAGGCGGAGCGGTGTACGGAGGGAATCGAAGGGAGGTGCTCACGAGGTCAGAACGGAGAGGGGTGGTTGCGGCGGTGGTCGCGGCGAGCGGAGCCTCGGTTCGTGTTCGTGCACGGGCGAGAATGCGAGCGAGAGTGAGAGAGCGAGTGCGAGTAGTGTGCGCGGGAGAGCGAGGGAGTGAAGAGGTGCTCGGGGTTTTGATCGGCTTGACCAGTGGTCGTGGCGGGGCCACGGCGGCGCGGTCGGCGAGGCAGCGCGGTGATGCCGTGCACGGCGAGCGGTGCGGCAGGCGAGGCGAGCGGAGAGTGGCGGGGGAGATAGCTTGCGTGCTCGGGTGAGAGAGGATCGAGCGAGGAGTGGCCGGCGAGATCCTCGCAGAATGCGGCGGCACGTGGCGGTTGCGGCCGGCGTACGGCGCGGCATGTCAGCGGCAGCACGCGCGGCGCGCGCGGCACGCGGGCGAGCGCTGGCGAGCGGCGCGGGGTGCGCGGGCGAGCGCGGGAGCGGGCCGCGCACGCGAGCGGGCGAGCTGGGCCGCGCGCGCCGAGTTGGGCCGAAAGGTGGGGCGTGGAAGAAATCGTTTTCCTTTTTCTTTTTCCAAATTCTTTTCAAACTTTGACCACTCAAAAACAGTTTCAAAAACTCCAAACTAGGTTTTGACCCAAATATAAAGTTTCTCGAAATAATTTTCTCTACAACTTTCATATAGGACACTTTTTCTGAAAACCATTTTTAAATCCTCCACATAAACAAAGCCAATTTTAAAGTATAAACCATTTTGTTTGACTTATTTTTATTTACAAACTAATCTGAACTAGGTCAAAACTCCAACATGAAAAGCACTCTACTCAATATTCTCTATTTTATAAAACTCTTTGCCAAAACAGAAATCCACTCAAACAACCAAGTCCAATAGAAATCCACATCCAATAAATAAACAAAGACAAAACACTCTCATGCTCATGAAATGATGCAATGCATTGCTTATGCTCTTTAGTAGCTAATTGCAGTGCCTAATGCAGTGCTTGACACTAGGTGTCACAGCCCTTCCCCCCTTAAAAGAAATCTCGTCCCGAGATTTGAGTTACGTACCAATCCTTATAAAAAGCGGGGTAGTTCACTCGTAAGTACTCCTCAGTTCCCAAGTTGCATCGTTGGGTCCGTGATTGCTCCAAAGAATCTTATAAGTTTTCACTGTTTGGTTACGAGTTTCTCGGGTCTTGGTATCCAAAATCTCCTTGGGTTGTTCGTAGTATTCCAGGTCTGATCTGATCGTGACGTTCGGGATTTGAACTTCTTCATGTTCTGGAACTCGAAGACACTTCTTCAATTGTGAGACGTGAAACACTGGAAAGACTGCGCTCATCTCTGGGGGTAACTGTACTTCATATGCTACTTCTCCCTTCTTTGCTATGATCTGGTACGGTCCCACATATCGAGGTGCTAACTTCTTTCTTAATCCCAAAACGTTGGACCTTTCTCATGGGTGAGACTTTGAGGTAAACATAATCTCCTACTTGAAATTCCAAGGGTCTTCTTCGTGTGTCGGCATAGCTCTTTTGCCGGGATTGTGCTACCTTAATATGTTGTTGTATTGTTTGCACAATCTTTTCGGCATCCTTTACGAAATCTGACCCATAAAATTCTCGATCTCCTGATTCAACCCAATTAACCGGGGTTCTGCATCTTCGTCCATATAGAACTTCAAAAGGTGCCATCTTTATACTTTCCTGGTAGCTGTTGTTATATGAAAACTCAGCAAGGGGCAACCATTTCTCCCATGATTCTCTTGAAGATAAAACACAAGCTCTCAGGATGTCTTCCAAAATCTGATTTACTCTTTCAGTTTGTCCTGCGGTCTGGGGGTGATAGGCAGAACTCCTTACCAACTTAGTTCCTAGTTCCTTGTGCAACTGTTCCCAAAAACGTGCAATGAACTGGGGTCCTCTATCAGAAACAATCCTTTTCGGAACTCCATGTAACCTCAAGATATTCTGAATATACAAGTCTGCATACTGATGGGGGCGGTGTGTAGTCTTAACTGGTATGAAGTGAGCTACTTTAGACAATCGATCCACAATAACCCAGATAGAATCATTTCCCTTTTGAGTAGTGGGAAGACCAGTGATGAAATCCATGCTGATTTCTTCCCATTTCCACTCTGGAATTGACAACGGTTGCAACAGTCCTGCAGGTCTCAGGTGTATAGCTTTTATCCGGCAGCAAGTATCACATCTGGCGACATAGGCTGCGACTTCTTTCTTCATCTTTGACCACCAATACCTGGTTCTCAAATCCTGGTACATCTTACTGCTTCCTGGGTGAATCGATAGCTTTGAATTGTGAGCTTCATTCAGAATTCTTTCTTTCAGCTCAGTGTCTTTAGGAACAACCAACCTCTGATTATACCATAGAATTCCCTGCTCATCTGTCCTGAAGTTCAAAGAACTACTGGTTTCCATCCTCTTCTTAATCTGACAGATCTCTTCATCGGTCTTTTGTCTCTCGATGATGTCACTTTCCAAGGTGCACTGAAGAGTGATGTTGTTCACCATAACGGGGTGCATAAGGTTAAATCCATCTTCCAAAAGTGGTTGTAGGGAGTTGCAATGAGTCTTGCGACTCAAGGCATCGGCTACAACGTTTGCTTTTCCAGGGTGGTAATGCACTTCCAGGTTGTAATCCTTAATTAGCTCTAACCATCTTCTCTGCCTCATGTTCAACTCTGGCTGGGTGAAGATATATTTCAGACTTTTATGATCCGTGTACACATGACATAGATTTCCCATAAGATAATGTCTCCATATCTTGAGTGCATGCACGACGGCTGCTAGTTCCAAATCATGAGTGGGGTAATTCTCTTCGTGCGGTTTCAACTGGCGAGAAGCATAGGCGATAACTCTTCCATTTTGCATGAGTACACATCCAAGTCCAATCTTGGATGCGTCGCAAAACACATCAAAAGGTTCCTCTAAGTTTGGCTGAGCCAAAACAGGCGCGGAAGTCAACAACGTTCGCAGGGTGCGAAAAGCTATTTCACACTCTGGAGTCCATTCGAACTTCTTGTTCTTCTGCGTTAAACGGGTCATAGGCTTGGCTATTCTTGAAAATCCGGAATAAACCGACGGTAGTATCCGGCCAAACCCAAAAAGCTGCGTACCTCATGTACGGTGGTGGGTGCTTGCCAATCCATAACTTCCTGTACCTTAGAAGGGTCCACAGAGATTCCTTCCTCTGAAAGGACGTGACCAAGAAAAGGTACCTTCTTCAACCAAAACTCACACTTGCTGAACTTAGCATACAACTTGTGCTTTCTAAGCCGGGTTAGAACAACTCGTAGATGCTCAGCATGGTCCTTCTCATTCTCAGAGTATACCAAGATATCATCGATGAACACTACAACAAACTTATCCAACTCTGGCATGAAGACCGAATTCATTAGGTACATGAAATGTGCCGGTGCATTGGTTAACCCAAAAGACATAACTAGATACTCGTAGAGTCCGTATCTAGTGGAAAAGGCTGTTTTCGGTATATCCTCTCGTCTGATCTTGATCTGATGGTATCCTGACCTCAGGTCGATCTTGGAGAACACTTTCGCCTTAGACAACTGATCGAACAAGACATCGATTCGGGGTAAGGGATATTTGTTCTTTATAGTTACTGCATTCAACGGTCTGTAATCCACACACATCCTTAAAGTTTTATCCTTCTTCTTCACAAAGATAGCGGGACATCCCCAAGGTGACGAACTAGGGCGTATCAAACCCTTATCTAACAGCTCTTGCAAACTGAACTTTAAGCTCTGCGAGTTCTTTAGAGTGCATTCTATACGGTCTTCGAGATATGGGTGCTGTTCCAGGGACTAACTCTATAGCAAACTCCACATCTCTGTCTGGCGGTAGTCCAGGCAACTCATCAGGAAAAACATCTGGAAACTCACACACTATTGGGATCTCAGCTATCTGCTTTGCCGTGATATTGAACAACACTCCGATCTCATGGGGGTTTCGAGGTAACTTGAACCGAAAGGTAGACCCATTCCTGGGACTAACCATGGATACAACTCTTTCTGCAGTGTCTAGATTAACCTTCCAGAGTTTCATCCAACTCATACCCAAAATTACATCCAAACCTAGACCAGGAATGACTATGGGGTCCACTACGGCCTGTTTATCCCCAAAGGTCATTTCCACTCCTTTAGCCATTTTACCGCGCGGAGAGAACAGCTCCGGCGGAACTTATCTGATATCCCCGGTCTAACTCTATCAACTCAAGATTACTTCTTATAACAAAATTCTCACTTATGAAAGAATGCGATGCTCCAGAATCAAACAGCACAACTGCGGGGCATTGATTAACAAGAAACGTACCAGCGGTGACAGGCTCTCCTTCTGGCACTTCTTCCACGGTGGTGTGGTGCATATGACCCGTACGAGGTGGGGGCTGAGTGTACTGCTTCTTTGGGCGAGGGCACTGACGTGACAGATGTCCAGTCTGACCACAATTGTAGCATGGGCCAATCACATAAGGAGTCTTGGGACCTCCGGCACTTCCTGCTTTGTTCTTGTTCTGCATCATAGGGGCGGTGTAGGGCTTCTGAAAGCTGGGACGGGAACGACTGGTAGTGATCTTTCTCTGCGGGGGACGGAATCTTGCTCCTGTGACAGGCGGGCGGTACGGGGCGCGTGCTCCGAAAGGGGTCCTCTGCTGAGACGAACCTCCTTCGTTCGCACGACGACGCGTTTCTGTTGCCAGTCGGCTGTCGTTGGCCTCTTGATTTAGGCAGTCACTGACGAAGTCACTGAAGGTGGTGCGGTGACTGTTGCCCATCTTGGAAAGCATAGCGGCACTCATTCCACGCTTAAAGCTTGCGATCTTCTTGGCCTCAGTATCAACAAAGTCTGGGGCGTAGCGAGCTAGGTTGTTGAAACTGTGAAGGTACTCGGACATGGACCTGGTTCCCTGAGACAACCTCATGAACTCTGCAACCTTCATTTCCATCAGACCACTAGGGATGTAGTGGTTGCGCATAGCGGTGGAGAACTGATCCCAGGTGACACGTGCATTTGCGGGCAAGGATGCACGGTACTGGGCCCACCACAAACCTGCGGGTCCTTCCAACATGTGCGCGGCGTACTCCGCTTTGAGCTCTTCTGTCAGACGAAGCAGACGGAACTTCTGGGTGATGGAGTTGAGCCACTCATCAGCCTCCAGCGGTTCGGTGGCTTCCTTGAACACAAGAGGGCGAGTGTCCAAGAAATCACGATAAGAGCTGTACTGGTTGGGCTCCGGGCCTTGGCGCTGATGGTGCTGCTGCGCGGTGTTGTTAGCGATGTTGCGGAGGGTGGCTTCCATGTGCCTCTGCATTTCCTCCATATTCCTTTGGCTACCCAAAAACTGGCCAAAGAACGCTTCCGGCGTCATCGGCGGCGGTGGGGGAGGTGGCAGATTCTCCTCCGGTCCGGCTCCCTGCCCACGTTGGCTGCGAGTGTGTGCCGGCATCTGCATATCCCATTAATAAGCAATCATTAGGTGATGTTACATCGATCATGAATAAATACTGCGCTGTACATAATTCGAAAATTTAGCACACGACCAAGTATATTACTCATTTCCATACAACATCACAAAACAATCGCTCAAAATTAGACACGCAAACGACGGATTTCCATAAAAGGTGCCGGATTGAAGTCCGGACTTTGTCCAAAAGCTTACATGCCATCAAACATTTTAAACATAAAACTAGCACATGTGTAGGGTGTTACATCACTTAGCGAGCAAGCTCAAGCTATACAAAAGAAAACGATCTCTAACAGCTAACGCTCAGGGGTCTCCAGCGGCGGGTGCAGCGTCCTCTGGTGGGGCGTCGGGACCAAGGACCTCTCCGTCCTGGGGATCCGGGACCTCAGCTGCTGGGGCGGCGGCCTCCTGTGCGGCGTGGTGCATCTGATGGACGGCCTCGTGGAGCTGGTCGATATAGGCCTGCTGTCCGTGTATCTGCTGTATCAACAGGTGGGCTCCCTCTCTGAGCTGGTCGAGCGCGGTGCGGGCCTCATCCCTCTGAAGAGCGGTAGTCAGGTACATCTGCTCTGCAACTGTCCTGGCAGTGGACTGTGCTGCTGCTGTGGTGCGGGCGTCGTCACGCTCCAGAGTGAGCTGCTGAATCCTCTCCTGCAGACGAGCAACCTCAGCGTCGAAGTCCTCCTGAAGCTTCCTCTTGCTCTGGTAGGTGGCTGTGAGGGTGAAGGACACGCTCTCGAGAGAGTGCTCCAAACTCTCACACACACCCAACAAAGCTCCGGTGCGCTCATCGCAGGCGTCTCACAGTAGAACCTCTCCTCTGGGCTCCCTGTCAAGACTGACTCCGAAGTCTGCTTCCAGCGCAATGGGAAAAGTGATCCACGGGGAAACACTCCTGCCATCGCACTTGCCAGGTCGGCGGGGAAGCGGGCGATGATATCCTTCAGCACTAGGTATGCTGCCCTGTTGGCTCCATCCTTGGCACAAGTGCCTCTGGTGATCTCAGTCCATCCTGTCCAGTGCGGCTTGGCAGGCAAGGCTTTGACCTTGATCTCTACCATAACCAGGGAATCCTGCCCGTAGATCTCCTTCTGCCAGGAGTACTTGGGCTCCTGTCCTTCCTCCTCATAACCCACTGCCTGCAAAATCCTCCAAAGGATAGTCGGCAGCCCGAAGTAGGTCAAGAACGTCCTCCGGGTCAGCTTGGTGGCCAAGCGATGACGCGGAACTCCTCTGCCTCCGGTGGCCTTGCGAGCAGTCAACTTGGTCCGGGCCATCTGTAGAAACAAAAGGGTTTCGAACTCTCGTGAGACGGAGACTAAGTTGGCATATTTTATAGAAAAGAGACAACTTTTAATTTAAGGGGAGGTAATGTAAATGCAAGAATATAAACATGATGCATGATCGTACTTACGTTCTCACTCACTAACATGACTCGCAAGTCCTAACGTTTTAGTCGGTGGTAAGAACGATCTCTCATGCGTTATCTACCCGTTCTACTCGTTCGCATAGTTAGTGTACCTGCAGAAGATCCATTTCAGCCCAAAGAAATTCCCAATGATAAAGCAACTGAGTATTGACTAATATGCGCAACACATAGAAGCCAACACTAAACACCATGCACCAATATAGAAAATACCCTTGAAAACATTGATACCCTCGTATGGGTCTGCGTGGAGCTCGCACATACTTGGTATAAGAACTCTCACCTAGACCGACGGTTGGACGGTCATGCTCTCATATCTCACAAAATCATTTTATGCATGTTTTCGCGATCGACGCATTCTCTTTTTCCCGAGAATGGACCAGCAAATAAAGATCCAGCATGAAGCAAAACCCTGAACCCCTGTTAGCAGTTAGACCACCTGATTCCTAGTATAGGGCTTAAGGACGAGACTGGGCACACTTAGTAATTGAAAATAGTTTTGAAAATAGTTTTGAAATACCCATTTTAGTTTGAAAATAGCTCTTTACGGAGGTAATCACTTGAACCATGCTCTGATACCAGCTGTGGCGGAACCACCGTCCTGATTATAAGAGCTCAAGTATTATCTTAGCCAAATCGTCTGACTTCGACCGATACTTGAACCCATACAACCCCACCCCGGTAGTCCGGAAATCTCGAAGGATTTCTAACACCATACATCATACAGGATCGCATCGTTCAAGGATTACATTCGTAAAGATACATCATAACGAAAACGAAACCGAATTTAAAATATCAGAGTGCGAATTTAAAAGGAGTTATTACAATACCGAGTTTAAAAGTGCGGAAGCTGAAATAGTTTAAAGCACGACCACCACACATGTGGTCCAAATAAAACATTGTTTTGATAAATCCACTCGACACAACTCACTCCTCCCTTTTTAAGATAATGTGCCACTAGTAGTCTCGGTCCAGCAAAAGAAAAGGGGAAAGCTTCTGGACGACCCTGCCCTGGGCCTACTCCTCATCACCTTCCACTGGGTAGAGGCAGTGCTTACAATAGCCGAAGTAGACCTGGCCATCTGCAACAAACGGGATAAACCCTGAGTACTGGAATGTACTCAGCTAGACTTACCCGTCCAACTGAAAATAAAGACAAGGACATGCAAGGCCTTTTGGGGTGGAGCTGGGATCTTGAATTCGCGAAAAGCTCAATTTAAGATAAGCGAAGTATTAGTGAAGTTATGAGCTGTCATCTTTTATACCTATTCCTTCTTCTAGGTTTGCACCTGAACTATTGCACACACTTGAGTCTAGCAGATAAATAATATAACCATATCCAGTTGACTTGTCCACATTTTAGTTGAACCTTTAGATATCACATGGAGTTGTATCGTGGTGAAGCTCGCCATAGTTTCCCACTAACCGGGGGAGACGGCGACTCGAATCGAATTCCAAACCAGCTGGTGAAAGACCTTTAATACCAGCCCACACTTTCCCCGTCGGGTCCATGCATTGGGCAACCGCTCGACGCTTGTTCGTGGTGGTAATCGCCGCGGTTCAAGCACGGACCGCCCAATTGGAACCTGGCGATGGCCTCACGCGGCAGATCGCAATTTCCATACTAGAGGGCACGACACGGGTTGAGACCGGCCCGAACAGCTTCTAACCGGCTTTGGGGTCGATGATTACGGCACCGACATATCCCTAAGTAAAAGGGCGCGTTCAAAAATGAACGAGGGCCAACATCGATACAAACCTACACGATCCAACGGACGGACTGCCCCAAGTTTCCAAACTTGTGCCTTGCCTTCCAGTTGACCGTATTTCATTACTACTCAGGTTCTTTTCCACGATAGCAAATATAGCCAACCGTGATCCATAAATACCCATCAGGGTATTACGGAGACATCCTTAACTACTACTTTTATTAAGCAGGCTAAGCAATTCTACATTGCAAATAAATAACAGGATAACAAGGTAGATATTAATCAATCATCAAGGAATGGTAATGCAGCAAATAGGATTCATTCAACTCCTAGACCTAATGCATCACAATATAAAAGGACTCAAGTAATTTTTGTAAATTGGGAGACTTAGAATGCTGGGAGCTGGCTGCTTGGTGAAGACCGAGGCTCCTGGGTGAGGACCGGGCCTCGTGGAGGGGCACTCGGGCAAGTTAGTGTCGCTGGCGGGGTCGACTTCCTCGGCTTGCTGGAGCTCCGGGATCTGCTGCTCGGCGTTTGCCTCTAGCTCCTGATCGGGTTCCGGGAGTGTCGATCCTATTGCATGCGACGAATAATAAATATTTAAATGCGGGGTGCGAGATGTGTGGTATGAGAAAGAGCATTTCTTGCAAACCAACAAACCAACTTGTTGAACCATTGAGGTAAATACTCATTTAATTCATAAAACAAAATCCTTTTATTCACCTATTTCTCATTTAATAAATCAAAAGAAACTTAGGTTTGAACTGCAAGTGCACTTTTCTGGACTCAGAAAAATCCACGAAAATTCCAGAAGGCAAACAACAGTTGCTGGACTCCACTGAACAAATTTCAGCCAAAAATAAAATACAGAACTGCAGATATAAAATAACAAGCAACTGCCCAAAAAGGTACTTTGAACTACAACCCTACTGTAAAAGGTGCACCACTCTATTTCATATTTTTCCCAGATTCTATTTCATATTTTATGCTTATTAAGAAAGTCCCATGAACAGAAACATTATATTATTTCTTACATGAATTTTCAAAGGAAAACACAGAAAAGCACCTTTGTAAAGCAACTTCAGATTTCTCCACACAACAGGTCATGCTTTAATTTTTCTTAGCTTGAACCTTATAAACAGAGACTGTACAAATTTTCCCACATTTTATCTCGACATATAACACCTTAACCTTTATTCAAAGAAATCAGCCAAAAAGACTTTTAACCATAACAGAAACTTTTTCTACATAAACAGTGCATTATATTTTTTCACATGTATAAAACAGGATAATAAACTTACACAAAATTTTACAGGAATTATCTCAACCAGAAAACATATATAACCATTTATCTTAGCAAAGCATATAAACTGAAATAAAAGAAAACAGTAAAATTAACTCCTACCAAAAATACTTTTATATTTTTCCAGGGTAGATCTACTCATAAACAAACTAGCAAAACTGAAAGCACTCCATTTGGACTAACAAAACAGGATCTACAAAATAAACAAGCATTTACGGGATAGAAACATTTTGGAAAACGTTTTCTGGAAAACACTCGGCGTACGGAAAGGTGTGCTCGCTCGAGGCCCGGCTCGAAGACACCGAGGGTTCGCTCGAGGCGGCTCGCGCGGGCGAGGCGGAAACAAGTCGAGGCCTGGCTCGAGGGCTCGGGCGAGACGGAAAACAAGCCCGTCCGAGGCCTGGCTCGAGGGCTCGGCGAGAAGGAAAACAACTCGAGGCCTGGCTCGAGGCTCGGCGAGACGGAAAACGGTCGGCTCGAGGGCTCGGGCAGACAGAAAAACACACGCCCGTCCGAGGCCTGGCTCGAGGGCTCGGCGAGACGGAAAAACAAACGCCCGTCCAGGGCTCGAGGCTCGGCGGACGGAAAACACAACGCCCGGCCTGCTCGAGGGCTCGGCGAGACGGAAAACACACGCCCGTCCGAGGCCTGGCTCGAGGCTCGGCGAGACGGAAAAACACAACGCCCGTCCGAGGCTCGAGGCTCGAGTGGCTCGAGGCCTGGCAGGGCTCGGGCGAGACGAAAAACAAACACGCCCGTCCGAGGCCTGGCTCGAGGGCTCGGGCGAGACGGAAAAACACACGCCCGTCCGAGGCCTGGCTCGAGGGCTCGGGCGAGACGGAAAAACAACGCCCGTCCGAGGCCTGGCTCGAGGGCTCGGGCGAGACGAAAACACACGCCCGTCCGAGGCCTGGCTCGAGGGCTCGGGAGACGGAAAAACACACGCCCGTCCGAGGCCTGGCTCGAGGGCTCGGGCGAGACGGAAAAACAAACGCCCGTCCGAGGCCTGGCTCGAGGGCTCGGGCGAGACGGAAAAACACACGCCCGTCCGAGGCCTGGCTCGAGGGCTCGGCGAGACGGAAAAACAAACGCCCGTCGAGGCCTGGCTCGAGGGCTCGGGCGAGACGGAAACAGGGAGAGGTTTGACCGTCGATTCCTCGCCGACGGTGAGGTCGCCGGCGGGTAAGCTAGGCTTGCGAACTCGTCTCGACGGGCGCATCGAGTGTGTAGGTGGTTTGGCTAGCGCACGGCCGGAGCATGCCGGCGGCGAGTGGCGGCGCACGGTGATGGCGGCAACGCGCGGCTACGCCGTTTCCGGCGGCGGCCGGAGAAATTGGAGGAGGCAAAAGCTCGAGAGAACCCTAAGGAGCAAAGCTACGGGGTTGGTTTGGCTCGGGTGGCCCAGAGGAGCTTGGCCACGAGCGAGGTCCGCGGCGGACGGCCATGGCGCTCGGCCGGAGAGAAGGGTGGGAGAGACGGTAGCGTTGAACTGGGTGGTGTTCTCACCTTGCCTTGGCTCGGTGAAGCTCGAAGATGAAGAAGAAGAGTCGGTGGAGCTCGGGTTGGGGAAGAACGGCGTTGCGGCTCGGCGGTGGCGACTGACGGACCGAAAGAGGCGCTTCGTCCTCCGGCGGCGAAGGGGCTCGGTCGGGGACGACAACGTGCGCACGGCGTGTGCACGGTGTAGGCGGAGCGGTGTACGGAGGGAATCGAAGGGAGGTGCTCCGACGAGGTCAGAACGGAGAGGGGTGTTTGCGGCGGTGGTCGCGGCGAGCGGAGCGCTCGGTTCGTGTTCGTGCACGGGCGAGAATGCGAGCGAGAGAGAGAGAGCGAGTGCGAGTTGTGTGCGCGGGTGAGCGAGGGAGTGAAGGGGTGCTCGGGTTTTGATCGGCTTGACCGGCCAGTGGTCGTGGCGGACCACGGCGGCGCGGTCGGCGAGGCAGCGCGGTGATGCCGTGCACGGCGAGCGGGTGCGGCAGGCGAGGCGAGCGGAGAGTGGCCGGAGCTTGCGTGCTCGGGTGAGAGAGGATCGAGCGAGGAGTGGCCGGCGAGGATCCTCGGCAGAATGCGGCGGCCACGTGGCGGTTGCGGCCGGCGTACGGCGCGGCATGTCAGCGGCAGCAGCGCGCGGCGCGCGCGGCACGCGGGCGAGCGCTGGCGAGCGGCGGGGTGCGCGGCGAGCTGGGCCGGCGCCGCGCGAGTCGGGCCGAAAGGCCGATGGGCCGAAAGGTGGGGCGCGGGAGAAATCGTTTTCCTTTTTCTTTTTCCAATTCTTTTCAAACTTTGACCACTCAAAACAGTTTCAAAAACTCCAAACTAGGTTTTGACCCAAATATAAAAGTTTCTCAAAATAATTTTCTCTACAACTTTCATATAGGACACTTTTTCTGAAAACCATTTTTAAATCCTCCACATAAACAAAGCCAATTTTAAAGTATAAACCATTTTGTTTGACTTATTTTTATTTACAAACTAATCTGAACTAGGTCAAAACTCCAACATGAAAAGCACTCTACTCAATATTCTCTATTTTATAAAACTCTTTGCCAAAACAGAAATCCACTCAAACAACCAAGTCCAATAGAAATCCAAATCCAATAAATAAACAAGACAAAACACTCTCATGCTCATGAAATGATGCAATGCATTGCTTATGCTCTTTAGTAGCTAATGCAGTGCCTAATGCAGTGCTTGACACTAGGGTGTCACAGCCCTTCCCCCCTTAAAAGAAATCTCGTCCCGAGATTTGAGTTACGTACCAATCCTTATAAAAAGCGGGGTAGTTCACTCGTAAGTACTCCTCAGTTTCCCAAGTTGCATCGTTGGGTCCGTGATTGCTCCAAAGAATCTTATAAGTTTTCACTGTTTGGTTACGAGTTTCTCGGGTCTTGGTATCCAAAATCTCCTTGGGTTGTTCGTAGTATTCCAGGTCTGATCTGATCGTGACGTCCGGGATTTGAACTTCTTCATGTTCTGGAACTCGAAGACACTTCTTCAATTGTGAGACGTGAAACACTGGAAAGACTGCGCTCATCTCTGGGGGTAACTGTACTTCATATGCTACTTCTCCCTTCTTTGCTATGATCTGGTACGGTCCCACATATCGAGGTGCTAACTTCTTCTTAATCCCAAAATTGGACCTTTCTCATGGGTGAGACTTTGAGGTAAACATAATCTCCTACTTGAAATTCCAAGGGTCTTCTTCGTGTGTCGGCATAGCTCTTTTGCCGGATTGTGCTACCTTAATATGTTGTTGTATTGTTTGCACAATCTTTTCGGCATCCTTTACGAAATCTGACCCATAAAATTCTCGATCTCCTGATTCAACCCAATTAACCGGGGTTCTGCATCTTCGTCCATATAGAACTTCAAAAGGTGCCATCTTTATACTTTCCTGGTAGCTGTTGTTATATGAAAACTCAGCAAGGGGCAACCATTTCTCCCATGATTCTCCTGAAGATAAAACACAAGCTCTCAGGATGTCTTCCAAAATCTGATTTACTCTTTCAGTTTGTCCTGCGGTCTGGGGGTGATAGGCAGAACTCCTTACCAACTTAGTTCCTAGTTCCTTGTGCAACTGTTCCCAAAACGTGCAATGAACTGGGGTCCTCTATCAGAAACAATCCTTTTCGGAACTCCATGTAACCTCAAGATATTCTGAATATACAAGTCTGCATACTGATGGGGGCGGTGTGTAGTCTTAACTGGTATGAAGTGAGCTACTTTAGACAATCGATCCACAATAACCCAGATAGAATCATTTCCCTTTTGAGTAGTGGGAAGACCAGTGATGAAATCCATGCTGATTTCTTCCCATTTCCACTCTGGAATTGACAACGGTTGCAACAGTCCTGCAGGTCTCAGGTGTATAGCTTTTATCCGGCAGCAAGTATCACATCTGGCGACATAGGCTGCGACTTCTTTCTTCATCTTTGACCACCAATACCTGGTTCTCAAATCCTGGTACATCTTACTGCTGCTCCTGGGTGAATCGATAGCTTTGAATTGTGAGCTTCATTCAGAATTCTTTCTTTCAGCTCAGTGTCTTTAGGAACAACCAACCTCTGATTATACCATAGAATTCCCTGCTCATCTGTCCTGAAGTTCAAAGAACTACTGGTTTCCATCCTCTTCTTAATCTGACAGATCTCTTCATCGGTCTTTTGTCTCTCGATGATGTCACTTTCCAAGGTGCACTGAAGAGTGATGTTGTTCACCATAACGGGGTGCATAAGGTTAAATCCATCTTCCAAAAGTGGTTGTAGGGAGTTGCAATGAGTCTTGCGACTCAAGGCATCGGCTACAACGTTTGCTTTTCCAGGGTGGTAATGCACTTCCAGGTTGTAATCCTTAATTAGCTCTAACCATCTTCTCTGCCTCATGTTCAACTCTGGCTGGGTGAAGATATATTTCAGACTTTTATGATCCGTGTACACATGACATAGATTTCCCATAAGATAATGTCTCCATATCTTGAGTGCATGCACGACGGCTGCTAGTTCCAAATCATGAGTGGGGTAATTCTCTTCGTGCGGTTTCAACTGGCGAGAAGCATAGGCGATAACTCTTCCATTTTGCATGAGTACACATCCAAGTCCAATCTTGGATGCGTCGCAAACACATCAAAAGGTTCCTCTAAGTTTGGCTGAGCCAAAACAGGCGCGGAAGTCAACAACGTTCGCAGGGTGCGAAAAGCTATTTCACACTCTGGAGTCCATTCGAACTTCTTGTTCTTCTCTGCGTTAAACGGGTCATAGGCTTGGCTATTCTTGAAAAATCCGGAATAAACCGACGGTAGTATCCGGCCAAACCCAAAAAGCTGCGTACCTCATGTACGGTGGTGGGTGCTTGCCAATCCATAACTTCCTGTACCTTAGAAGGGTCCACAGAGATTCCTTCCTCTGAAAGGACGTGACCAAAAAGGTACCTTCTTCAACCAAAACTCACACTTGCTGAACTTAGCATACAACTTGTGCTTTCTAAGCCGGGTTAGAACAACTCGTAGATGCTCAGCATGGTCCTTCTCATTCTCAGAGTATACCAAGATATCATCGATGAACACTACAACAAACTTATCCAACTCTGGCATGAAGACCGAATTCATTAGGTACATGAAATGTGCCGGTGCATTGGTTAACCCAAAAGACATAACTAGATACTCGTAGAGTCCGTATCTAGTGGAAAAGGCTGTTTTCGGTATATCCTCTCGTCTGATCTTGATCTGATGGTATCCTGACCTCAGGTCGATCTTGGAGAACACTTTCGCCTTAGACAACTGATCGAACAAGACATCGATTCGGGGTAAGGGATATTTGTTCTTTATAGTTACTGCATTCAACGGTCTGTAATCCACACACATCCTTAAAGTTTTATCCTTCTTCTTCACAAAGATAGCGGGACATCCCCAAGGTGACGAACTAGGGCGTATCAAACCCTTATCTAACAGCTCTTGCAACTGAACTTTAAGCTCTGCGAGTTCTTTAGAGTGCATTCTATACGGTCTTCGAGATATGGGTGCTGTTCCAGGGACTAACTCTATAGCAAACTCCACATCTCTGTCTGGCGGTAGTCCAGGCAACTCATCAGGAAAAACATCTGGAAACTCACACACTATTGGGATCTCAGCTATCTGCTTTGCCGTGATATTGAACAACACTCCGATCTCATGGGGGTTTCGAGGTAACTTGAACCGAAAGGTAGACCCATTCCTGGGACTAACCATGGATACAACTCTTTCTGCAGTGTCTAGATTAACCTTCCAGAGTTTCATCCAACTCATACCCAAAATTACATCCAAACCTAGACCAGGAATGACTATGGGGTCCACTACGGCCTGTTTATCCCCAAAGGTCATTTCCACTCCTTTAGCCATTTTACGCGCGGAGAGAACAGCTCCGGCGGAACTTATCTGATATCCCCGGTCTAACTCTATCAACTCAAGATTACTTCTTATAACAAAATTCTCACTTATGAAAGAATGCGATGCTCCAGAATCAAACAGCACAACTGCGGGGCATTGATTAACAAGAAACGTACCAGCGGTGACAGGCTCTCCTTCTGGCACTTCTTCCACGGTGGTGTGGTGCATATGACCCGTACGAGGTGGGGGCTGAGTGTACTGCTTCTTTGGGCGAGGGCACTGACGTGACAGATGTCCAGTCTGACCACAATTGTAGCATGGGCCAATCACATAAGGAGTCTTGGGACCTCCGGCACTTCCTGCTTTGTTCTTGTTCTGCATCATAGGGGCGGTGTAGGGCTTCTGAAAGCTGGGACGGGAACGACTGGTAGTGATCTTTCTCTGCGGGGGACGGAATCTTGCTCCTGTGACAGGCGGGCGGTACGGGGCGCGTGCTCCGAAAGGGGTCCTTTGCTGAGACGAACCTCCTTCGTTCGCACGACGGCGCGTCTCTGTTGCTAGCCGGCTGTCATTGGCCTCTTGATTTAGGCAGTCGCTGACGAAGTCACTGAAGGTGGTGCGGTGACTGTTGCCCATCTTGGAAAGCATAGCGGCACTCATTCCACGCTTAAAGCTTGCGATCTTCTTGGCCTCAGTATCAACAAAGTCTGGGGCGTAGCGAGCTAGGTTGTTGAAACTGTGAGGTACTCGGACATGGACCTGGTTCCCTGAGACAACCTCATGAACTCTGCAACTTTCATTTCCATCAGACCACTAGGGATGTAGTGGTTGCGCATAGCGGTGGAGAACTGATCCCAAGTGACACGTGCATTTGCGGGCAAGGATGCACGGTACTGGGCCCACCAAACCTGCGGGTCCTTCCAACATGTGCGCGGCGTACTCCGCTTTGAGCTCTTCTGTCAGACGAAGCAGACGGAACTTCTGGGTGATGGAGTTGAGCCACTCATCAGCCTCCAGCGGTTCGGTGGCTTCCTTGAACACAAGAGGGCGAGTGTCCAAGAAATCACGATAAGAGCTGTACTGGTTGGGCTCCGGGCCTTGGCGCTGATGGTGCTGCTGCGCGGTGTTGTTAGCGATGTTGCGGAGGGTGGCTTCCATGTGCCTCTGCATTTCCTCCATATTCCTTTGGCTACCCAAGAACTGGCCAAAGAACGCTTCCGGCGTCATCGGCGGCGGTGGGGGAGGTGGCAGATTCTCCTCCTGTCCTGCTCCCTGCCCACGTTGGCTGCGAGTGTGTGCCGGCATCTGCATATCCCATTGATAAGCAATCATTAGGTGATGTTACATCGATCATGAATAAATACTCTGCGCTGTACATTTCGAAAATTTAGCACACGACCAAGTATAATTACTCATTTCCATACAACATCACAAAACAATCGCTCGAAATTAGACATGCAAACGACGGATTTCCATAAAAGGTGCCGGATTGAAGTCCGGACTTTGTCCAAAAGCTTACATGCCATCAAACATTTTAAACATAAAACTACACATGTGTAGGGTGTTACATCACTTAGCGAGCAAGCTCAAGCTATACAAAAGAAAACGATCTCTAACAGCTAACGCTCAGGGGTCTCCAGCGGCGGGTGCAGCGTCCTCTGGTGGGGCGTCGGGACCAAGGACCTCTCCGTCCTGGGGATCCGGGACCTCAGCTGCTGGGGCGGCGGCCTCCTGTGCGGCGTGATGCATCTGGTGGACGGCCTCGTGGAGCTGGTCGATATAGGCCTGCTGTCCGTGTATCTGCTGTATCAACAGGTGGGCTCCCTCTCTGAGCTGGTCGAGCGCGGTGCGGGCCTCATCCCTCTGAAGAGCGGTAGTCAGGTACATCTGCTCTGCAACTGTCCTGGCAGTGGACTGTGCTGCTGCTGTGGTGCGGGCGTCGTCACGCTCCAGAGTGAGCTGCTGAATCCTCTCCTGCAGACGAGCAACCTCAGCGTCGAAGTCCTCCTGAAGCTTCCTCTTGCTCTGGTAGGTGGCTGTGAGGGTGAAGGACACGCTCCCGAGAGTGTGCTCCAAACTCTCACACACCCCAACAAAGCTCCGGTGGCGCTCATCGCAGGCGTCTCACAGTAGAACCTCTCCTCTGGGCTCCCTGTCAAGACTGACTCCGAAGTCTGCTTCCAGCGCAATGGGAAAAGTGATCCACGGGGAAACACTCCTGCCATCGCACTTGCCAGGTCGGCGGGGAAGCGGGCGATGATATCCTTCAGCACTAGGTATGCTGCCCTGTTGGCTCCATCCTTGGCACAAGTGCCTCTGGTGATCTCAGTCCATCCTGTCCAGTGCGGCTTGGCAGGCAAGGCTTTGACCTTGATCTCTACCATAACCAGGGAATCCTGCCCGTAGATCTCCTTCTGCCAGGAGTACTTGGGCTCCTGTCCTTCCTCATAACCCACTGCCTGCAAAATCCTCCAAAGGATAGTCGGCAGCCCGAAGTAGGTCAAGAACGTCCTCCGGGTCAGCTTGGTGGCCAAGCGATGACGCGGAACTCCTCTGCCTCCGGTGGCCTTGCGAGCAGTCAACTTGGTCCGGGCCATCTGTAGAAACAAAAGGGTTTCGAACTCTCGTGAGACGGAGACTAAGTTGGCATATTTTATAGAAAAGAGACAACTTTTAATTTAAGGGGAGGTAATGTAAATGCAAGAATATAAACATGATGCATGATCGTACTTACGTTCTCACTCACTAACATGACTCGCAAGTCCTAACGTTTTAGTCGGTGGTAAGAACGATCTCTCATGCGTTATCTACCCGTTCTACTCCGTTCGCATAGTTAGTGTACCTGCAGAAGATCCATTTCAGCCCAAAGAAATTCCCAATGATAAAGCAACTGAGTATTGACTAATATGCGCAACACATAGAAGCCAACACTAAACACCATGCACCAATATAGAAAATACCCTTGAAAACATTGATACCCTCGTATGGGTCTGCGTGGAGCTCGCACATACTTGGTATAAGAACTCTCACCTAGACCGACGGTTGGACGGTCATGCTCTCATATCTCACAAAATCATTTTATGCATGTTTTCGCGATCGACGCATTCTCTTTTTCCCGAGAATGGACCAGCAAATAAAGATCCAGCATGAAGCAAAACCCTGAACCCCTGTTAGCAGTTAGACCACCTGATTCCTAGTATAGGGCTTAAGGACGAGACTGGGCACACTTAGTAATTGAAAATAGTTTTGAAAATAGTTTTGAAATACCCATTTTAGTTTGAAAATAGCTCTTTACGGAGGTAATCACTTGAACCATGCTCCGATACCAGCTGTGGCGGAACCGTCCTGATTATAAGAGCTCAAGTATTATCTTAGCCAAATCCGTCTGACTTCGACTGATACTTGAACCCATACAACCCCGGTAGTCCGGAAATCTCGAAGGATTTCTAACACCATACATCATACAGGATCGCATCGTTCAAGGATTACATTCGTAAAGATACATCATAACGAAAACGAAACCGAATTTAAAATATCAGAGTGCGAATTTAAAACGGAGTTATTACAATACCGAGTTTAAAAGTGCGGAAGCTGAAATAGTTTAAAGCACGACCACCACACATGTGGTCCAAATAAAACATTGTTTTGATAAATCCACTCGACACAACTCACTCCTCCCTTTTTAAGATAATGTGCCACTAGTAGTCTCGGTCCAGCAAAAGAAAAGGGGAAAGCTTCTGGACGACCCTGCCCTGGGCCTACTCCTCATCACCTTCCCTTCCACTAGTAGAGGCAGTGCTTACAATAGCCGAAGTAGACCTGGCCATCTGCAACAAACGGGATAAACCCTGAGTACTGGAATGTACTCAGCTAGACTTACCCGTCCAACTGAAAATAAAGACACCAAGGACATGCAAGGCCTTTTTGGGTGGAGCTGGGATCTTGAATTCGCGAAAAGCTCAATTTAAGATAAGCGAAGTATTAGTGAAGTTAATGAGCTGTCATCTTTTATACCTATTCCTTCTTCTAGGTTTGCACCTGAACTATTGCACACACTTGAGTCTAGCAGATAAAATATTATAACCATATCCAGTTGACTTGTCCACATTTTAGTTGAACCTTTAGATATCACATGGAGTTGTATCGTGGTGAAGCTCGCCATAGTTTCCCACTAACCGGGGGAGACGGCGACTCGAATCGAATTCCAAACCAGCTGGTGAAAGACCTTTAATACCAGCCCACACTTTCCCCGTCGGGTCCATGCATTGGGCAACCGCTCGACGCTTGTTCGTGGTGGTAATCGCCGCGGTTCAAGCACGGACCGCCCAATTGGAACCTGGCGATGGCCTCACGCGGCAGATCGCAATTTCCATACTAGAGGGCACGACACGGGTTGAGACCGGCCCGAACAGCTTCTAACCGGCTTTGGGGTCGATGATTACGGCACCGACATATCCCTAAGTAAAAGGGCGCGTTCAAAAATGAACGAGGGCCAACATCGATACAAACCTACACGATCCAACGGACGGACTGCCCCAAGTTTCCAAACTTGTGCCTTGCCTTCCAGTTGACCGTATTTCATTACTACTCAGGTTCTTTTCCACGATAGCAAATATAGCCAACCGTGATCCAATAAATACCCATCAGGGTATTACGGAGACATCCTTAACTACTACTTTTATTAAGCAGGCTAAGCAATTCTACATTGCAAATAAATAACAGGATAACAAGGTAGATATTAATCAATCATCAAGGAATGGTAATGCAGCAAATAGGATTCATTCAACTCCTAGACCTAATGCATCACAATAAAAGGACTCAAGTAATTTTAATTGTAAATACTGGGAGACTTAGAATGCTCCGGGGCTTGCCTTGGGTGAAGACCGAGGCCTCGTGAGGGGCACTCGGGCAAGTTAGTGTCGCTGGCGGGGTCGACTTCCTCGGCTTGCTGGAGCTCCGGGATCTGCTGCTCGGCGTTTGCCTCTGCTCCTGATCGGGTTCCGGGAGTGTCGATCCTATTGCATGCGACGAATAATAAATATTTAAATGCGGGGTGCGAGATGTGTGGTATGAGAAAGAGCATTTCTTGCAAACCAACAAAACCAACTTGTTGAACCATTGAGGTAAATACTTTAATTCATAAAACAAAATCCTTTTATTCACCTATTTCTCATTTAATAAATCAAAAGAAACTTAGGTTTGAACTGCAAGTGCACTTTTCTGGACTCAGAAAAATCCACGAAAATTCCAGAAGGCAAACAACAGTTGCTGGACTCCACTGAACAAATTTCAGCCAAAAATAAAATACAGAACTGCAGATATAAAAATAACAAGCAAACTGCCCAAAAAAGTACTTTGAACTACAACCCTACTGTAAAAGGGTGCACACTCTATTTCATATTTTTCCCAGATTCTATTTCATATTTTATGCTTATTAAGAAAGTCCCATGAACAGAACATTATATTATTTCTTACATGAATTTTCAAAGGAAAACACAGAAAAGCACCTTTGTAAAGCAACTTCAGATTTCTCCACACAACAGGTCATGCTTTAATTTTTCTTAGCTTGAACCTTATAAACAGAGACTGTACAAATTTTCCCACATTTTATCTCGACATATAAAACACCTTAACCTTTATTCAAAGAAATCAGCCAAAAGGACTTTTAACCATAACAGAAACTTTTTCTACATAACAGTGCATTATATATTTTTCACATGTATAAAACAGGATAATAAACTTACACAAAATTTTACAGGAATTATCTCAACCAGAAAACATATATAACCATTTATCTTAGCAAAAGCATATAAACTGAAATAAAAGAAAACAGTAAAATTAACTCCTACCAAAAATACTTTTATATTTTTCCAGGGTAGATCTACTCATAAACAAACTAGCAAAACTGAAAGCACTCCATTTGGACTAACAAAACAGGATCTACAAAATAAACAAGCATTTACGGGAAATAGAAAAACATTTTGGAAAACGTTTTCTGGAAACACTCGGCGTACGGAATAGGTGTGCTCGCTCGAGGCCCGGCTCGAACGAGACAGTGCCCGAGGGTTCGTCGAGGCCTGGCTCGAGGCGTGGGCGAGGCGGACAACAAACGCCCGTCCGAGGCCTGGCTCGAGGGCTCGGGCGAGACGGAAAAACACACGCCCGTCCGAGGCCTGGCTCGAGGGCTCGGGCGAGACGGAAAAACACACGCCCGTCCGAGGCCTGGCTCGAGGGCTCGGGCGAGACGGAAAACACAACGCCCGTCCGAGGCCTGGCTCGAGGGCTCGGCGAGACGGAAAACAAACGCCCGTCCGAGGCCTGGCTCGAGGGCTCGGGCGAGACGGAAAAACACACCCCGTCCGAGGCCTGGCTCGAGGGCTCGGGCGAGACGAAAAACACACGCCCGTCCGAGGCCTGGCTCGACGGCTCGGCGAGACGGAAAAACAACGCCCGTCCGAGGCCTGGCTCGACGGCTCGGGCGAGACGGAAAAACACGCCCGTCCGAGGCCTGGCCGAGGCTCGGGCGAGACGGAAAACACACGCCCGTCCGAGGCCTGGCTCGAGGGCTCTGGCGAGACGGAAACACACGCCCGTCCGAGCCTGGCTCGAGGGCTCGGCGAGACGGAAAAACCACGCCCGTCCGAGGCCTGGCTCGAGAGCTCGGGCGAGACGGAAAACACACTCCCGTCCAAGCTGGCTCGAGGGCTCGCGAGACTGAAAACCACACGCCCGTCCGAGGCCTGGTCGAGGGCTCGGGCGAGACGGAAACAAACGCCCGTCCGAGGCCTGGCTCGAGGGCTCGGGCGGACGGAAAAACACAGGCCCGTCCGAGGCCTGCTCGAGGGCTCGGGCGAGACGGAAAACAAACGCCCGTCGAGGCCTGGCTCGAGGCTCAGCGAGACGGAAACAGGGGAGAGTTTGACCGTCGATTCCTTGCCGACGTGAAGTCGCCGGCGGGTAAGCTAGGCTTGCGAACTCGTCTCGACGAGGCGCATCGAGTGGTGTAGGTGGTTTGGCTAGCGCACGGCCGAGCATGCCGGCGGCGAGCGGCGGCGCACGGTGATGGCGGCAACGCGTGGCTACGCCGTTTCCGGCGGCGGCCGAGAAATTGGAGGAGGCAAAAGCTCGAGAGAACCCTAAGGAGCACAGCTACGGGGTTGGTTTGGCTCGGGTGGCTCCAGAGGAGCTTGGCCACGAGCGAGGTCCGCGGCGGACGGCCATGGCGCTCGGCCGGAGAGAAACGGGTGGTAGAAGACGGTAGCGTTGAGACTGGTGGTGTTCTCAACTTGCCTTGACTCGGTGAAGCTCGAAGATGAAGAAGAAGAGTCGGTGGAGCTCGGGTTGGGGAAGAACGGCGTTGCGGCTCGGCGGTGGCGACTGACGGACCGAAAGAGGCGCTTCGTCCTCCGGCGGCGAAGGGGCTCGGTCGGGGACGACAACGTGCGCACGGCGTGTGCACGGTGTAGGCGGAGCGGTGTACGGAGGGAATCGAAGGGAGGTGCTCCGACGAGGTCAGAACGGAGAGGGGTGGTTGCGGCGGTGGTCGCGGCGAGCGGGAGCGCTCAGTTCGTGTTCGTGCATGGGCGAGAATGCGAGCGAGAGTGAGAGAGCTGCGAGTTGTGTGTGCGGGTGAGCGAGGGAGTGAAGGGGTGCTCGGGGTTTTGATCGGCTTGACCGGCCAGTGGTCGTGGCGGGACCACGGCGGCGCGGTCGGCGAGGCAGCGCGGTGATGCCGTGCACGGCGAGCGGGTGCGGCAGGCGAGGCGAGCGGAGAGTGGCCAGGGGAGATAGCTTGCGTGCTCGGGTGAGAGAGGATCGAGCGAGGAGTGGCCGGCGAGGATCCTCGGCAGCATGCGGCGGCCACGTGGCGGTTGCGGCGGCGCGTACGGCGCGGCATGTCAGCGGCAGCAGCGCGCGCGCGGCGCGCGCGGCACGCGCGAACGCTGGCGAGCGGCGCGGGGTGCGTGGCCGAGCTGGGCCGGCGCGCGCGAGTCGGGCCGAAAAGGCCAGATGGGTCGAAAGGTGGGGCGCGGGAGAAATCGTTTTCCTTTTCCTTTTTCCAAATTCTTTTCAAACTTTGACCACTCAAAACAGTTTCAAAAACTCCAAACTAGGTTTTGACCCAAATATAAAAGTTTCTCGAAATAATTTTCTCTACAACTTTCATATAGGACACTTTTTCTGAAAACCATTTTTAAATCCTCCACAGAAACAAAGCCAATTTTAAAGTATAAACCATTTTGTTTCGACTTATTTTTATTACAAACTAATCTGAACTAGGTCAAAACTCCAACATGAAAAGCACTCTACTCAATATTCTCTATTTTATAAAACTCTTTGCCAAAACAGAAATCCACTCAAACAAACAAATCCAATACAAATCCACATCCAAATAAATAAACAAAGACAAAACACTCTCATGCTCATGAAATGGTGCAATGCATTGCTTATGCTCTTTTAATAGCTAATTGCAGCGCCTAATGCAGTGCTTGACACTAGGGTGTCACAAATTGCCATGTGCTTCTTTGCATGGCGGCATGCATGATCCACGCCACTCCCTCCTAAGCCCTCCGATGCCACCGACCTAGTGACTGAGGCTAAGATTTGGCCCTGGGGTGGTCACACGGATCAGTGACATGGCAAGGAGAAGTTTGGGCGCCACCTAGGGGTGGCGGGCGCCACCCCACTAGGGCCCGAATGGGCCCTGGTGAGTGGTCTCGGCCCCTGATGGGTCCATTCTCCAAATTTGTCCAAATCCTTCAAAAAATAAAATCTATGGACATGTGGATTTGGTTAGTTTAAAACCTATTTGACTACTTTTCATGCCTTTTTTCTGAATTTTTGGGTAAAATGTTGATGTTAAACCAGTGTTTAGGGACCATCAACAGCGGCGGGCGCCACCCCCTAACCCTAACCGACCTCCCTTCACTCTATAAGTACCCCCTAGCTTCCTAGCACTATAAATAGGCCCCTAGAGTTCTCATTTGGAGAGCCTCACATCAGTCTTCACCATTTGGTTAGATCAGCACACTTGCTATGCTAGAGAGATTAGAGAGAGTGTGAGTGTCTCACTAGAAGAGGAGCTGGAGAGGAGACGAGTAGAAGTCTGGAGAGTTCTGGAGTTGTCGGAGACCTCTGCTTCTCTCTGCTCTGCGCTTCAACTTTGGTAACTTAGTATTTATTTTATCTTCAAGTATTTATTTTCAGTACTTGTGTACTCGTTTCATTGCTTGATATTAGTTTCAAGTGCTCTAGTTCTAGTACAGGGCTAGTAGTAGTAATATATAGATTAAGTGTGGTACTTAGGCTATATATTGCCAGTGAATACGGCTAGGCCCCCGATATCTGTGGTAGCAAGCAGGTGGTGACAGTCCTGTGCGCCTTGAATTCCACCACGTAGTTGGTCTAGTTTAACAGTAGGGCTCGTTGTGCTAGCGTTCAACCTAAGTCAGTGGTAAAGGCTAGTACGCCCACGGTACACTAGTAGAGAACTTAAATCAGTAGAAGTCTAATAGAACTAGGATCTACCCCAGTAGATAGTGCCCGTTCCCCTTCATCTATCCTAGATATCCTTATCCCCCTAGTTTTCTCTCAAATCACTTCGCGTTCCTCGTGGATTGGATACCCTGGAATACTCTGAGTTGAAAAGCTACAACTGACAGTCGTGCGCTTGCGGTTCTTCTCTGCGTGCCACTCGAGGTGTCAACAATCCCCTTTTAATAAATCAGCCATTTGTGTTTGCAAAATAGCAAATCCTTTTCGGTCCAAAATCTGGTGTAAACACATGCCCCCATTTTGGTATGAAATTTATTTTATTCCAGAATTGCCACTCCTTTCCTTTTAGTCGATCAACTGAGCATCCTCTTTTAGCCGATCAGCTGAGTCTTCCTTTCAACCGTGCTTCCTCCCTCAGAGTCAGACCTCAAACCCTAACCTTTGAACAATTCCGCTGCCATAGGATCTTAAGCGAAAAAATCTTCAAGAATTTCAAGCTTAAGTGCCTACGCAAATCAAATGGCGACTCAAGACTCCATCCCTGAAGTAAGAAATTTTGTCTCAGTCTCTCCCACTTTTGATGACCTCTTACTCTGCATTTTCCTCATATTTTTTCAATTTTCAGGCGCTTCATGACCAAATCCTTATCCTATACATGATAGCCCAAATGATTTCTTCCTTGGTCCGGTAGGTAACCTTGACCCTACCGAGGTTATTATTGCAGAAACCCAAAGGGTTCCCTTCAAGAATTCAGACTTGCAGTCAAAACATTGGGGAAAGACTCCTTTCAGAAATTGGTCGTCAATCATCTCAGGTTGGAGGGATTAACTAATTAAGGTAGAAGCCAAGAAGAAATTAGATTGGATTCTCCGCAATTTGGATTAGTGCATTACTCTGTCTTTAGTTGATATGAGAAGAAATGAGTCAATGCTGAAGGCTGCTTGCTATTTTTGGTCTGGTACCTTCAACGCCTTTATGTTCAAGCAAGGGCCCATGACTCCAACTTTAGCCAATGTGCACATGCTGACCGACCTGAATATCACTGGATCCATCAACCCACACAACCTCCAAGTCAAGCCTTCCACTAAACTTGGAAATCTTAAATCTGGTGGTTGGTCTAACTATATTTCTTCCTTTAATACCCCTCAGAGCAGTATTTCAGAAAGAGAGCATATAACATTTTTGAATATGTGGTTGGAGAAATACTTATTATGTGCACAAGTTGTGGCCCAACATCAAATTTCTTGGTATTAGCAGAGATGTTGCCTGTGAATTCAAATATCCCTCTGGGAAAATATCTTCTAGGTGCTTTGTACAGTATGTTGAATAAAGTCTCTCAGAGTTTGATGGAAATAAAGGTATCCCATCAATAACTGGACCTGGTGGTTACTTCAACTCTGGCTGAACCTTCACTTTCATAGATTGACAGTTCTAGATTTGAGAACTCTATCCTTCCCTTCATCTTACTCAGAGGACCAAGAAAAAACAACTAGCTGATGAAGCCAAGATGAGAAGGAGCACTTCTTTCGGAGAAGCTGCAGCTATGATAACTATTGATGAATCAATCAGCTTCTTCTTCAAACTTTCTATCGGGGTTTTTCAGCATCATTCTTCAACTGGTTTCAATACCCAAACATTGTAGAGCTCGAAAATCCATATTCATTCAGATTCCAGAAAGAATGCGATGATGAAGGTTGGAAAATTCTGTGTCAATTAATGAAACATTGTCTTCTGCCCACTGAAATCAACATGGTAGAGAAAAACCCCAATGTCCTATGAACTTTATCATCCTGTCATAGCAGCTAGACAGATGGGTTTTGGCCAAGTCCCGCTGCTCTATTCTTTGCTGACAAGTTGAGGCCGAGGGAAGCAGTGGAGACTACATTGGAATACCAGAGAATCCTCCAGCTGGAGTAATCTGTTTCTCTGGAGATGATCAAAGAATGGAACTGTCGACCTTTTACCTCATCTTCTTTTAATGACTGGTGGCAACAATGGAGTCTCCATCTTTTCAATGAAGCGGTGTCTTCATACTGCTTAAAACTGGACCCAGATTTTCAAACAACTGATGAAGTATGTCTCTACTCTTCTTTTTTTTCCTTTCTTCAATATTATACTTCTAGTATTTAACCATCTGGTATCTTTGTAAACACATGCAGGATCTGATTAGCTTGATTCCTCCAAAGCAAATTATAACATATGGTGTCCACACCCAAGAATTGGTTGTGATGCTCCCACCATAAAAACTTTGATGAAAAGGAAAGTCTCTGAAATTCCTGATGACCAACCCCTTAGTACTTTCATAAAGGAGGTTGGTCCTTCCAAGCCAAGAAGTCCAAGACTGATAAGCCCAATATCAAAATCACAACAAAAAAGAAGAAGAAAGACACTTCTGAAAGCAATCAGTCAATGAAGGATGCCACTACAAAGGTGAAGAAAATCTTTTCCTTCTTATATTTAACTTCTGATTCTAATTTTCCTCTTTGCCTTTCAATCTGAGGAGCAGGGCACACAAGAGATTGACACCCAGAACACTGAATCTGAGCTGCCTCCTTCCCCTGAAATTCATCAGGAACCTCCTCTACCATTACCAGGTGCATTTTTAGTCGATGATCTTATTTCTGTAATAAATGACTCCAAAATTTGACAAAATTTCATTTTAGATATACTCCTTGAGTCTTCATCGGCTGCCCCTGAACTTCAATTATCTCATTTGATCAGGTACTTCAAATAACATCCTTTTCTTTCAACCAGTTTCCTACTTATAATCACTCATACACTTATCTGTATAGGAACAAGGACAGTCCTATCTCCTGTCCTCCCCCCTTCGATTTGAAGGATTACATGGATGAAGAAGAAACCTCTATACCAGAATCTCCCAGAAAGCTTTCTGATGAGATCAGGGCTCGGCTCCAACTGTTACTTCCTCTTTGGAGGTCAATATAGCCGATCTGGTACAAGATGCAAAAGGAATCAAAGAAATCTTTGATCTGATAAAAAAATGATATACCAGATGACCTCAACAAAGCTCTGGTTCATGTTGTCCACATAGAGTTCCTTCAATCAGAATTCACTGAAGCCAAAGCTAAACTTATGGCACGTGAAGCCCAGGCTGAACTTCCCAATAGGAGCAACAATGTGTCTCTGTTATGGTATCTATAAAGGACCAAATAGACCAATTGAACAATAACTCCACTGTCCTCATTGGTGACCTATCTTCCCTGGAGTCTGAAAGGGATCAACTAACTAAAAGGCTTCGAGTCATCAATGAACAGATCATACTAAAGGAAGGAATCCTGGCCAAAATTTCAAATATAGTCCAAGACAAGAAGAAAAAGATGACATCTCTTCGTAATGAGCTTCAACACATCAAGAGTAAGAAGAAACCAATTCCAGGCTCGATTGAAGAAGATCAAAAGAAGATAGCTGATATAGATACCATCCATTTGAATGCTCTAAATGTATTAAGATCTGTACTGAACATGTAACTTTGCTTGTTTGTAATCTTTAACTTTTTATCCATCTTTGTAAACGTCACCTTCTTTATCACTCATTTGTTAACATTTGATGTTCTATCAGCTATTCTTAGCCGACGTCATCCACATGTTTCACCACCTATTGTTCAGCCGATCAGCACCCAAACGGCCTTTGCATCTATCACTTAGTCGATTTACCTTAGGATCTAGATCTGAAGCCTCTCAAACCGATGTCCTTTTTCTTTCTTTATTTTTCCTTATAAATACAAAACGTCGGCTCCCTAAACACACCACACATCCATCGTATTATTCCTCGGCCTCTCCTCTCTCTCTTCAACCGTCGACTGCTCTTCTTCTTCACCAACAAGCAAAATCAATGGCAGACAATCGCAGCAAGCACCCTGCCGAGGAGGAGTCTGTTGAGGGCCCTCCGGTGACCCGTCGTCGCGTGCTTGGGTAACAATCCTTTCACAACCATCTTCTTCGTGCCTCAAATTTCTTCTTTACTCAAGAGAAAACCCTAACCTTTTCTCCCTTTCTTCATAGCCCTTCTCCTCTGGCGGACAGCGAAGGCCCTAGCCGACCTCCGTCGGGTTATGGACTGGCACTGGATGAGGATGCTTGGGCCTTCATCCGGGGCTACTCCAACACTCGGCGTCTCTTGGAAGAGGAACGCCGCTGAGCGGCTCACCCCGAGGAAGAGCTAGGACTCCTCCGCGCCCGCTTGGACAGCACCTTGGAGCACTTGGAGGCCTCCGACGCCAAGGTCGCTGGTATTACATTCTCAGACCTTTTGATTCATCACCTTGATTAGAATCATTCATCTTTTGCACAGTTATTCTGGTTGATTTTGGTAACTGCTTGTTTGAACATTTAGTCGATTCGTTCTCATGTTTGTTTAAATCGGCTATCTTTAACTTTAATCTTTCCTGTCTGAATGCAGAGCTCCAGCACCAACTCGACTAGCTCCCGGGGCTGGCCACGGCCATCGCCGACTTCGTCAACATCCGAGGGGTCGCTGAAGGCGCGCCTTGAAGATGTCGGGGTGCGCACCAGGGAACTGGTCATGCCATTAGCCATGGTGCCACCTTCGCTTTGGCCGGAGCAAAGCTCAGCGGTGCTGAAATCTCTGGGGAAGTTGCCCCCTCCGTCGGCACCAGAACAAGGGATGATTTCAGGGAGCTGGTGGAAGAATTCGAGCCGCTAGGGCTCGCCGTGGCGGAGGTGACACGCCTGGAGAACCTCCTGAACAAGCTCCACTTAGAGTAGTTGCTTTTAATGTCTTTCTATAAATTCGGTCTTATCTGTCCGAACAAACTGATCATCTGCAAAAACTGTCCCTGCATCGCCAGGCTTTAAATAAATATGTTACATATTTATGCTTGACATTCTCTATGCTGTTATTGAGTTTTCAAACTTTCCCTGATTTTATTTCTTTGTTGAATGTTCTAAAGGTGATATTTCTTCAGTATCGGCTATTTTATTCTGAAGGCGATACCTTAGTATCGACTATAAAATTACAATAGGGCTAAACCCCTATGCAAACTCAAAATTAAACATAACTCCCAAAAATACATCGGCCTCGACTTGTCATTGTCTAACAACTCCTAGTTCCTTGGCTGATGTAAAACCTTCACCCATCTTGCTTTCATCTTCACTGACTGGATAATCCATTAGATATATTTTTTAAGCCGACTGCTTGGATCGACTATTGGCCATCATCAAACATCTATGATGAAACCTTCCTCATGAACTTTCCCTAGAAGCACTCTACATTTTCGAATTTCCAATCATTAGGATCAGAATATACAATGCTCACAGTTGAATCGTGGTATACCACTTCTATATTGTCTCTGATCCACTGTATCACATTTTGGTGCATGGTAGATGGAACACAACAGTTAGCATGGATCCAATCCCTTCCAAGCAGTACACTGTATGAACCCTTTGCATCGACTACAAAGAAAGTAGTAGGCAAACTCTTGCTGCCAACTGTTAATTCTACACATACAACACCTTTGGTAGTCGATACGTTCCCAGCAAAGTCTATCAATCTCATATCGGTTTGAGTCAAGTCCTCTGCGGTCTTTCCAAGTTTTCTGAAGGTAGCATATGGTATTAAATTAACAGTCGCACCTCCATCAACTAACATCCTGCTCAAAGGCCTTCCATCAACAAACCCCTTAAATAAAAAGCTTTAGATGGGAATGCTTTTCAGGCTTTTGAAACGTAGCTCCTTCTGCTTGATAGATCCACTGAGCAACTGTTTTTCTTCAACATCAAATTTCTCTTCATGATCAGCAGATCTGAACTCAGCAGTAACATGAATAGAGTAGATATATTAGCCGACGGTTCCTTCTTATCGGCTATCTACTTTACCTGCCCAGACTTTGGGTCTCTTCTTATGATCTTCATCATTCCTTAATCTCTGAACCCGTCTCTTCTGGCTTCTGGTCAAACCACACAAACACATTGTCCTTCTTGGCAAGGATGATCCTGATCGGCTAATTTTATTCCAAGCCGATCATGAACACTCTCATTTTTTACGCGCTTATCTGTTCTTTCAAATCCTAATCTTTCATGCACAGATCGGCGGTTGTCTCTCGACTGCCTATACTCCCAATATTGTTCACTACATTCCAGGCAATTACGAAGAGTAGGAAGTTTTAAAACCTTCATTCCAGCAATGTCTGAAGAAAGGGCAATCCCAATAATTCTTCTCTTCATTTTTGATACGCCTTTCTTCCCTCTCGAGATCTTCTATATTCCTCATCTTCAAGCCACTCTTGGTATTCTTGTTCATCACTCTTCTTATGCATTTGATCTCTTTCTTTCTGACGTTGCCATTTATTCAATAGAATTCCTACAGTCGGACGTCTCCTTGCTTCACCAGCCTTCGAAGTCTCAGGGAAATCATGTCGATCAGTGTTTTTCCCTTTCATCTCCTGATACTCCTTAGTTGTTAGTTGTTCCTTCGGATCGACTATCCCAGCTGCTTTGGCTTTGTCAGAAGTCAACACTTTGATTTCACTTCGAGGTGCAGGAGCTACCATGTTCGCTGGAAAGGGAGGGCCATTGATGCCCATACCCTTGGCTTTCTCTAGGCCAATCCTTCCCTTAGCAATGGCTCTCTGGATCATATCTCTGAAAACTCTCTACAATTGTTTAGCAGTACGAGTACCAGAATTGTGGAATTTACAGTACCTTCTATTTTTGAGCTCCTCGGCCGATTGAATATTGTGGTTCCCGGTCAACTTGATTTGACCTTTCTCCAGCAAATAGTCGAATATTTTATCGGCTTTAGTGATATCAAAGCTATATTTCACATCCTTTTCAGATAATGTCAAGGTGTAGCATTGACTCTTCATATCTATGAACCTCTGCAGATATATGGCATCCAGACTCATTGTTTCCCTGTGTTATATCGACTAAGTCCACTACTCCCTTTTCCAAAACTCCAGAGTCGAAGTATTTATGGAACTTGTCTTCCAAATCCTCCCAGCTCTGAATAGAGTTGGGTGGTAGGGATGAAAACCATGAAAGGCCGAGCCCGACAGAGATAGATGAAACATCCGGACTTCCCCAAGCTGGACTAGGAATTGAGTATATGCTCCATAGTGGTCACTGAGCCTGTTCCTGTGAACTTGGTGAAATCAGGAACTCTATACCTGGAGGGAAGACAACTTGATCATACCATTCTGGATATTGTTTCTTATAGCCAGTTAATGTATTCTTTGGTGTCAAACCAAACTGTTTTCTGATCCATATCAGTAACTCAGCTCATCAACTGATCCACTGATTCATTCACCGGCCCCCTATAGCTGATTTTCTGCCCCTCGAAAGTATTATTTTGATACCCTGGATTTTCATGAGCATCTAAAGTATAAAAATTTGTCACATAGTGATACCCAGGAGGAACATCACCAGGTGTTACATTCCCTTGATAAGGTGATGCATTGAAATCTATGGTAATCCTTCTTGCATGTGGAGCTATTTTTATAGCCGATGAGTACATGTTGTTACTCATATTCGGCTGTTGCAATTGTGTGGCGTAATGCCCCCCGGGCTAACCATCATTTGATTTCCATTGCCATTGGGACGTACATCTGTGGACCTCCAGAAGTTCTAGCCCCTTGATTACTCCCATCTGTGTATGTCAGACCTCTTCTATCGTTACTCAAGTTGAAAGCTTCTTTAATGGCATTTGAGAGACTGTTGAGGAAAGTCTCATTGTGAGCAATCAGCGTGGCAGACATTGCTTTGCTAATTATTTCTTGCATGGCATTGTGTTGTATTGGATCATCAGATCAATGTGTCCTTCTTAGAACTACCGTTGGAAGATGAGACTTCTGGATGATCTTCTTATCTCTGGTTTTGCTGAAAACTCAGCAAACACATGTTCTGATATTGCTCAACAGTTTGCTCTATCAAGCGTTGGAGTTCTTCTGGGAGTTCATCCTATCGCACGTTCAAAACTTCATCATTGTCGATCGTCATGATCAAACGACTGTTGTCCCACCGGCGTGCCAAAAGAATGTGTTGACGCGAAATTTGACCGAAGGGCCAACACTCAACCACTATCCTCAGAGGCCGTGCAGAGCAAGGTCTTGACCTCCTGGACCTTCAAGAGATAGCAGTGCCGAATCTTGGTGAGAACGACTCCGGACGTGCCAGTCAATTTGACCTGTAATTGACAATGAAAAGAAAATGCGTCAAATTGTCGAACCTGCTGTTTGGTGCCAGACAGTTCCAAATCATACGGCTCCGATATATCTACACTATTACAGGACATTGACTACAAAGTCAACTCCCAAGAGAAGATTAAAGCATTGACAATATTTGAAGCGAAACGGCAAGTGTATATGTAAAGAAGGAGTTTAGAATAAACACAGCCGAAAGCTTAAACATGTAAATAGAACAGAGATCTATGTATACATTTAAATGACATGAAATCAATAGATTGACTAATTGCATAAGCAGTTCTATTTGTTAACAGCGGAGTGTTTCCATGCAGCCATAATAACAAATAGATCGATAAAGTAACTTGTACAGCAACAGTGGGGTGTCTCCATACAACCATAATGATGACCAACCTAGATTACGTCCGATACAACGAGCAGATCCATTGATTTCATGTCGCTTAAAAGCATACATTATGAAGAAGCGTAACTGGATCGGCTATTTTAGCCGATACAGGGTCCATGAAGCACGACAAGATCTATCCGTTAAAACCAGGATTTGGTTCAAGATCAAGCAAATCTAATCTATCATACGTATCAGTGGGGTTCGGAAATACAGCCGTAATAAACATGCTAGATCAAATCTACCTTTTTCTTAGATCAAACTACAATTTTATCGAATATCTCAAATGCACAGCATGTAACAATCAAGATTGACAAAATAGTCGATGAGAAGCTTAGATCGACTATTTCCTTGTTGTAAGCGTATGAAGCCCTTGACAGCGAAACTAAACAACATTTAAGCTTAAACTAGTTTGTCAATCCTGATTGGGCAAGATATTGTTTAAATCTAAAGAAACATTAAAAAGCATAAACAACATCGATAACTTAATGAATCCATTAGCTTGCCAAAACTAATAAATTCGATAACTAGTTAAGATCAACTAAAGCAAGAGATTGATCAGAGTCAAGATAGTCTTACAAAAGATAAACTTAAACTGATAACTAACCCATGTCATAGCTAAACAAGAGTTTGGTCGATGTCAAATACAGCCTTATTGAACTATAACACGAGCCATTGGTGAAACTTACAAGCAAACCGAGGTCGGTCTAGCCGATGCAGCCCTACCTGGTTGAAGGTTCCGCGAGTTCTACCTTACTCCTACTCCTAGGTTTTGGCCGGTGGCCGATGTATTGATTGATTTTTTGTGTGATTTACAAAAACTAGGATACAAAGACGATCCGGACTTGAACTCTTTTGTTGGAACCCGACAGGTCTCCAAAGCCCGTCACGTTGGCCCACATGAACTTTTTTCGGTTGTGTCTGGACCCAAGTAGGCTTTCTCTTATTTTTCTAGCCGATCTCCTTTTAATAAATCAGTCGTTTGTGTTTGCAAAATAACAAATCCTTTTCGGTCCAAAATCTAGTGTAAACACATGGTACATGTACGCCATCCTCCAGTGATGAATCCACCAGACCAGCTACAACTAGCGTAATTAATAGGACAATTACATAGTCGCGAGTAGGATCATCACAATTTGGCACGCAGGCCATTACATCAAATTGATGACCATATCTATGTGGCTCCTGCCATATTATCACATTACATGACGTGAAATCCATGAATCAATTATATACATTCATCACATACACATAAGGGCTATACCAGTCATCAATCCTGCAAAACAGAGTTAAACGTTCCCGACGTCTAATCTTGAATCGCAGAAAACATAATTTTCCCCCCTTCCTTTCACAAATCTAGATTCAACAAAGCATGTGAAAATCGGATGTAAAATTTTCTATAGATCGATTTTCATTTAAAGTTCATCTCAATCCGAGGTCGTATGCAAAAGTTAGGTTGTTTTACAGAACAACGCTCCTATTGTTGATTTCCTCATGTCGCCGCACATCTCATGCATCCGCTCTTGACCTAGATTCGATTCGATCAATCTGATTAATCTCCATCTTGCCATGATTGGATTTACACGTATCACTTAACTCCGATGGTGGAATTTCGACCAGTAGGAGTAGATCGTTACATGACCAACACGACAACCTGAATCAAGATCAGAGACTGATCTATAACCGCACATATCTCTATATGCACACAACCGAATCTATAATGAGGCAGTAATGACTCTTATTCCACTGAAGGGTTACGAGGATGCTAGGCTAGCCGGAAAACAAAAATTTTCAACCCCATAAACCAGGAACTACTGCTAGTTATAGATCACGGATTACCACTAGATGCGCAGATGCAGCAGAAGACGTCTCGCTGTAGACGTGCGCGTCGCAATGATGCCAGGTAGTTGCTCACGTCCGTCCTTCACGTCTCCACGTGCGATTTGTCCTTGTTCTCCAGATGCAGCACATCCGAGGTATCCCACACGTACAGGGAGGAAGCGGTGCGCCTCCGGACTGCTAGGTTCGCGAGGAGCAGCAGGCGTGGACGAAAAGCGGCAGCAGCCCTTGTCTAATGATGTGGTAAAACCCTGGCTGCCCCACCCCTCTATTTATAGGCGACCCTAATGAGCCTGCCGACTTGGAGGCCCTTAGCAAACCCTAATCCCGGTCTGATTCGAGTCCAACTCGAATCAGGCTTTCAGCCCCTTAAGTGTGCGACCCTATGGGTTCACGCACAGACACGGCCTGAGTACTCCTACTCGTCCGATAGTTGATAGCGGCCTCTAGCAAGACGTGTCAACTCCTATGTATGCGCAAAGATCATATCAGACGAACCACCACAATCATATACACGCAATTCCCTTGCCACACAATATTTGGTCCAACTCATAGGTTAACACTTAACCTAAGCACGACCATGCATTTTATGATCCATCATTTGAGTGGTCCAGTGATATCTCTCTCGCATGGAGAGGGGCAAATCCCATTTCGATTGTCTATGTCTCAAACATATTTCCTGACAAACCGAAGACTATCTTTATAACTACCCTGTTACGAAGTAGCGTTTGATATTCCCTAAGTAAGTTGATTCACATCTTGAGTACATACCACAATCTTAGGTCGAAGGACATAATGTACATGATGTGTAAAGAGATAATAAGAACATCTCATGTTGGGTCAGATCAGCCCCATGTCATACATGTGCCCACATTATTAGTTCGACATCTCTTTGTATATGACTTGTGAAACATAGTCATCAACTAATACATGTGCTGATCTAATATTCATGTGTGTCCTCACAAGAACTCCGTTGGCTAGAACTGATCAAAGACTATGACCTAGAGGTACATTATCACCCGGGAAAGGCCAATGTCGTGGCCGATGCCTTGAGTAGAAAAAACCTACGCAAACGGTCTGCAAGTGGAACGCATGTCAGCAGAGTTGAGAGCTGAAATGGCATACCTTAATCTATGTTTTGCCAACAATGTGGTGGAAATGTCAGTTGAACCTACCTTGGAGAAAGAAATCCGTGAGGGTCAGTTGAAAGATGAGAAGTTGAAAGAGATAGCAGAAAATAGTGCTTGGAAAGGCACCAGGATTCCGGATGGATGCTAATGGGACTCTTTGGTTTGGAAAGAGGATTTGTGTGCCCGATGTGAAAGCTATCCGTGATGCCATTTTGCGGGATGCACATGAATCTGCCTATTCCATTCACCCCCGTAGCACCAAAATGTACTTGGATCTGAAAGATAAATACTGGTGGTATGGTATGAAACGAGATGTAGCAGAATATGTGGCTCTATGTGACACCTGTCAGAAGGTCAAAGCTGAACATCAAAGACCAGCAGGACTGTTACAGCCTATGCAGATACCCGAGTGGAAATGGGAAGAAGTGGGAATGGACTTTATTACTGGTTTACCTCGCACACAAAGAGGCTATGACTCTATATGGGTAATAGTCGACCGTCTCACTAAGGTCGCTCACTTTTTACCAGTAAAGACCACCTATACTGGGGCGAGGTTAGCAGAACTGTACATGGAGAGGATTGTGTCTCTGCATGGTGTTCCAAAAAAATAGTGTCTGACAGAGGACACAGTTCACTTCTCACTTTGGTATCAAGTACATCAATCCTTGGGAACTGAGCTGACTTTCAGTTCTGCATATCACCCACAAACAGATGGGCAGACTGAAAGGATAAATCAGATCTTGGAGGACATGTTGAGAGCATGTGCCCTTCAGCATGGGACTAGCTGGGATAAAAGCCTTCCATATGCTGAATTCTCATACAACAACAGTCACCAGAAGAGTCTGAAAATGGCTCCTTTCGAAGCTTTGTATGGGCGAAAGTGTAGAACTCCTTGTTCTGGAATCAGACAGGAGAAACTCAAGTGTTTGGACCGGATGTCCTTAGAAATGCTGAAGAACAAGTAAGGATGATCCGAGATAACTTGAGGATAGCTCAGTCCCGACAAAAGAGTTATGCAGATACTCGCAGAGGGACTTAGTTTTCAAAGTGGGAGACTATGTGTATTTGAAATGTCACCCATGAGAGCGTAAAGAGGTTTAACATGAAAGGAAGTTGGCACCCAGATACATAGGTCCTTCCGATCTTAGCCAGACGTGGAGAAGTGCCTGTCAGCTCGAGTTACCTGAAAAGTTATCAGTGTGCATGATTGTTTCCATGTTTCTCAGCTAAAGAAATGCTAGAGTGCCTGAAGAGCAAGTTTCCCCTGGAAGAGATCAATATTAGAGGATCTCACTTATGAAGAGTACCCTGCAAGATCTTGGAGACAGCAGAAAGAGTTACCAGGAGCCGAGTTATCAAGTTTTGCAAGGTTCAGTGGCACCGGTATACAGAAGAAGGTCTACCTGGGAAAGAGAAGAAGATCTTCGTAAGTCTTTCCCCCAGTTGTTTGAGTAAAGCTCCAGTCGAATCTCGAGGACGATGATTCATCTTAAGGGGGGGTCAGTATTTAACACACCCTAAAATTTTCTCCAAAACAAAATAGGTGGAAAATGATTTAATTATGTTTTTGTGAGCATTTAACCTAGGTTTAAATAAATTTTTGTTGAATTAAAATAATTGTGGCAACATGTTTATGCACTCATGCTGATGCACTGGATTTATTGAAGTGACTGGTTTTGTCAAAATTTAGTTTGAATTCAAACTTCTTTTGGAATGGTTTTGAAATGCTTTGAAACAAATGAAAAAGGATTACATTTTCCTCCCTCTCTCCTTTCCCTTTTTCGGCCCGTTTGGCCTGAAGCCCAGTCCGCCGGCGCCCTCCCTTCTCCTCTCCTCCCCGTTTCCGCTGGGCCTCCCCTCCTCCCTCTTCTCTCCGCGCGGCCCAACTGGCCGGCCTGCTCGCCGCGCCCGCGCAACCGTCGGCCCGCGCGCGCGCTCCCTCCCCTCCTCTCTCTGACGCCGCTGCCCCACCTGTCAGCGCCTCTCTTCCCCTTCGCGCACGCGCTCGAGCACAACCGCCGGCGCCGCATGCTCCGCTTCGCCCGCGAGCCCGCTCCCACGATCTCGCCCTCCTCCTCATCCATATAGGGATGCGCCGCCTGCCCGCTCCACTCCTCGCTCAGTTGTCTCTCCCGCAGCGCCGCGCAGAGCCACTCCGGAGCCCCTCCACGCCATTGCCGCCGCCGCCGTGCTCGCGCCGTCGTCTCACTGCTCCGCTCCGCCGGCGATTCGACACCGCGGGAGCTCCGCACCGCAGAGGAGGTGCCCCCTAAACCTTTTCCCTCGTTTCCTTGAACTTGGAGTCGCTCTAACCGCCGTACCCGTGAGCAGGTACCCCGCCCCTCGTCTCGTGCTCCGCCGTTCGCCGCGGACTGCCACCTCCGAGCCTCCCCTCCGTTCGTTTTTCCGCCGTGGTGAGCCCCCTCGATCTCCTCTATCTCTCTGTTCGCTTGGTTTGGTCGGAGGCGGGCTTCGCGGTCAAGTCCGCGAGCTTCCGCGTCCCGGCCATGGAGAGTGCGTGCCCGGCGTCGCGACGCGGCCACGACGTCGCGGCCCGTGCCCTGCCCGCGGCGCGCCGTCGGCCGCCCCGCGCGCGCAAACCCCCGGCGTCTAATCCACACCGCCCATCGCCGATCCGACGGCCCGTAGCGCTCTTTACACCCTTCGGCCGACATCTTTCAAAAGGCCCTTATAATTACTTTATCCTCAACCCGCGCTCCCTTTTTCTACTGTTACCTGAGTCTGTGAAAACTTCCGTCTAGGCCCCTGTGTTTTGGTCGATTTGAGGCGCAGTCCAGTTGACTGCGGTATTGGTTTAAAATTCAATTTAAATTTCGGTTTAAATCCAAAGGCAATTCAAACTATTTACAGAAATGCCACTACTTGTTTTGCTTATAAAATTCACGTTTTAGCTCCGATTTGATCCGTTCAATTGCGTTAGCTTCGTAATTTAGTGCTCTACCCGTTTTTGTCCCTGTTGGTCTGTTTTGGACAGTTTAGCTTTAGGGTCCAAGTTAATCTTGTTTAGGGCTTTATATATACCGTTTCGGCCGTATCTTTCACACCGTAAATCCGTTTTCGATGAACCAAAGCTTGTTGTGATCGTAGAGATGCGTACTTCAGTTTTATCAAAGTTTTATTTCAGTTTAATACTGTTTGGTGTATTGTTCTAATAATAGCTCTGTTTGCATCGTGTATGTTTGCACCTGGAACGCGTGGTGATGTATGTGACCGAGTAGACGGTGAGTCGGTGTGGTACGACCAGGACCCCTCGTTCTGTGACCAGCAGGAAGATCAACCTTTCGACAATCAAGGCAAGTTAGCATGGGATCCCCTTGTTTACCTATACACTTTACTTTAATCACTCATTTATGCATGTGTCCAATTGAGCAACCTTAGAAAACCCACTTAGCTTTGTGATCTGTGATGTTCTTGTTCCCATGGGATATATGCATGTGGGTAGTTTGCTAGTGCTAACTGACTTATAATCGATCCAGTCCAATGATGAATTTGTTTCTCATGATGATATGTTGTTAAACGGTTAATAAAACTTGCTGTTAGCAAAAGCTGGGATTGACAGTGCTACCATGAGTGCTATATGGCTCTGGTTTTAGCTCAGTAAACTGGACCTTGTCTAATATGGCAGCGGTGACCCGAAAGGGCGCAAAAGGGGCTTGCCACTTTGGGTGTAGGGCTGCTCCTGTTTCTATGTGTATAGCTGCGATGGCCTTGTGCCATAGAAAAGGGGGGTTGCTACATCTGCCTGCCAAGGAAACCTAGCGGCCCTGACCAGTTAGACGAACCAGCGAAAGGCTTCATAGTGTGCCCTGCCGATCTACCTCGGAAGTGGATCAAGAGGTTGGCCGCCTCGGGCACAAGGGTAACACGGCTTGTGGGTAAAGATGCACCACCTCTGCAGAGTGTAAAACTGTTATAACAGCCGTGCTCACGGTCACGAGCGGCCCGGAAAACTAGCGGAACTATGAAACTTAACAATTGTTACTTTATGTTGTTGGTACATTTATGTTGTCTTTTACCTTTGTTGGACAAATGGATCATGGGTTAAGGGTTAAGCACAATATTCGTTTACCTAATGTTAAAACTTTGCCAACTTAAAAGCTAACTGCAGTCAGACAGCGTCAGCCTTTTTGAGCCTCATGAACCCTATGTTAGCTTGCTAAGTACGAGAAGTACTTACGCTTGTTGTTTATCTTCTTTTTGGGCAAAATCCCGGATGGGTAACAGATGAAGGTGCAGTTGGCGACTTTCCTGAAGACTTCTAGGCTAGCTGCTCTCCCCCAGTCGACGTTTCCCTGTGGTTTAGTTTGTGTACAAGTTCAGTGATCTGTGGTTCCGTATGTTGTAAGACTCTGTTTTAAGTACTATCGTGATGTAATAAACAATGTGATGATGCCACTCTTGTAATTTGTCTACTTATGTGTGTGATTGTTTCCTGGGCACACATGAGTATTCCGCCTCAGTTTTATCCTTAAAATTGGGGTGTGACAAATTGGTATCAGAGCTTTGTTGACTGTAGGACGCAAGCCTAGCTAGGAAATGGCCGTCTAACACCTTTTTGCTTCCTGTTCATGCTTATTTTATTAACTTGTTACTTTATTAAATTTATACCTGCTTCTTATTCTTCTTCTATTGCATAAAACTAATTGTTTCCGCTTATCTTATCTTGTTTTATAACGTCAGGATGCCTCGCATGAACACCCGTGCCTACCGTGCTCTTTTCACCAGCCAGCCTGCTCCCCCTGTGGTTCACATCCCCGACAGTGATGGTTCTTCCAGCTCCTCCAACGCCGTCTTCATGGAGGACGAAGAGTTGACCGTTACTCCACCTCAACTTCTGAGGAGCTAGCGGCACCCACCACCGCCCCCTGCAGCAGTTCCCGAGTCTCCAGCTCCGGAGGTGCCTGCTCCGGAGGTGCCAGTCCCAGTGGAGCCTGTGCCTGAGGCGCCAGCGCCTGAGGTCCCTGCTCCAGAGGCACCCGCTCCTGCAGCACCTTGCACACCTGACGCTCCACCAGCTCCTGCGGCACCAGCCTTCGTGCCAGTGTACCCGGTGGTACACTCTCCCGCCTCTCCGCCGCTCATCAGCTTCGGCACCAGCACCTCCTGCCTCTCCAGCAGCGCAGGTGGTGGAAGACCTTGGTTGGGATCGTCGCTTCATGTTCAAGAAGCCCGACGAGACAGCCTACTATCATAGTATGCTGGTTCGTTTGCTGGAGGAGTACTACCCTGAGATGGAGGCTAAGCTCCAGTACCACTGCGGCGAGTATACCCACCCTTTGGAGGCTACATACTGGAAGTCCGACCTGATGGTTACAGGTTGGAAAGCTGCTGATCAAGCCCATGTCATAGAGTCAGCTCACAGGACTACCACCAAGCGTGGTGATGCCCTCGCAAGTATGGAAGACGCGGCGCAGGATGCTTACCTGCACTACCATGGCCTTCGCTTCCAGAGGATGAGGAATGATCGCTACCGCTACCTGCCCCCCCAAAGTGACATGGAGGGCTCGTGGCGAACCCTGCTACCACCGGTGGAGTACCCGGTTCTGGTCTCCACTGCTCAGCACGCCTATGAGGTGCATAGGAAGGCCGACAAGGTGCAAGATGACCTGCGTGCTGCACAGAAGGTGATAAGGCGTTTGGAGCGCGAAGTGGATTACCTTCGCGGTGAGCTAGACTATGCAGCTGTCTACAAGAAGAAGTACAGAGCCAACGATGCCCCCGGTGGAGCCCAGTAGCTTGCCTACCACGATCAGTTATCTCGTGTAGACACGTTGTTTAAGTTCAGTTTGTGTTATGTGAACCTGTGGTGTTTGTGTTACTTATGTTAGTGAACTATGTTTGTTCGGATCTTTGTCTGTGTGATGTGAAGTATGGGTTATGTCCGTGCTTCTCCAAGTTAAACCTCTTCTTGTGTTTTATAAAGTTGCTTATCTCCTTTGTCTGTGTTGCTGTTTTCTGGAGCAGCCTATGTTTAAATCTGTGTATCTCTTAATCCGTGATCCCAAAAATTGTGAAATTTTTGTGGGAGTATCTAGACTGATGTACCTTTCAAACAAATCTGGAACCAAGTCTTTATCTGTTCGGATCTAGAATATGCCTGTTTAAAGTTGATGTTTCTGCGCAGTCTGTCATCCAGAACAGTTTCTGATCAATGCTGTTTTCGGCCTAGAATCTGGCCGAATCTGAAAAAGTGTTCTATATGAAAGTTGTAGCTGGTTTCTTAAGCTTTCCAACGATGTCTGGTTCATCCCCGTTGGATTTCTGTAGCTCGAGTTATGCCCGTTTTAGTGTGCTGCTGTTGACAAGAATGTGCACCGAAAATTTCAGCAATGTTCACTTATGTCATATATACTTTCTATGTTGGATATAAAGGTCTAACTCTTGCGCATTTGTTGGTGAGCAGATGGCAGCAAGGGAGGACGCGGGAGAGGCCGTGGCCGTGGGCGTGGTGCTCCTATGGACCCGCCGCCGCCACCGCCGCCGGTGACCATCGAGCAGTTGATGGCCACGCAGAATCAACTTATGCACGCCATGATGAACCGCCTGGATCAGGCGCCCGCTGCCGCACCTCAACCTCTTCAAGTCAGGGACCGTCGAGGAGAGTTCCTGAAGGGCCATCCACCTGTGTTCACTCACGCCTCTGAACCACTGGAGGCGGATGACTGGCTCCGTGCAGTGGAGAAACAACTGAATATTGCCCAGTGCACCGACTATGAGAAGGTGCTCTACGCTTCTGGGCAACTGCAGGGAGCTGCACAGGACTGGTGGGATGCGTTCATGTTCGGCCGTCCCCAAGATGCCCCAGTTGTTACGTGGCAGGAGTTCAAGGAGAACTTCCGATCCTATCACATCCCAGATGGTCTCGTGGAACTGAAGCAAGAGGAGTTCCGCTCTCTGAAGCAAGGGTCCATGTCAGTGGCGCAGTACCGCGACAAGTTTGCTCAGCTATCGCGATATGCCCCCCAGGATGTGGCCAATGACAAGGACAAACAGCGCCGTTTCCTGAATGGTCTGTATGATGGGTTGCAACTCCAGTTGATGTCCAACACCTACCCGAACTATCAGGCCCTGGTCAATAGGGCGATAGTTATTGACAACAAGAGGAAGGAAATGGAAGCAAAGAAAAGAAGCTTCCAAGGCCAGTCATCGGGGAGCAACACTCGTCCCCGAATCAACCCACAGCAAGGTTACCCTCAGAGGGGTCAAGGCAACCAGTGGAACAGAGGACAGTACCCCCAGGGCAACCAGAACCAGCAGCGCCTTCCACATCAGCAGCAGTCAGGAGGTCAGAGGTACCAGCAACAGCAGAGCGGCCAAGTATCACGCCAGGGAGCAACCAACTCCGCTCCCATTAAGAATGCCGCTCAGCAGAACCCCAACGCTTGCTACCGTTGCGGGGAGCCAGGACACTACGCTCACCAGTGCCCCAAGAAGCAGAACCCCCAGGCCCCACAGAACCAGGCAGGAGCTCAGAAGCAGAATGCTCGTCCACCTCACACTGGACGGGTGAATCATGTAGCTGCCGAGAGTGCCCTGGATGCACCGGATGTTATGATGGGTACGTTCAGCATCAACTCAATCCCAGCAACCATACTTTTTGATTCTGGTGCTTCGCATTCTTTCATTTCACAGTCGTTTTTGTTAGAATGCATGGTGTGCCTTTATGTGCAATGAAAGAAACAATCATAGTAAACTCACCAGGGGGTAGTATGCCTGCAAGTTTTTGGAGCCCCACCTCTAGTGTCAACCTAAGGGGGGTAGACTTTAAAGTAAAGCCTATAGTGCTAAGAACAGCAGGTATAGATCTCATCTTGGGTATGGACTGGATGAAGCAACATGGGGCTGTCATTCAGTGTCAAGAAAGGTCAGTTGTTGTAACTACACCTAAGGGAGACAGAATCTGTGTGCAAGTGGTGTTAAAAGAGCAGCCAACTGCCACGGTCAACCAGATGGATGCGAGTGGTGCAGAGCAAGATCGGGTGGTGGACGAGTTCCCTGATGTCTTTCCGGATGATCTGCCAGGTATGCCACCTGATCGCGATGTTGAGTTCATTATTGAATTACTGCCTGGAACTGCACCAATATCTAAAAGACCATATAGAATGGGGGTAAATGAATTAGAAGAACTTAAGAACAGCTTAAGGAGTTGTTAGAGAAAGGGTATATACGTCCTAGTGCTTCTCCTTGGGGAGCACCAGTGATCTTTGTGGATAAGAAAGATGGTAGCCAGAGGATGTGTGTGGACTATAGGTCCTTAAATGAGGTTACCATTAAAAACAAATACCCTCTACCCCGGATAGACGATCTATTCGACCAGCTTAGAGGAGCATGTGTGTTCTCTAAAATAGATCTCAGATCTGGGTATCACCAGTTGAAAATCCGGAACTCAGACATTCCTAAGACCGCCTTCACCACGCGGTATGGACTGTATGAGTATACAGTGATGTCTTTTGGTCTGACCAATGCCCCAGCCTACTTCATGTATCTGATGAATAAAGTGTTCATGGAATACCTAGATAAGTTTGTGGTGGGTTCATAGATGACATTCTAGTGTTCTCTAAAACAGAGGAGGAACACGCGGAACATCTGAGGATGGTTTTGCAAAAGTTAAGAGAGCATCAGCTCTATGCCAAGAGGAGCAAGTGTGATTTTTGGCTGAAAGAAGTCTCTTTCTTAGGGCATGTTGTCTCTAACGGAGGTATATCCGTTGATCCTAGCAAGGTGCAAGATGTGTTGGATTGGAATCCGCCAACTAATGCCAGTGAAATCCGAAGTTTCCTGGGTTTGGCCGGGTATTATAGAAGGTTCATTGAAGGATTCTCCAAGCTCGCAAAGCCTATGACTGCCTTGTTGGAAAAGAATGCTAAGTTTGTGTGGTCTGATAAATGCCAAGCAAACTTCGAAGAGTTAAAGAAGAGATTACCTCAGCACCTGTCCTAGTTCTGCCAGACTTGAACAAAGTTTCTCCATCTATTGTGATGCATCTCGTCTGGGACTTGGATGTGTTCTGATGCAAGAAGGAAGAGTAGTTGCCTACGCATCTAGACAGCTGAGAAAGCACGAGGTGAACTATCCAACTCATGATTTGGAGTTAGCAGCTGTGGTCCATGCTCTGAAAATATGGAGACATTATCTGGTTGGGCATAAGTGTGACGTGTATACGGATCATAAAAGTCTGAAGTATATATTTACTCAGTCAGATCTGAACTTGAGGCAACGCCGTTGGCTAGAACTGATCAAAGACTATGACCTAGAGGTACATTATCACCCGGGAAAGGCCAATGTCGTGGCCGATGCCTTGAGTAGAAAAACCTACGCAAACGGTCTGCAAGTGGAACGCATGTCAGCAGAGTTGAGAGCTGAAATGGCATACCTTAATCTATGTTTTGCCAACAATGTGGTGGAAATGTCAGTTGAACCTACCTTGGAGAAAGAAATCCGTGAGGGTCAGTTGAAAGATGAGAAGTTGAAAGAGATAGCAGAAAACATAGTGCTTGGAAAGGCACCAGGATTCCGGATGGATGCTAATGGGACTCTTTGGTTTGGAAAGAGGATTTGTGTGCCCGATGTGAAAGCTATCCGTGATGCCATTTTGCGGGATGCACATGAATCTGCCTATTCCATTCACCCCGGTAGCACCAAAATGTACTTGGATCTGAAAGATAAATACTGGTGGTATGGTATGAAACGAGATGTAGCAGAATATGTGGCTCTATGTGACACCTGTCAGAAGGTCAAAGCTGAACATCAAAGACCAGCAGGACTGTTACAGCCTATGCAGATACCCGAGTGGAAATGGGAAGAAGTGGGAATGGACTTTATTACTGGTTTACCTCGCACACAAAGAGGCTATGACTCTATATGGGTAATAGTCGACCGTCTCACTAAGGTCGCTCACTTTTTACCAGTAAAGACCACCTATACTGGGGCGAGGTTAGCAGAACTGTACATGGAGAGGATTGTGTCTCTGCATGGTGTTCCAAAGAAAATAGTGTCTGACAGAGGGACACAGTTCACTTCTCACTTTTGTATCAAGTACATCAATCCTTGGGAACTGAGCTGACTTTCAGTTCTGCATATCACCCACAAACAGATGGGCAGACTGAAAGGATAAATCAGATCTTGGAGGACATGTTGAGAGCATGTGCCCTTCAGCATGGGACTAGCTGGGATAAAAGCCTTCCATATGCTGAATTCTCATACAACAACAGTCACCAGAAGAGTCTGAAAATGGCTCCTTTCGAAGCTTTGTATGGGCGAAAGTGTAGAACTCCCTTGTTCTGGAATCAGACAGGAGAAACTCAAGTGTTTGGACCGGATGTCCTTAGAAATGCTGAAGAACAAGTAAGGATGATCCGAGATAACTTGAGGATAGCTCAGTCCCGACAAAGAGTTATGCAGATACTCCAAATCGCAGGATGGACTTAGTTTTCAAAGTGGGAGGACATGTGTATTTGAAAGTGTCACCCATGAGAAGCGTAAAGAGGTTTAACATGAAAGGAAGTTGGCACCCAGATACATAGGTCCTTTCCGGATCTTAGCCAGACGTGGAGAAGTGGCCTATCAGCTCGAGTTACCTGAAAGTTATCAGGTGTGCATGATGTGTTCCATGTTCTCAGCTAAAGAAATGCCTGAGAGTGCCTGAAGAGCAAGTTCCCCTGGAAGAGATCAAGATAGGAGAGGATCTCACTTATGAAGAGTACCCTGTCAAGATCTTGGAGACAGCAGAAAGAGTTACAGGAGCCGAGTTATCAAGATGTGCAAGGTTCAGTGGAACCGGTATACAGAAGAAGAGGCACCTGGGAAAGAGAAGAAGATCTTCGGAAGTCTTATCCCCAGTTGTTTGAGTAAGCTCCAGTCGAATCTCGAGGACGAGATTCATCTTAAGGGGGGTAGAGTTGTAACACCCTAAAAATTTTCTCCAAAACAAAATAGGTGGAAAAGATTTAATTATGTTTTTGTGAGCATTTAACCTAGGTTTAAATAAATTTTGTTGAATTAAAATAATTGTGGCAACATGTTTATGCATCATGCTGATGCACTGGATTATTGAAATGAAGTGACTGGTTTTGTCAAAATTTGTTTGAATTAACTTCTTTTGGAATGGTTTTGAAATGCTTTGAAACAAATGAAAAAAGGATACATTTTTCCTCCTCTCTCCTTTCCCTGTTTCGCCCGTTTGGCCTGAAGCCAGTCCGCCGGCGCCCTCCTTCTCCTCCTCCCCGTTTCCGCTGGGCCTCCTCCTCCTCCTCTTCTCTCCGCGCGGCCCAACTGGCCGGCCTGCTCGCCGCGCCCGCGCAACCGTCGGCCGCGCGCGCGCTCCCTCCCCTCCTCTCTCTGACGCCGCTGCCCCACCTGTCAGCGCCTCTCTTCCCCTTCGCGCACGCGCTCGAGCACAACCGCCGGCCGCATGCTCCGCTTCGCCCGCGAGCCCGCTCCCACGATCTCGCCCTCCTCCTCATCCATATAGCGGATGCGCCGCCTGCCCCGCTCCACTCCTCGCTCAGTTGTCTCTCCCGCAGCGCCGCGCAGAGCCACTCCGGGCCCCTCCACGCCATTGCCGCCGCCGTCGTGCTCGCGCCGTCGTCTCACTGCTCCGCCGGCCGATTCGACACCGCGGGGCTCCGCACCGCAGAGGAGGTGCCCCTAAACCTTTTCCCTCGTTTCCTTGAACTTGGAGTCGCTCTAACCGCCGTACCCGTGAGCAGGTACCGCCGGTCGTCGTGCTCGCCGTTCGCCGCGGACTGCCACCTCCGAGCCTCCCTCGTTCGTTTTTTCGCCGTGGTGAGCCCCCTCGATCTCCTCTATCTCTCTGTTCGCTTGGTTTGGTCGGAGGCGGGCTTCGCGGTCAAGTCCGCGAGCTTCCGCGTCCCGGCCATGGAGAGTGCGTGCCCGGCGTCGCGACGACGGGCCACGACGTCGCGGCCCGTGCCCTGCCCGCGGCGCGCCGTCGGCCGCCCCGCCGCGCACGCAAACCCCCGGCGTCTAATCCACACCGCCCATCGCCGATCCGACGGCCCGTAGCGCTCTTTACCCCTTCGGCCGACATCTTTCAAAAAGGCCCTTATAATTACTTTATCCTCAACCCGCGCTCCCTTTTTCTACTGTTACCTGAGTCTGTGAAAACTTCCGTCTAGGCCCCTGTGTTTTGGTCGATTTGAGGGCAGTCCAGTTGACTGCGGTATTGGTTTAAAATTCAATTTAAATTTTTCGGTTTAAATCCAAAGGCAATTCAAAACTATTTACAGAAATGCCACTACTTTGTTTTTGCTTATAAAATTCACGTTTTAGCTCCGATTTGATCCGTTCAATTTGCGTTAGCTTCGTAATTTAGTGCTCTACCCGTTTTTGTCCCTGTTGGTCTGTTTTGGACAGTTTAGCTTTAGGGTCCAAGTTAATCTTGTTTAGGGCTTTATATATACCGTTTCGGCCGTATCTTTCACACCGTAAATCCGTTTTCGATGAACCAAAGCTTGTTGTGATCGTAGAGATGCGTACTTCAGTTTTATCAAAGTTTTATTTCAGTTTAATACTGTTTGGTGTATTGTTCTAATAATAGCTCTGTTTGCATCGTGTATGTTTGCACCTGGAACGCGTGGTGATGTATGTGACCGAGTAGACGGTGAGTCGGTGTGGTACGACCAGGACCCCTCGTTCTGTGACCAGCAGGAAGATCAACCTTTCGACAATCAAGGCAGTTAGCATGGGATCCCCTTGTCTCCTATACACTTTACTTTAATCACTCATTTATGCATGTGTCCAATTGAGCAACCTTAGAAAACCCACTTAGCTTTGTGATCTGTGATGTTCTTGTTCCCATGGGATATATGCATGTGGGTAGTTTTGCTAGTGCTAACTGACTTATAATCGATCCAGTCCAATGATGAATTTGTTTCTCATGATGATATGTTGTTAAACGGTTAATAAAACTTGCTGTTAGCAAAAGCTGGGATTGACAGTGCTACCATGAGTGCTATATGGCTCTGTTTTAGCTCAGTAAACTGGACCTTGTCTAATATGGCAGCGGTGACCCGAAAGGGCGCAAAAGGGGCTTGCCACTTTGGGTGTAGGGCTGCTCCGTTTCTATGTGTATAGCTGCGATGGCCTTGTGCCATAGAAAAGGGGGGTTGCTACATCTGCCTGCCAAGGAAACCTAGCGGCCCTGACCAGTTAGACGAACCAGCGAAAGGCTTCATAGTGAGCCCTGCCGATCTACCTCGGAAGTGGATCAAGAGGTTGGCCGCCTCGGGCACAAGGGTAACACGGCTTGTGGGTAAAGATGCACCACCTCTGCAGAGTGTAAAACTGTTATAACAGCCGTGCTCACGGTCACGAGTGGCCCGGAAAACTAGCAGAACTATGATACTTAATTAAATGTTACTTTATGTTGATGGTGATCTTATGTTGAACTTTTTATCTTTGATGGACATATGGATCATGGGTTAAGGGTTAAGCATAATATTCGTTTACTCTAATGCTAAAACTTTGCCAACATAAAAGCTAACTGCAGTCAGACAGTGTCAGCCTCTTTGAGCCTCATGAACCCCATGTTGGCTTGCTAAGTACGAGAAGTACTTACGCTTGTTGTTTATCTTCTTTTTGGGCAAAATCCCGGATGGGTAACAGATGAAGGTGCAGTTGGCGACTTTCCTGAAGACTTCTAGGCTAGCTGCTCCCCCAGTCGACGTTTCCCTGTGGTTTAGTTTGTGTACAAGTTCAGTGATCTGTGGTTCCGTATGTTGTAAGACTCTGTTTTAAGTACTATCGTGATGTAATAAACAATGTGATGATGCCACTCTTGTAATTTGTCTACTTATGTGGTGATTGTTTCCTGGGCACACATGAGTATTCCGCCTCAGTTTTATCCTTAAAATTGGGGTGTGACAACCAGTAAGGCAGGTATTTGAAGAAGATTGACATCTTCTTAAAGGGCACGCCTTCGATTGGAGCCGTATCTCTCTTGTTGATCTTTCCATCCTTTTTCTTTTTACCATAGGTGACTTTAATGCTCTTCACCATGTTAAACACGTAATGCCCATCACGTCTATCTGGCGCATGCTCTGTCTCAATAGAACTATCAATGAAGTATTTCATCATTCTCTTGCTTCAGTACCTATGTCCTTCCACTAAGAAGCGTCGGTGACGCATGTACACTACCTTCCGGGATCCCTCTAGGAATTGAGTTGTAGTGGCAGTCAAGCATTCCGAGAACCCTAGGAATCCTTTGTTTGATCTGTCCTAAAAGGAAAACTGTCCTGGGTAGTCAATGATGGTAACAAAGATGATGGCTCTCAATGAAGGCACTCTTTGCAAGCTTTCATCCCACATTTTCACTCCCTCCTTCCATAGTGTCTCCATCTCTTGCTTCAATGGTTCGATAAAAACATCTATGTCGATGCCTGGTGCTTTCAGTCTAGAAATTATCATAGTCAGCAACAAATACTCTCTTATGGCACACCATGGAGGGAGGTTGTAAATCGACAGGATAACTGGCCACATGCTATGTGTGCTGGTCCTATCACCAAATGGATTCATTCCATCTGTGCTCAAAGCGAACCTTACGTTTCTAGGGTCTTGGAATTTTGGGTACTTCGCATCAAAGTCATTCCACTGTTGTGCATCAGATGGGTGACGTAGCACACCATCGCCCTTCTTGCGTTCATCCGAAGCCCACCATCGCATGAGCTCTGAGTCCCTGGGGTTTGAGAATAAACGCCTCAAGCGATCAATCGGCGATAGGTACCACATAACCAATGCTGGGATTCTTCTTTGGTTAGTACCATCTATCGCTAGGGTGATGTTGTCCCCTTCAGCATTCTGTGCAACGTCTTTTTTCTTTCCACCCTTCTTTCTCTTTTGCCCAGAGGTAGGACCCATGTATTCTTCAGTACATTTGTCGTTCCTTTTGTATCAACTTGCACCACACGTCGGACAACTTTGAAGACCCCACAATAAAGGATACAATGGTTCGGACATGCATGTATTCGTTGCACACCCATTGTAAGTGGACTGATAAGCTTCTTTGCTTGATATGTGTTGGTGGACACAAAGTTTGGTTTAGGAAGCACAACAGGCAACAGAGTCAATAGGTCGTTGAAGCTCCTATCGGACCATCCATACTTAGCCTTCAAAACTAGTATGTCCAGCATAAAACATAGAAACGACCATCTTTTCTCACAAACCTTTTCCTCTGTGTATAAGCGCTCTTTCCTTGTCTTCTTTACTGTCTCTAAGTTATTTAGCCCTTTAATCAGCAATTCTTGTCCCACATTGCATAGCATCTCTTCTAGGAAGTCATCATCTTCTTCTCCTTTCTCGTTGTCTTCACCATCATCCTCTCCACCGTATCCTTCTCCATCACCACAACCTTCATCTCCACCACCATCAAAGTCTTCTCTTACATCATGCATCATGACATCGTCGTCATATCCCCTTACTTCTGGTGCATTTGTAGCTCTTGCCTCTAAACTTCTCTCACCATGACGATCCCAAATCTCGTACTTATCCATGAAACCCCTTCTTATCAAGTGCGATCTTATTGTATTTGGATCCCGACATACTATACGGTTTCTACAGTCACAACAAGGGCAATATATATCCTTTGTCTGCATAATCATAGCATGTCTTTTAGCGGCTTCAATAAAACCATTCACATCTTGTATATAGGAAGCTTCGAATCTTCGTTTTATGTACATCCATGACCGATCCATATTTACCATATATATATATACATATATATGTATATGTAAAGAAAAGATAAAAATATGCATGAGAAAACATATATATCATTTAATATATGATGATGAAACACACATATATATATATGAAGCTAAAATAAATTAGTGCCCAAATTGGTTCTATAAAAAAAATGACATCCATACTATGTCTTTTCTATAGATCTCGGTATGCTGCATAAAGTCAAATAAATATTTCTGCAAAAATTGAAAAGGGTTTACGGTTTACAGAAGGTCACCCGACAATCCCAACTCGTTTGAAGGTTGAAAGGGCAAAACCTCCCCCTCCCCTCTATTCTTGCTATTTCTTGCCTCCAAGTGAGCTGAATGAATAGCAGTGTCAGCTGCTTTTGTCGCAGGAAGAAGAAATGGTCTTGGAGCACTTTTTTTTGGGGCGGTTGACTAAAGAAACCACCTCCGATAACTCATTTACTGGGGGCGGATCTCTCAAGAAACCATTTTTGAAAACAAGGCTCTTCAGTGTCGGTTCACCAAGGACGACCGCACCTGAAAAACGATCCTTAGAGGCGGTTCACTTAAGGAAACCGCCCCTAAAAATGGGACCATTCTCAGAGGCGGTTTTCTTAAGTGAACCTCCTCTAAAGATCTATTTTCATGGGCAGTTGATAAGTTGCAGTGCCCAACAGAATGGTTAGAGGCGGTGTGCTATTTGAACCGCCTCTGTTAAAAATGGGTTGCGTCGCTGAAAACACTTTGTGTACTAGTATTAGGGCCGATGTGTAAAGAAATAGGTGAGCCACGATTTAGTAACCGCCTGTGTAAATCCATTTTCACAGGCAGTTGCCATAAAACTGCCACTAGAAATGATGCATTTCCACTAGCGGTTGGCTTATGACAACTTTTATGATTTACATATTTATACAAGTGTAAGGTATTTAGAGTAGTGTTTGGATATTTTTTATTATGTTCATATGACAAGACCACCGAAAGTGGGTACATGCATGTTACTACTAGCAAAGCTGTGATTTTTCCTTTTTTAACCAATTCTGAAACAACTTATTTTGCTTATACTTTTCGGCGTGATTAAACTCTGCTAAGGATTTAGGCCATTGTACTGTGAAATGTGCCATCCTGCAGTTTCACAAAACTCACTGTGTTTATTAAAAAAAAACTGACTTTGTTTTCTTCTATGAATTTAGGGTCACTTCATAAGGTGTTTTTTTGTCAAACATTTTTTTTCCGAAATAGCTTCACATATTCCCTCTCTCACGAAAGTACGAGCTAAGATGAAGGTGAAAATAAATAGCTTCTTACAGTTTATACCCTTATTTCTCTCTGCCAATCATGCATAAAGTTGTTGATAAAGCTATTTTGTCAAACATTTTTTCTAAAACAGTTCAGTTTCACCTAAGAAGTTGTTTATGAAGCTATTTTTTTAAAAAAAATAAAACAGGTTCACTAGTGAAACTGAGTTGTATCAAACGAAACCTTAGTTTGTTTTGAGAATGTTTTTAGTATTCATTGTGTATTTGCAGTGCTTTCTGTAAGCAATTGTGCTGGTGGCCGGACTAGCTGGAGAACTCGAAATAGGAACAGTTCGGTACGTTGTCTCATGAGCCATAGGTGATCCAAGGTTATTAACAGCATTGACCATCCATTGATTCAGAACCACATTATGTAACAAATTGCAGTCGTATATATAGATGAACACCCATACATTTACATCGTCCAGTTAAATGACTGTTGGCTGCGAACTGAGCATAGGTCAGCTGGTTGGGTTCTTTGTGGTGGAACCTGCCCACCCGGGTTCAAGTCCTCGACTTAACACGGATGTTCGTATTTTCCTGGATTTATTCTAGGATTTAACGGCGCTATTCTTTCAGTGGTAGGCGACGTGCCCGTCGACAGCGATGCGCCTACTAGGGGTAGGGTGAATGCACGTGTGCTCGTGTTTGTGAGCGTCTTCGTCTGTAACTGGGTCTCGCAAAAAAAAAAAACTGTTGGCCAACTTTATTCATTATTAATTAATCTGAGCATCCATCAGTAGCCAGCTGCCGCCTATAGGAGTACTATGTTAGCCAACTACTTCCCCATTTAGCCGGTCCTCTGCCGTCTCAGACCTGCCTTAAATCTGCAAGAAGAAAACCACCATCAGTTCTCAACGTTCCCATAAGTTGAACATTTCATTTGATATCCGTTCTAGTGGTAACTAGAAAATCACAGTTTCTGTGGACACAGCAGCGGGCATGCATGTCAGCAGCGTACTCACCTGACCTCCGCATCCCCTGGGGATGGCGACTCCACAGCTCCTGGAGACGTAAACGACTTTGTCCAGGTCTATGTCTAGATCGGAGCCAAGGTAGTCGCAGACGCATGGAACGTTGGTGAGGCCCATCAACGTGGCGCAGCAATTGGACGACGGCGGCAGCGTCCGACCACCCTCCTGGACGTAGTCGTAGCAGGTGCTTCGCAGGGCCACGATGTCGTTATGGCAGGCCGCGGCCGCCTGAGCTTGAGGAGGTGTGGGCGTCGGCGCCGCAGCAGCTGCAGAGAGGAGCAGGAGGAGCGTTGCAGCTGCCAGGGTGCTAGCGCTAGCAGAGACCAGCTGCGACATCTTCATCTTGGTGGATTGTGAAACTCGATCTCGTGATCAATATGGCCGCGGTCTTGCTGCTGCTGTGACGGTGTGAACAAGATAATGGCACTTTGGTATTTTTTTATTGTGCCCGCCGCCGGTGCTTCTTATAGTGCGGTGAAACTAGTGCTCATGGATGGAGATGCGACACGCCAAGGGTGTGATCCACGATACTAGGAGGGCATTGGCTTGTTGGGCGCTGAAGACGACTATAGCCTCAGTGAGCCCTCAAAGCTGCAAAAATGACAAGCGTGTGCGCCGCCGGCAGTTTCTCAAGGATTGGCATGTTTGTAGTAAAACGGATCAGGAAAAAAAAAAGAGATCGACTGTGGTGTGGGTTTTGCATTCATAGTTTTAAATCTCTCGCTATAGCTGTGTTATAGCCTGCTATAGCTTTTTAACACATGGTGTCGCTCAAGTTCATTTAAAATTTAGTCGCTATATGTCGTTGTAGTTCACTATAGATTCGTTATTAACGGTTTTAGAGGTGTGCCCCTAAATGGCTTAGCCCGCTATTCAAAACAAACATTGCTTGCATTTCAGTGAAAGACATTTTGGTAAAAGTAGTCTGATGCCACCAACAATCCCAGTTTTGTCCTAAACCAATTTTTGAAGGACCGAAAGTGCTACCAGAAAGCGACCAGAGGGGGGGTGAATGAGAGATTTAAATTTCTTTTCAGAAACTTTAAACCTCTGTCCTGAGAATCAACCCCAAGAGCAAAACCGATGCGTGTGATGTCCACGACCCAAGAGAATGGGTGGATGTTCCCTAGGAACACAGCGGGACACCACAAAAATTCCCTTGCCCAAGTTCACGCAGGTCAACTAGTGACAGGATGAACTTTGGGTTACCTCAACCTCCCCTGAGCACGCGAGGGGGATTCAGGCTATTTTGAAAAGCGAGGAGCCTGATTTATGTAGAGCAGAAAGTCAGGAATCTAACGCAACTAGCGGATCTCAAATCGCAAGTCGGACGAACAAACTGCAAACGAAAACAACACAAAACAACACTGACCGGACTCTGCCTGCGTTCGATCACTGACCACCGGACGCGTCCGGTCAGAGAAAACTCGCTCGGGAACCTTACTGGATTGGACCGGACTCTGGTTGACAGAGCGTCCGGTCTTAACTATGCGTCCGGTCACTTAAAAACAAGAGCGATGAACAGTGTATCCGTAGCGTCCGGTCAAGCACCGGGTGGAGCGTCCGGTCAAGGAGCGAAACTGAACAGTGAAGTGTTCAACGACCGGACTCACCCCCAGCGTCCGGTCAGCCCGAGCCGAGCGTCCGGTCACCCCAAAACCTGCTGTTCGTTCACCGATTCGACTCGACCTCACCCAAAACGAATCCTCTAGGGATCTAACTTGGTGAGAGGAGTCACAAGGAGGATAGTGAGCTATCTCTAAGAGATCATGGCTCGAACCTATCTCCAACAATCCATGAATCGATGAAATTGGGGGGAAGGGAGAAAAACTTGACCCGAAACGAAAATCAACCGATCTACTAGCTCGTGAGGTTAGAGGTGAATTCCTTCAGTGGAAAGAAGTGCCTCACGATCTAGAACAAGTTGGTTCAAAAGGATTTGCAAACGACACACCAAGCAAAGAGATCGATTGACGGGAAAAAACGTGGCGAAAAGCAACCCACGAAGAACAAGAACAAACGCGAATCACAACCACAAATTTGCAACCGTGTGGCTACCACACGCTACAACAGTGAGATTACGGTCTCACTTCCTCAAAATCTCACAGGCACAGAGGTATTGTTCTCTTCTCTGTGGATCTCAGTTCGCTAGAGCAGGGAATGGGGAGAGCAAGAAAACCTAGAAGGCAAAAGAGCAAATGACTGAGATAGATGGGGAGGTGGGTGTCTCCCCCTACTTATCCTAATTCTAACTATTCCTAATTCCCACTCTACCCCTAACTACTTACAGAGCGAACCAGCTAAACCCTAAGGTTATTCTGGACCAACTCGATGGTAGGTGGATCCGACGGCCACGCTCGCACAACTCGTAGCGTTGCCTCGACGCAACCTCACCGATTGCCGCCACGTGCCGCCAGCGCTCCGCTCGTCCTATTCACGGACTCCGCCCCGGTTTTGTGGCTGAAACCGGGAAACCAGGCCTTCACGTCCACCCCCGGTTTTGAGGCCCCAAACCGAGAAACCAGCCTCGAAGTCCATCCCCTAGTTTTGAGGCCTAAACCAGGAAACCCGCCAGCGCCCAGGTTTGAGGCCCAAACCTGAAAACCGTCCTCAGCCCGAGTTTTGTGGCCCAAACTCGGAAACTCGCAGCGCGCCCCGGTTTTGTGGCCCAAACCTGGAAACCGTCCACCCGATGGTTTTTCTCTAGCTCTACCACCAAACCGAAGCTGTAGAGGGGATGCACCGCCCGTGCACCCCGTCCACCGACACGTGTCCCCAAGTCCTCGACCCGAGCAAACACCATGTCCCGCAAGTCTTCGCTCGTCGCTGTCCCAGGCTGTCAGCCACCACAGCTGATCCTTAGGCCACCGGTCCCTCAGTCTAAGCCTCACGTCCGCCCTTCGCCACTCTCGGTCCCTCGGCAAGGTTCGTCTCTTTGACCTTCACCTTGCCCTCGATCACTGTCTCCGTGCTCGACACCTGCACAACACAAGCCAAAGAACCTGCGATCAAACCCGTTGACAATCACTCATCACTCGAGACTCGGCATACACCCATGTATCCGCAATCTCCCCCTTGATGAGTGCATTGTCAACTACTGACACAAATCACAATAGAAAGAAGGAAGGAAGGAAGAAAGAGAGAAAACTCAACCAAATGACCCAAAAGCATAGCAAAGCCGAAGAAGGTCAAGTGGAAAGAGCAGAACAACTTGGTTCCCAAGGACATGGGCAATGTCTCGACGCAACCAAGCAAAGCAAAGCTAGCCCTAAAGAAGAGGTAGAGCAGACTCAACACCGCTAGCAAATACCAATTTGAAAAATCGAAGCAAAATGCCAGTCCTTCAAGATAGAGGCACAGAGGCTCAGCACAACTAGCAAGAAAGCTCGAAACCAAAACTTTACGGTTAAACTCCCCTCGAATAGTGCACACAACTAAAACACTCCCCTTAGTTGGATTCACGAAAGCATATAATTTGCAAATTCTCCCCCTTAGTTGAAAATGCACCATCAAGCAAAAGGAACCGAAAGCAATTTTCTCCCTCTCAGAAAATGCACCAACAAAAGTGCCAACAAGAGAAGTTCTCCCCCTTCCAAAATGCATATGAGTCAAAATGCAAGTTAGCAGCTTCAGGAATATAGTCATGAGAATGCAAAGATGCTCTACACAATATAAGTCCAATGACGCAACTGAAGCACACATGTTAGCAAAGACTCAAACTGATCACCACTTATGAAATATGAACATATGAGCAAAGTGAGCAATTTTAGCCAAAAAGGAGTCACCATCAAAATAGCACTAGACAAGTATAGACAGGAAGTCAAAACAAGTGCTAAACATGTATACAAGGTGAACTACCCCTAGCAAAGTTCAATCATCATGCTATAGAATGAAACATAGACTTGTGTATCCAGATTTTAGCGGAGTTGCAGCGGTTAAATTACACAAGTTTAAATTTCAGCATGTGAGTGCGAGAGGTTGAAAGCTTGTCTTGCCTAACTTTCAACTGTGCGAAGCCTATGCAGAAGCAATCAGAAGCTTAAAGCAATAGTTTCGGTCATACACTACACAGCTCAAGTTTAACTCAAAGTGCAATGAGAAACAGTCTCGAAACTGTGATGTGTTGACAAGCAATCCCATCTCGATCTTTCTGATTCACTTAACTTGGTTCAAATTGAAGACAGTATATGAACAGACCAAGCAAGTGATAGTCTCAGAACTAGAGACAACATATTCTACACAGGCTAGTTGCACATCTCGATGGTGAACATTTTCAAGTTTTATGTTTGTTAGCAGGTTCACCATTCAAAATTAGCTTAGCTCATAACATGTATTAGTGATCAGAAAGAGCATAAGCTACAAGTACCAACATAAAGCATCGGGGCATACAATACACGGAGCATAATTACATTCTAACGAATATATCCATGAAGCTCAGAAAGTATGCAAAATGAAATGCAGAAAAGATGCAAAAAGATACCAAAAGAAGAAACAAAGATAAATGAAAAGTCAGTTTACAAACCAAAAATTTCCCCCATCTAAAAGGGGAAACACACACCAAGCTCACCCCTCAACCGATTAAAGGTTGATTCGTCCAACGGCTTGGTGAAAATATCAGCCAACTGATGATGAGTATCAACATGGCGAAGGTCGATATCACCCTTCTCATAGTGGTCTCGCAGAAAATGAAAGCGCACATCAATGTGTTTGGTCTTCGAGTGAAGCACGGGGTTCTTAGCAACGCTAATCGCACTTGTGCTGTCACAAAGCAAAGGAACATGAGAAAAGCTCAGACCAAAATCACGCAAAGTGGCCATCATGCAAAGCAACTAGGAACAGCAGCTAGCCGCAGCAACATACTCAGCCTCCGTGGTAGACTGGGCGACACTAGACTGCTTGCGAGAAGACCACGATACAAGAGAAGAACCGATAAATTGGCAAGTCCCAGAAGTGGACTTGCGCTCAATGCGACATCCAGCAAAATCGGCATCCGAATAATCGCAAAGGGAGAGGGTGGAGGAAGCTAAATACCAAATCCCGAACTCAGGTGTGAAACGAAGGTACCTGAAAATGCGCTTGACCGCCTGACGGTGAGAAGTGCGCGGCGACGCCTGAAAGCGCGCGCACAGACACACCGCGAACTGGATGTCCGGGCGTGTCGCCGTCAGGTAGAGCAGCGACCCGATCATGCTTCGGTACTCCTTCTGGTCCACAGCTTCTCCATCCTTGTCCGCATCCAGGGCCGTCGTGGTCGACATGGGTGTTGGAAGAGGCTTGGCCTCACCCATATCGAACCTCTTCTGCAAGTCCTTGGTATACTTGCCCTGGTGCACAAACGTTCCTTCTCGGGATTGCTTAATTTGCAATCCGATAAAGAAAGTCAGCTCGCGTCCACCCTTCGCCACTCTCGGTCCCTCGGCACGGTATCTCTCCACTTGTCCTTCACCTTTCCCTCGATCACTATCTCCGTGCTCGACACCTGCAACACAAGCCAAAGAACCTGCGATCAAACCCGTTGACAATCATTCATCACTCGAGACTCGGCATACACCCATGTATCCACAATTTTCTTTATTAACTTTGAGAAAGTTTTTAGAAAAATACATAACACCTTACAAAAGTGTTATATTAACCATAAGAGTGTCTTCAATAAATTACCTACCTTTCATCTATTAATTGTAATACAGCGATATAGATGGTCTTTTTACTGTTATTAGTAAAATGTCTTTTTATGTTCACATCAACATACTTCCAAAAGCTCAGCCTTCAATAATCTCTTGTCCTGTGGGATCCACACATAATTGTCTCAACATATATTTTGTAATGAGCACTACAACAGAAATGAGCTATAGCTTCGATTGCTGAGCCGGGACTACGCTTCTGGGACTAAAGGCCCCACCCTTTAGTCCCGGCTCCGGTCACCGGGGCTAAAGCCCCCCTTTAGTCCCGATTGGTGATACCAGCCGGAACTACAGGGTGCTGCCAACGGTACCCCGCAGCAGCACCCTTTAGCCCTGGCTGGTATTACCAGCCGGGGGTCCTGTGGTTTTTTCCTTTTTATTTTCTTTTCAGTTCTGTTTATTTATTTAATAGGTTTTCCAATATGTAGTCTTTGCTGTTAATATATATATTTTATATATATTAGCAACATAACACAATAAGCTTATTGCATGCATATATAATTGAACTATAGAACTACATATACATATAAATATATGTACATAAAATTACAAGCAATATACATAGAAGTTGTTCAAATATCTATCTACACAAGTTGTACCCAAAATTAGTACTGTAAACCTATTACAAGTTGTACTCTATCTAAAGATCTACAAGGCATACAAAGGATCATCATTGTTTGGAATCAACGACTCGTTGGTATTATAGTAGAACTCGCTGTTTGGATTTATGACTTGTTCCCGAAGAAATCCTACTATTGTCTCTTGTATTGCTTTCAATTGGCCTTGTAGCATCACTTTTTGCTTCAACCAGTCAGTCTTCAATGTGAATTAGAAAAGATATTAGTTATATCTATATTATCAATATTAAGTCTATAAAAAATGAAAAGAAACATCTTACGTACTTTGATGATTTCTTCAGGAATTCTATTTGATTCTATCATCATGTACTCGCAAACATAGAGTCCACATAAGTTGGTACCCTGTTTTTGTCTCCAAATCCACTGTAGAATAAAAAGATTCATCTCGTAATAAAGATATGATATATGACATGATATAATAAAGATACACGTACATTGACGAAGGTGTATGTAAACTTACTGGTAGTCGTGGCCTTATTGTAAGTGGCGCCTTACATTGACTCATATGTTCCCGAGCAATAAATTTTTCCCAAACCCTAATCCGGCCAATGAAACATTAATAGTTGGATCATTATTTAATTAGTATACATATATACAACCTTAGTCTATACTTTAAGCATGCAAGCTAGGGATCGAAAAATTACCTTTGAAGGATGTCTATCATATTTTGGTAATCTTCTTGCGGTTTGCTCAATGAGTCATAGATTAACACATTGCTGTGTTTGAGATCGATGACCATCAGTATCCAGTGATAGTTGTTCATACACATGATTCATATATATAGATTATTAGGGTTAAGTAAAATAAAATGTGCACATACTTATTATTAACTATATATGTCTCACGCACTTAAAGTTGTATGGGAAGAGTATTCTTTCTCTATCTTTTTGGTTCACGAAGAACCTCATGAGATTCGTACACGACTCATCGCTCCAAGTCACTGAAGGGTTTGGAGCCTTGGAAACAACATACAGATCAACAAACCCAACAGAATTGTCATGTTTATCTCTGAGCTGAGTCATTTGATACCTGCAATATCGAGTCGATCCACAAATACGTGTGTAAGAATACTACATACTATATACACATACTAGAGAGTTCAATGAAAACTATAAAAGAAACACTTACAAAAAATAGCAGCTAAGGAGCGATTTTTCCAGTGCGTCCATGTGACATAACTAGTGTAATTCCTCCGTCTGGACTAAGATTAGGTCATTGCCACGGAAGTAGTGATGTTCCGAATTCGGACAGAAATCCAATTGACATCACCGTCTTTAGAAGCCTCCATGCACCATTTGTTGATTGCAAACATCTGCGTACCAAGTACATGTAAGTGATTGGGGTTCATTAGACTCCTGCCCGTGCAAAATTTCTCCTCCATGTTGACGCTCACTAATGCTCATAATTAACCATCAACTATTGCATAAAATGACACTAAATGAATCACAAAGCATAGTTGTAGGGTTTGAAACTAACAAGTTCCACGAGTTTTGGTGCTCTCACTTGTTTTGTAGGACATCCATGTTTTTACCATATAAAAGCATCTCAAGTGATGAATTGGAGTGCACCATTGTAAAGAGCTCGTCGAGACGATCAAAACGGACATGTGATTTGCTATATTTGGAGCCCCGGATGAAAAGATATTAATTTGAAGCGAAATCTGCAAAAGAAGGATCTAGAAGACACCAGAAGACACCACGAGGCGGGCCACCACGTGGGCCCACTAGGACAGACCGACCGGTCCCACACCGGGACCGACCGGTCGGCCACAGAGCCCGTTTCGCCTCCGCCTTCTGGAACCTTCTTCCACCGCCTCCTAGGATGCATCTCCACCGTCCCTGAAGTCGGTTTGATCCAAGGGCTCACGTTCCACGCTCCAGGCTATAAAACTAGACCCAGACCCCCCTCTTCAGGCATCTCCATCTTCATTATTCATCTCCACATCAGAAACTAGGGTTTCAATTAGAAGTAGAGATCTCTGTAGTTGATCGTCTAGTCCTAGTTCTAGTTCATCTTCTAGTTCTAGATCTAGTTCTAGTTCATCATCTAGTTGTAATCTAGAGAGAGAAAGGAGAGAGCTGAGGAGGAGTCGGATCTTCCTCAACATTGTATTGGTGCAGCATCTAGTTCGTCTTCAAGTAATCTCCAGGTTCTTTATTTACTATTTCCAAGTATTATATTTAATTTCAGTTCTTGCTTTATTTTATTTACTGGATCTCCGCTCGTATCGAGTGCTCTAATTAAACTAGTTAATTAGAGTAGTAAGCGTAGTGTAGACGTGGTATCTAGACTAGGGTTTACCTGAGTTTGCACCCAGCCCCTCGGATAGTTGTGGTAGCCCCAGGTAGTGACAGCCCTGACGGCCGACGTAGTCCACCACGTTCGGGTTGGTGTTTGTAGGACCGTAGTCGGAGCTTCCTAGCTCCTTTCTCATCCCTTTCTGTGGCTAGTGTTCTGATGTCCCGAAGTAAGTAAAGTATAGTGAGCCTTTAATTAGATAAACCTGCTTAGAAAACTCTAAATCTCTCTCTACCATTTTATCATTCTTTTCTTGGATGGCTTGCCTCTTGATTAGTACACTTCACGTTCCCCGTGGAAATCGATACCCTGGAATACTCTCGGGTGAAAGCTACATCGGTATCCGTGCGCTTGCGGATTATTCTGTGTGCGTTTAAAATACCCAACAAGCTTTCTGGCGCCATTGCCGGGAACGGTAGCTGTGCTAGTTTCGAACCAAGTCGTCCGTGTTTCTTTTCTTTTACCACCTTTATCTTTTACCACCACCTTTACCTCACCACCACACTTCTTAACACATGAATTCCACTCCTATCTATAAATACTCCGCTCCAAAGGGCGAATTGTTGGAGCCACCACCATCATCACATCCTATACTTACTGATGGCTACCAATTTCGTCCAGGCTTTATAGCCATGGTTCGGGAGCAACCCTTCTCTGGGCTAGATGATGAAAACCCTCACACCCACCTTCGGGAATTTGAGCAATTGTGTTCTTGCTTGTCTATTGCGGGCATGACACAAGAGACCATTAAATGGAAATTGTTTCCGTTCTCCCTTTTTGAAGAGCGAAACAGTGGTATGCTCATAACGTAAGAGGAGTAGATGGAAATTGGGATGAACTTCGGGACAAATTTTGTCTTGCTTTCTTCCCTCTTCTCAAATCACTGCCCTTTGAATAGAAATTCTTACCTTTCAACAAAAAGAGAAGGAGACACTAGGAGCAGCTTGGGCAAGGTTCAAACACCTTACCATTCTGGCCTAAACCTTTCCTTGCTAGACCATGTCCTACACTTTCACTTTTATCGTGGTCTTACAAGGAAGCTGCCTTACATCTCGATTTAGCTTCTAGAGGATCATTCTCACATAAAATTGTTAGTGAAGGAAGCGACATCCTAGAGAAAATCCTTGAAAACACTCCTTGCACTAGCACTTTTGACGAATTCATAGAAGAAGTCGAGCCGAACCCCGACCAACACGAGGAGGAACACACAACCAAATTTGAAATTCCTTCAAATCCTTCTAATAATTTGGTTGTCACAAAACCTTCCGTAGAGAAAACACCCCACACTTTAGAAAATGATGAAACCCATCCTTCAGTGTTCTTCTCTAAAATCGAGGATGATGATATCAAAGAGCATGGAAGCTTCTTCATAAACACCTCTTAAATCCATGCTCATATGAGACATCTCCTGATTCAGTTGGTCTGTTTAACATTGCCACACTCGAGATTTTCAACCCCCTCACACTTTCTATTTACAAAAACTTCAAAAGGGTGGTTGTAGATGCATATGTTTATCACAAATGTTGTAGATCTCATTGTGCTCTTAAAGTTGGTGTTGGAGGGGAAACCACTCACCAAATCACATCTTGAAGGTTTCCCAAAAGACAAGCTCAGTGTCCTAAAACAAGCACTTGTCAGATCAGTGTTCACCTTCCTCATACAGTGCCTTGTGTAATGAGCATAAGGATATAATTGTTAAAATATTCCTTTGGGTATTCTTGTTCTAGAGCAAAAATGTTCGAAGGAATGACAAAAACAAGGTATGTCCAACCAATCATCATGCAACATTGAATTACAGTCATCCAATCTTGATGTTTGCAAAATCTAAGTTTGGGGATACACTTACATATGAACATTCCTTACCATGTTGCTATCCTGGTTAGCCTTACCTTTAAGTCATGCTCATGTGCTATACACTAATATGTTCTCTCATCACCATTTGAGTAAATCTCTTTAATGCTTTAATACTACCTTCATCTTCTATAGTATATGTTTAGGTTTGAAGTACTTTCATACATCTCTTAAATTGAGCATGGTGCCTAGTTTAGGAGTGGTGATCTTGCTTTCAAAGGTTTTTAAATTAAGCATGGTGCTTCGGTTTAAATGCCTTCCTAAATCAAATTAGACATGGTGTCTAGGTTGGTTTTTGAGCCAATAGTATGCTATAGTGGATATTGGATATTTTGTTGGACTAGCCCCTGTAGGAAAACTTTCAATATCAATTTGGGAAAGTCCTGAGATGAACTCACACTGGAGATGAAGAGACACATGAACTTCAACAACTTGCGCAAGGGAGACACAACTCAATGATCATAGAGAAATAAGATCTATAGAACAAGACAAAAGATGAGTGCCACAAAACAATACCTACAATCAAAGCACTCACTCCATGGAAATAGGTGAACAAGTCTAAGCTGGGCCACTAGAAGACAAAGACCATCATGGGGGCACTCATCTCTGAACCCTCAGATCAAACAGTACAAACACAAGCAGTGGGAAGTTATTCTCTCTTCTAATCAAGAGCTAGCTTGGGGATGAGGTGGAACGACTTCAACAACAACAAGGTCTACAAAATTCAACACATGAACATGTTGTTGAAGAAATTTGGGCATCCACCTTCCTCACAAGCCAGCTTGGGGGAGACACAATTCCGTTGTCTAGATCTGCTTAAAGGGGAGGATGGAGAAATCCAGCTTCAACACTTTGATCAGTACAGGCCACTGGATGCTATCCCAATCAAGAAGAAAAATATGATCCACCACTCATTCTTGGAAGATCGTTCTTCAAAACCTTCAATGTTGTCATCTATGTCGGAACTAGAGAAATCCACTTTTGGATCTTTGACCAAAAGGTTCGCTGCTTCTTCAACAACTGCACCATTTATGAGCAGCCAAGAAAACCAAGAGAAGACGTTGACTCAACCGACAAAGGAAGAACCAACTACCAAGAATAGAGGGGATATCATAAAGGATGAAGCTACTGCACCGCAAGAATCAAAAGATGTAGAGATAGTACCCGAGCCTACAAATCAAGAAAATAGTTGACAAAGTCTCCATCTTCTGGACCTTTTGAGAACAAGACTCAGTTGGCCCACTGTGAGATAGGCAAGAGAAGACAAGCTATTCGTGAAGAACAACCAGCCAGACAAGAGAAGCTTCCACAAGGTGGTTCGACACATCACTCTTCAATGTTAAAGGTAACATCTCAAGGTATGTGACATCACTTTAAAAGCTTCTCCTTAATTCTGGTATGTGCATAAATAAGAACCAAACATGTTTCAGTTGCACCTCATTTGATCCACCCTAATCAACTCAACATGTTCAGTTCTTTACTCTTTGTTCTTTGCTTTACTCTCTTGAATCTCACTATCTTAACCAATGAGCTAAAATGTTATGCATCTAACCTTTGGAAGATGATATATCACAATCATGAAAATATCGACACATTAAGCATAGATTATCCTTCCTTGGGTTAAGTAATCTGATCTGTTAAATATTTTAAGATGCTACTTTCATGCTCATCTTTTGATCCTATCACTCATGTTAAGATTGAATAGAATACATAAACAACAAGTTTATCTTGCTCGATGTGCCTAGGTTAGAGAGGAATGAACAAAACTTTTGGTTCTGTTGGTGTTTTTCCACCAACAGAGCCCATGCACTTGATCTCTACCTTGTCTTTATGAGCAGGACACACTCTTAAGCAAAACATGGAGGAGTTTGTCAACTTCCAAATTCTACAGAGTGAAGGTCCTGAATCTACAAGAAACGCGCACTAAGCAAGATGCTGCCAGCTTTCACAACTAATGCTTCACTTCAAATTGCTGGGCGAACGAAGAACATGAGTGACACCATATCAAGAGGTGTAGTTATCAAGGTCTACATATTGAGATCAAATGATGCACCTCAGGAATGAACATGGTGAGAAGTCCTGTTCAGAGGACTTAAAACATTGAACCCTCGTCGAAAGGTAAAATCGGTAGTTATCCATATTTATCTTTTATGCATTAATTTCTCTTTTTGCATGTTTACTTTCTCGTTTGCATAATCATTTCTCCATAGCATATTTACTTTTCTGCATTAGCATTGCATAAAAAAGAAAATAAAAATATTACACTGCATCATAAAACTTAAAAGCCTCATGTGAATAATTCTATGGTGTGTAAAAACCCATAGGGATATTCACTGTGGTGGCATAAAAATAAAAATGCATTCATTTTGTTAGACTGTCATTGCATCATAAAAATAAAAATATAAAAATATTGAGAAAGAGATCTTACTGAAATTCTGGACAACTAAGGCTTGAGTGGTCAACCACTAATGCTTAATCTGTTCCACAAGTTTCGTTGTCTATTTGAGTTTCACAGGATCTGAAAGACCAAGAAAAGGTGACAAGCAAGTGGATGACTCATCCACTGTTGGAGCAATTTCAACAACCATCAATGTCAATCAATGCTCCGATAGAGGAAGAACATTTTCACTGCCGGTTCGTTACATGGCAAGAATGAACGACTACGTCAACATTCAGCTTGGGGGAAAGCACCCCCGTGTATCCAGGTAAGTATCCTTATCCTCTTAAGTTTCTTTCTATACATAAATAAAATAAAAAAAAATAAAATAAATGTGGGCACATGAAGGCTCACCACTAATTAAAAAGAAAAAATATATATGGGCACATGAAGGCTCAACGCTATTAAGGGAACCGGCTTGGGGGAGACGCACCCCCGTTATCTTCGTGATCCAGGTATGTCTTATTCACTATCTTAGTTATTTATAATAAGTGTGTTAGGTTAAATAAATAGTGTGTAAGTTTGCTTAGTTTATTTTAAAAAGTTAATAATAAAAGAAGAACTCTCTCTCTAATCTTTTACATGGAAATGATGAATAGTTGCTCTATCTAATTTCTTTCAAGTACCTAGCCTTCAAAGCATAAGTTCTCTTAATTAATAATGATGCTTAAAAATGAAATTAAATGCATGGGTGGCAAATGCTTGATCCAGAGTTTAGGTAATTGATATGACATGTGATGATCTGAGCTACTACTATCTTGTTCTAAACAACACTAGAGTTCCGGAGATTTTCCAATATTAATATGACTAATAATTGCATTGAGTTAAATTAAGCTTTGTTGACCCTATGAGAAGTTATCATGCTATTGAATTGAGATCACTTACACATTCCATCCATTTTCCTCATAAATGCTCATGATTATCTGTTCCTATCCTCTCAAAAGTTTGTTGGAAGCATGTGGCTATTGAAAAAGAGAAAAAAAAATCTGAGGAAATAAAAAGGGACAAGTGTCCGAAACCTCAAAAAAAAAGATCCCGAGGAAATAAAAAGGGACAAGTGTCCGGAACCTCGAAAAAAAGAGAGAGAAAAATGAATATAAAAAATGGGCATGTGCCCGTCAGTAGAATTAGCCTGATAGCCATGTGTCTCTGATAGACAGAAGAGAGTGATATATTTAAAAGAGCATCCGACTCTATTTTCCCTACACATGCACTTCTCGATTCAATGGTGTGGTTGACTTTCTCTTTGGATCCATTGTTTAATTTGACAACATATGTTTTTAAGCTTTTGAAAATTATAAAAACTCCGGGATAAAGGTGAAGTGAAAGAACTAGAGACATAGTGCTTGGTTTGATCGTTCTATCTTTCAATTACTCATGATTCAAGGTAAAGTACTAAGCCCCATGATGAATAATATGATATCTTTTCGAGAACTTTTGTTTGAATGCATGTGTACTTGTTGGAAGTAAGATATTGTAGCAACTCTGATCCATTTTTGAGATTGGCTTTGCTCGGGACTAGCAAAGGGTAAGCTTGGGGGAACTTGTTGACGCTCACTAATGCTCATAATTAACCATCAACTATTGCATAAAATGACACTAAAATGAATCACAAAGCATAGGTGTTTGAAACTAACAAGTTCCACGAGTTTTGGTGCTCTCACTTGTTTTGTAGGACATCCATGTTTTTACCATATAAAAGCATCTCAAGTGATGAATTGGAGTGCACCATTGCGAAGAGCTCGTTGAGACGATCGAAACGGACATGTGATTTGCTATATTCGGAGCCTCGGATGAAAAGATATTAATTTTGAAGCGAAATCTGCAAAAGAAGGATCTAGAAGACACCAAAGACACCACGAGGCGGGCCACCATGTGGCCCACTGGGCCAGACCGACCGGTCCCACCCCGGGACCGACCGCGGCCACAGAGCTCGTTTCGCCTCCGCCTTCTGGAACCTTCTTCCACCGCCTCCTAGGATGCATCTCCACCGTCCCTGAAGTCGGTTTGATCCAAGGGCTCACGTTCCACGCTCCGGGGCTATAAAACCAGACCCGGACCCCCCTCTTCAGGCATCTCCTCTTCATATTCATCTCCACATCAGAAACTAGGGTTTCAATTAGAAGTAGAGATCCCTCTAGTTGATCGTCTAGTCCTAGTTCTAGTTCATCTTCTAGTTCTAGATCTAGTTCTAGTTCATCATCTAGTTGTAATCTAGAGAGAGAGAAAGGAGAGAGCTGAGGAGGGAGCCGGATCTGTCGGATCTTCCTCAACATTGTATTGGTGCAGCATCTAGATCATCTTCAAGTAATCTCTAGGTTCTTCATTTACTATTTCCATGTATTAAATTTAATTTAAGTTTTTGCTTTATTTTATTACTGGATCTCCGCTCGTATCGAGTGCTCTAATTAAACTAGTTAATTAGAGTAGTAAGCGTTAGTGTAGACGTGGTGTCTAGACTAGGGTTTACCTGAGTTTGCACCCAGCCCCTCGGATAGTTGGTGTAGCCCCAGGTGGTGACAGCCCTGACGGCCAACGTAGTCCACCACGTTCGGGTTGGTGTTTGTAGGACCGTAGTCGGAGCTTCCTAGCCCCTTTCTCATCCCTTTCTGTGGCTAGTGTTCTGATGTCCCGAAGTAAGTAAAGTATAGTGAGCCTTTAATTAGATAAACCTACTTAGAAAACTCTAATCTCTCTCTCTACCCATTTTATCATTCTTTTCTTGGACGACTTGCCTCTTGATTAGTACACTTCACGTTCCCCGTGGAAATCGATACCCTGGAATACTCTCGGGTGAAAGCTACATCGGTATCCGTGCGCTTGCGGATTATTCTGTGTGCGTTTAAAATACCCAACATCCATTCATCAACTCTTCCGCTCGTGGAAACTCCAACCCAGTAGCAATATTGGCAACGTGTCGTACGGGAGACCGCTGTCAATGAAAAAAATTTCAATTGAGTTCCATCTCAGACAAAGTGGTCTCTCCAGATTTCCTCTATACTCTGCCCATGTTTGAACCATACTGATTTTCCACAATAATGGGGACAAAGGTCTTGATGTTTCCCCGAGTTGTGGAACATCCTTTCCCACTTTCTTCATGCTTGATTGTTGTTCTTTTGCAGACTTGATTAGAGAGCGTCTCTAATCTGATTTCCGCGGAGCCTTTCGGGCTTCACGCATCTTGATACCATGTTTGTCCACCCTTTTCCTTAACTCCTGTGGGTTTAACAAGAGGTAAGGCCTCTCTGGGTTTCTCTTCGCTTGAGCCTTGACCTTTGATTCCTCTAAAAAATTTCACACATCTTTTTTCACCGAAATTTCTAACTCCTCATCAGTCTTTCATAAGCTAATTTCTCGTGGGCTTTTTTTCATGATGCAGGAGCCTTCTTTTTTGGAGGTGGGGCCTTCGGTTCTGTGGCGGCGAACTGCTTCTTAGGGACGCGCGGGTCGAGGCGAGGGTGTTAGAGCCCGCTGTGGAGGAGATGGTGGGCCGATGGTGGTGTTGGAGCCCGCGGTGGAGGTTGTGGTGTTCGAGCCCGCGGTGGAGGAGATGGTGGGGCCGGTTGCGATGTTGGAGCCCACGGTGGAGGTTGTGGCGTTGGAGCCCGTGGTGGATCAGGTTGTGGCGTTGGAGCCCGCTGTGGAGATCTTTGTGCAGGAGATGGGGGTTGAAGCTGTGTCCTCCAACACATCATCACCGCCCGCAGCACTATATATGCGCTGGGGAATGACGAACTGGAACTATAGTTTCTCTGCTATGCAAAACAATGAATGATGTGAGCATCCAAGTAATATTTACATATAGGAAGTTAGTGTAATAAAAATGTTTCTCGTCATGCGCACTACCTATGGTGAGGATCTTGATCAATAGGAGGAGGTTACGGCGGTGACACTCCGGAATATAATGAATGAAGCGCTTGCGCCAGCAAATAAATGTCTTCTCCGCTTCATCTCTCTTCGATTTCTAGTGTCACGCTGCCACAACCTGTTTCAACCCTATCCACCGAGACGCTAGCGTATCCGGCTGGCACTGGTTTGACCATGGATTCTTGGTGTTCTTGTGCGGTCGATAGGGTTTTACAACACCGACAGCCACCTTTTTCATGGCATTTCCATCTAGAATGTGCAGCTCACAAGTAGTAAAAGGTTCTTTAATGTCATCGATGGGGAAGCGTAGCTTGGAGTCATCTTGAATGGTTGGTACTTCCGTGGAGGCGCAGCTGCTTTTCAACTGACCTGGGAGGCTAATGTTCACTTGAGGTTGTTGTGATGATGTACCTTGCCCACTCGTCATTTGACTAAGTGTCGCTTGCGCTTGCCTTTGATTTCCTCCTGCATCCATTCTTCATGAGATTTGTCATGCTCTTGTGTTTGAAGAACATACTCCTCCAACTTGTAGATCCGCTCTGCCTCCTCGTCCTTCTTTCTCTCTGGCGGCTTCTGTAACTTTCTCGATCCGCTTCGAAGGAATGCAGCCAGGAAACAGCCCTAAGGCCTCTCGTACGCCCACCGTGCTCAGGATTCTCCAGCGCGTACGTGAGTTCATCATTCTCTCTGTTGGGCTTGAACTCGCCAGCCAACACCGTACTTCGTGCTTGAACTAGCCTGTATGCTGCTCTTGAAATTTCTGGGCCACAATCAAGCTCCCCGTCATTAGGGTTTATGGTTCCCCCATGAGTGTAGAACCAATTCCTGGACCATTCACTCCAATTTCTTTTTTTGTTTCCAGGACTACCCGCCTGGCAAGCATCTCCTGTTCCTGTCTCTCCCACTTTGGAAGGGCAGTCTTATAACCACCTGATCCTAAATGATGGTGGTATTTCTTCTGAATTGCATTCTATTTGTTTACTCTGATACGAGCCTCACTCTCTTGTGATCTTTTGTACTGTACAAATTCATCCCAATCGGCCTTAACTTGACATATACGCCTTAGAGTTGAAATCTGGCGTCTCGTTCTTCAGCACAAAGTTGTGGTATAATTTCTTCTTCCAGTCCTGAAAAAGTGTGGCCATCTTCTTCATTGTCCACTCCCGAATTCGCCTCTTCAACTCCTCATCGTCGTGTGCGAACGAGAAAATGCCCTTTGATGTCTTCCCAAGACTACTGCTTGTCACGATTGGAGATATAACTGATCTCGGGAGCACTTCGCTTCTCTTTCCATTCATGGGCACTTATCGGAATCCGATCACTCACAAGGAACCCACAGTGAAAGTGCGGATACATGGGTGTATGCCGAGTCTCGAGTGATGAGTGATTGTCAACTGAGATAATGCGCATGTTCTTTGGCTTGTGTTGTGCAGGTGTCGAGCACGTTACTGTGATCGAAGGCAAGGTAAAGGTCAAGTAGAGACGTGCCGTGCCGATGGACCGAGAGTGGCGAAGGGCGGACATGAGGCTTGGACTGAGGGACCGATGGCCTGAGGATTAGCTGTGGTTGCTGACAGCCTGGGACAGTGACGAGCGAAGACTTGCGGGCATGGTGTTGCTCGGGTCGAGGACCTGGGGACATGTGTCGGTGGACGGGGTGCACAGGCGGTGCATCCCCTCTACGGCTCGGTTTGGTGGTTGAGCCACAGAAAAACCACCGAGTGGACGGTTTCCCGGTTTGGGCCTCAAAACCTGGGCGCTGTTGTTTCCGATTTTGGCCACAAAACTCGGGCTGAGGACGGTTTCCAGGTTTGGGCCTCAAAACGTGGGCGCTGCAGGTTTCTGAGTTTGGGCCACAAAACTCAGGCGATGGACGGCTGGTTTCCCGGTTTGGGCCTCAAAACCAGGGGTTGGTCATGAAGGCTGGTTTCCCGGTTTGGGCCACAAAACCGGGGTCGAAGTCCGGGAAAAGGACGGTCAGAGCGGAGGCGTTACGTGGCAGCAATCGGTGAGGTTGCGTCGAGGCAACGCTACCAGTTCTGCGGGCGTGGCGGTCAGATCACCATCATCTTCGAGTTGGTCCAGGATAGCCTTAGGGTTTGGCTTGTTCGCTCTATAAATAACTAGGGTTCGAGTGGGAATTAGAATTAGGGTAAGTAGAGGGAGACACCCACCTCCCTTCCCATCTCAGTCATTTGCTCTTTTGCTTCTAGGGTTTCCTACTCCCCCAATCCTCTGCCGTAGCGAACTGAGATCCACAGAGAAGACAATCATACCTCTGTGTCCATGAGATTTTAAGGAAGTGAGACCGTAATCTCACTATTGTAGCATGTGGTAGCCACACGGTTGCAATTTGTGGCTGTGATTCGCGTTTTGGAATTGTTCTTCCGCGTTTTGCTTTTTTTCCATGATTTTCACGTTGATCGATCTCCCTACTCGGTTCATCTTTTGTGATTTCGTTTGAACCAAGATGTTCAAGATCGTGAGGCATTTCTTTCCACCAAAGGAATTCTCCTCTAACCTCACGAGCTAGTAGATCGGTTGATTTTCATTTTGGGTCAAGTGTTTCTCCCTTCCCCCGAATTTTCTTCGATTCATCGATTTGGAGATAGGTTCGAGCCATGATCTCTTAGAGATAGCTCACTATCCTCCTTGTGACCTCTCTCACCAAGTTTGATCCCTCGAGGATTTGTTTTGGGTGAGATCGAGTAGAATCGGTGGACGAACTACCCAGTTTCGGGTGACCGGACGCTGAGATCGGGGCGACCGGACGCTAGGACCAGAGTCTGGTCATTGAATGTGTTCGCTGTGTTCTCCTGCGTTTTGATCGGACGCTGGTTCTGTTAGTGACTGGACGCACCCCTATCACTGTTCATCAGTTTTGTTTCGTGTGACCGGACGCTTGGCTTGCAGGACCGGATGCACCTGTCTGTGAGTCCGGTCAGAAACAGTAAGGTTCCAGAACCGTTTTTATTTGGCCGGACGCGTCCGTCGCTCACTGACCGGATGCTGGCCAGAGTCCGGTCAAGTGCAGTCTGCGCTGTTTCGTCTGCAGTTCGTTCGTCCGTTGTCGGTTTTGATTTCCGGCTTTTGCGTTAGATTTCTAGAGTTGTATAGTGTCTCGCAGTGCTTCTTGGAAGCATCCACCCTACATCTAGGGTCATGGACACTCACAAGCTCTAGGTTTGCTCTTGGGGATGATTCTCGGGACAGTGGCAACAAGTTTCTGAAAAGAAATTTTGAAGCTCCCATTCACCCCCCCTCTGGTCGCTTTCTGGTTGCATTTTTGGTCCTTCAATTGGTATTAGAGCAGGTTAAGGATCTTCCACCTTACCTTAGCCGTTTCCAGATCCACAGAAGGCGACATGGATCACGGCGTGGGCAAACCGCCATTTTTCGATGGCACAAACTATGCATATTGGAAGATATGCATGTTGGCCTATCTCCAGAGCCTGGGCTCATCTGTTTGGGAGATTTGCAACAAGGCCAATTACGTTATCTTGGCTGCTCATGCTACTCAGCTTCAGATCAATGAGCACGATGCCAATAGCCGAGCGCGTAACGCTCTTTTCTCCTGTTTGAGCATGTCTGAGTTTGATCGTGTTTCTCACCTCCCCACGGCTCGTGAGATTTGGGCGACCCTCATGCGCTTCCATGAGGGAACCAATCAAGTCAAATCCCGTCTCTACGAGTTGCACAAGCGGGAGTATGAGAACTTTCGACACATGCCTGAAGAGAGCATAGAGAGTTTTTTCGCTCGCTTTCAGGTAATAGTGAACAAGATGAGGGCTAACAAGGAGCTGTTGCCTTTCGACGATCATGAGAGGGCTTTGAACCTTTTGCATACTCTCGATCGGTCGGTGTGGGATTCCAAGGTTCAGGTGATCATCGAATCACCTATCTATGAGACCCTCAAGTGCGACGAGCTTTTTAGTAAGCTCAAGTCTAGTGAGATTGACGCCATGGCTAGGACATCTTATGAAAATCCTTCTGGCCCGATGATGGCTTTGCTTTCTTGCTCTTCTGCTAAACCCTCTAGAGGATTGCACTTCACTCTCTTCACTTCTTTCTGTCATAGAGGAGCAGCTGGAGTTCTTGGGGGATGACGAGTTGGCCTTGCTCGCCAACCGGTTCTCGCGGTTCCACAACAACCGCATGAACCGTCGCCGCGGAGGAGGACGCTCGGGTTGTTTCGAGTGTGGCGATCCCAACTACTTCATCGCCCAATTGCCTGAAGAAGAACAAGCAAGTCTTCGGCAAGGCGGATCATGGGCACAAGTATGACTCAGGCAAGCGCAAGGAGAAGTACGTCCCCGTGAAGCACAAGCGGAAGGGCGGCTTCAACAAGGAGTACATCAAGACGAAGTACTTGGAGAAGGCCCAGGCTGAGCAGCATGCATTCTTCGCCACGCTCAGCAACGTTGATGACTCGGATGACGACTCCGCTTCCTCAAGCGACGACGAGTCCGAGAAGAAGAAGAGGATCGAGGACAAGCTGAACGGTCTCTGCTTCTTCGCCGACAACGAGGGCTTCTGCACCATGGCCCTCGGCAAGGAGGTCGACGGCGAGCTGGAGGAGATTCCTCGGAACGATGACGACGACGACGACACCTCCTAGGTTTCTCTGACCCCCGATGAGCTTTCTGCTGAGGTCGAGAAGCTTACTGCCGCTCTTCTTAGTCAAGATAAGTTGCTTAGGCGTGCTGCTAGAGAGTGGAAGGAGTTGAGGCAGAAGTGGGAGGATACGGTGAAAGAACTTGAATCTGTCAAGTGCACCGTTGTTGTCACCGAGGAGGAGGAGTGTGAGATGTGCACCACACACATGACATGACCTTCTCACTTTGAGGGGTAAGTATGCTGTGTTGGTAGGAGAGGTGGATGAGCTTAGAGCTAGATCTTCGGTGCTTGGTGCGTGCAAGTCTTGTGAAGGCTTGCAATCCGAGTTGGCAGAGAAGAATGCCAAGATTGTGTCTCTTGAGAAGGCCAGCTCGGGTAGCACTTGTGTGTCTAGATGAGCTTTGTGTGAGGGTTTGGAGATGGAGATTGCGAATGTGCAGCATGACAAGATGCAAAACGAGGAGGAAAACACATACCTTCGGACCATCTTGTCATGGGTGTCTAGTGGTGAGCCGCAGCTTGGGATGATGATCTCCCAGTTCAAACATGCTGTTGGAGGTCCAGGTGTAGGTTTTTCTCAGGGTGTTGATGTTTCATCTTTTGGCAAGATTGGAGAGTCGAGTGGTCTTAACCCATGTGAGAAGCCCAACTCCACCACTACTCCCAAGCTTACTAAGATTCCACCCAAAGAGCCTCTCAAGCCTAACACCAAGGATGGAGTGTTTGTTGAACCTCCGAGAGCTCCACCCAAGAAACAAACATGGGCTCCAAAACCAAGCCACCTCAAAAACAAGCTAGACACTATGCCACCCATCCAAGAGGAGCTTATGCCACAGAAGGGCAAAGTGATCCACACCCACTACCTTGAGCACCAACAAACTTCTATGAGAGCGGTGAGGTACCATTGTGAGCACTGTGGGAGAGATGGACACTTGAGTGAGCTCTGCTTTCGGCGCAAGAGAGAGGCGCGCCGTGCAAAGGAGATGAACAACACGAACATGTACCATCCTTTCCATGATGTACATGTGCCGAATGTTCAGAGGCGTGCTGCTAGGCCTAGAGGTCCAAAACCTCAAGTTTCTAGGCCTAGGCCGCGAACAGATCGTGCCCGGCGGGAGCCTGCAGTTGTGGGCTATGGACCCCGTGGCAGTGGCTTTGTAATTGAGCGTTTCCCTCCACCGCGTTTTGAGTATCGCAATGGACGCTCCTCCCTTAGCGGACCACGTTTTCCTCTACGTGGTGATCGCTCTTCCCGTAGGCGTGCTAGGAATGGTTTTTCTGCTAACCGTTCTTTTGAGCAGCCGGCCCAACACTGGTATTCTCCCTACTTCACACTATCCCAGTGTTGGACCGTATGCTCACCCTATGTCTTTTTATTGATGTAGGTAAAACGATTGGAGAACGTTTGGATGGTGGATTCCGGTTGTTCGAGACACATGACCGAAACGCCAAGTGGTTCTCCAGTCTTAGTCCAGTCGCCGGAAAGGAGTTTATCACCTTCGGCGATAATAGCAAAGGTAAGGTATTGTCTCATGGGCTAGTGCGAGTTAATGAGCATTTCGTGTTGCGCGATGTTGCTCTGTTTCTAACTTGCATTTTAAACCTTCTTTCTGTTTCACAACTTTTCGATGATGACTATGAGATTCGTTTTAAACCGAATCTCAATCGTATTTTGGATCCTCAGGGCAATCTTGTGTGTTTAATTTCGCCCTTTGGAAAAGTCTTTCGTGCGAATTTCTCGGAGTCCTTTGGCATTTCTCGTTGTCTTTTGGCTGGACCTTCCTCCTCCGATCTTTGGAAGTGGCATAGGAGACTAGGACATTTGAGCTTCGACTTGCTTGCAAGGCTTAGTTCACTTGGCCTAATCCGAGGACTGCCCAAGTTATCTATGGAGAAGGATCTTGTTTGCCATTCTTGTAGACATGGGAAAATGGTTGCCGCTCCTCACCATCCAGTGACTCAGGTCATGACCAAGCGCCCTGGAGAGCTTTTGCACATGGACCTTGTTGGTCTGGCTCGGGTGAGCTCGGTTGGGGGGAAGTGGTATGTGGTCGTTGTTGTTGACGATTTCTCGAGATATTCGTGGGTCTTCTTTTTAGCAGAGAAGACTGAGACTTTCTCTTTTGCTCGCAATCTGATTTTGCGTCTTCAGAACGAGTTCCCTTTGAACTCGATGCGAGCTATTAGAAGTGATAATGGTTCCGAATTCAAGAATTCGGATTTTGAGAAGTTTTGTAACTCTTTGGTTTAGAGCATCAGTTTTGTTCCCCCTACACACCGCCTCAGAATGGTGTTGTAGAGAGGAAGAATCGGACCCTTGTTGAGATGGCCAGGACGATGCTCGATGAGCATAGGACTCCTAGGCGATATTGGGCCGAGGCTATGAGCACTGCATGCTATATTTCCAATCACATTTTTCTCCGAGCCTTCTTGAAAAGACGTCTTATGAGTTGCGTTTTGGAAAACAACCCAAAGTGAGTTATTTTAGAGTTTTTGGTTGCCACTGTTTTATACTTAAGAAAGGCAACCTGGACAAATTTGAGTCTCGCTCTTCTAACGGTGTATTTTTGGGTATGGCACTCATACTCGCGCATATCGTGTACTTAACCTTGATACTAACCGAGTCATGGAGACATCCGATGTCACCTTCGACGAGACCATGGTTTGTCCTTCTTCTCATTTTGGGCGTGCAGGTGATCATGAGGTTGGCGAGCCTCTTTTTGATGATGAGGACGAGGGTGCTGAAGGGATGGATGACCCAGCACCACCTCCACCTGCTGTGCCGCAAAGAGCAGCCTCTACTACCACACTCACGGCCCCGATCCTTTTCTTCGACTACTTGGGGGCCGTGGGATCCGCCACCTCGAGCGGTACCTTTTGTACCCGAGGAGGCACCAGCTGCTGTTGAGGGGGAGGTCTCTTCAGCTCAGGAGGTGCCACGACACATTCAGCGCCAACCCCGCCTCAACAAATGATCGGCAGCAACAGCAAACGTGTCACTCGGTCAAGGTCACAACAAATCTCTCACTTTGCTCATTCTGCATTTGTTGCTGATTTTGAACCCCGAGATGTTGGACATGCTTTAATATCTGATCCGGATTGGGTCAATGCCATGCATGAGGAGCTTGAAAACTTTGAAAGAAATCGGGTTTGGGTTCTTGTTCCTCTTCCCCCTGAGTGTCACCCTATTGGGACAAAATGGGTTTTCAAAAACAAACAAGGAGAGGATGGCCATGTTTGTGAGAAACAAGGCCAGACTAGTAGCCCAGGGGTATAGTTTGAAGGAGGGAATAGATTATGAGGAGACGTTTCCTCCTGTAGCTCGTTTGGAGGCAATTAGGATCCTCTTGGCTTTTGCTGCATCCAAAAGGTTTAAACTTTTTCAAATGGATGTCAAGAGTGCCTTCTTAAACGGCTACATAAATGAAGAGGTGTATGTGAGACAACCCTCCGGTTTTGAAAATCTCAAGTTTCCAAACCATGTTTTTAAACTTCACAAAGCTTTGTATGGTTTGAAACAAGCCCCTAGAGCCTGGTATGATAGGTTGAAAGACCTTTTTGCTTGCTAAGGGTTTTTAAAACAGGATGTGTGGATAAAACGTTTTTTCTCCTCAAGCAAGGCAATGACACTTTGGGTTCAGATTTACGTGGATGATATCATCTTTGGTGGTTCTTCTCATGCTTTGGTTGCCAAGTTTGCAGATACAATGGCAGCAGTTTTGAGATGAGAATTGATTGTCGGCGAGTTGACATTTTTCCTTGGGTTGCAAATCAAGCAATCCCGAGAGGGGACGTTCATGCACCAGGGCAAATACACCAAGGACATCTTGAAGAAATTCGATATGGGTGAGGCCAAGCCTCTTCCAACACCCATGTCGACTACGGCGGCCCTGGATGCGGATGTGGATGGAGAAGCAGTGGACCAGAAGGAGTACCGGAGTATGATCAGATCGCTGCTGTACCTGACGGCGACACGCCCGGACATCCAATTCGCGGTGTGTCTTTGCGCACGATTTCAGTCGTCGCCGTGCACCTCGCACCATCAGGCAGTCAAGCGCATTATGAGGTACTTATGCTTCACTCCAGAGTTTGGGATTTGGTATTATGCTTCCTCCACCCTATCCCTTTGCGGTTTTCTAATGCTGATTTTGCTGGTTGCCGACTTGATCGCAAGTCCACTTCTGGGACTTGCCAGTTTATTGGTTCTTCTCTCGTATCTTGGTCTTCTCGCAAGCAGTCTAGTGTCGCCCAGTCTACCACAGAGGCTGAGTATGTTGTTGCGGCTAGCTGCTGTTCCCAGTTGCTTTGGATGATGGCCACTTTGCATAATTTTGGTCTGAGTTTTTTCTCGCGTTCCCTTGCTTTGTGACAGCACGAGTGCTATTAGCGTTGCTAAGAACCCCGTGCTGCACTCTAATACCAACACATTGATTTGCGCTTTCATTTTCTGCGAGACCATTATGAGAAGGGTGATATCGACCTTCGCCATGTCGATACTCATCATCAGTTGGCTAACTATTTCACCAAGCCATTAGACCATCAACTTTTGCTAGGTTGAGAGGTGAGCTTGTGTGTGTTTTCCCCTTTTTAGATGGGGGAAACATTTTGGTCGTATATTTAGAACTGACTCTTTGCTTTTCATTTGGTTTTCATCATGCATCTTTGCATTCCATCTTGCATATTTACCTTCAGAGCTTCATGTATATAATCTTAGAATGTGACTATGTCTATATAGTGTATGATTCGATGCTTCATGATGGTGCTTGTAGCTCTTTCTGATCACTGATACATGTTGTGAGCAGAGCTATTTTTATGAATGGTGAATTTGCTTAATGAACAAACCTTGAAAATGTTCACCATTGAGATATGCAACTAGCATGTGTAGAATATGTTGAATTCACTTGTGCTTTTCATATATGCTAGATTGCTATGTCTCTAGCTCTGAGTCATTCACTTGCTTGGTATGTTCATATTCGTCTTAAATTTGAACCAAGTTAAGTGAATTGGAAAGATCGAGATGGGATTGCTTGTCAGCACATCACAGTATCGAGACTGTCTCTCATTGCACTTTGAGTTAAACTTGAGCTGTGTAGTCTATGACCGAAACTATTGTTTTAAGCTTCTGATTGCTTCTGCATAGGCTTCACACAGTTGAAAAGTTAGGCAATGACAAGCTTTCAACCTCTCGCATTCACATGCTGAAATTTGAACTTGTGTAATTAACCGCTGCAACTCCGATAAAATTCAATACACAAGTCTATGTTTCATTCTATAGCATGATGATTGAACTTTGTTAGGGGTAGTTCACCTTGTATACATGTTTAGCACTTGTTTGACTTCCTGTCTATACATGTTTAGTGCTATTTTGATGGTGAATACCTTTTTTGGCTGAAAACTGCTCTTTTTGCTCCAATGTTCAGATTTCGTATTTAGTGATCAGTTTGAGCCTTTGCTAGCATTCTATGCTATTGTTGAGTCATCGGATCAGCATTTCATCGAGCATCTTCTCATTCTATCGACTATATTCCTGAAGCTGCTAACCTGCATTTTGACTCATATGCATTTGGAGAGGGAGATACTTGATAGTGCAATTTCAACTAAGGGGGAGAAATTTGCCAAATCATAAGAGGGAGAAATGTTCTCAAATCATAAGATCAACTAAGGGGGAATTTTCTGTTGTATGCACTATTGGAGGGGGAGTTCGAGTTGGCTCGGATTTTGAGGTTTTTAAATTTACCAATTGGTTCGAGCATTTTTGGTAGCTAGTTGTATTGAGCCTTTGCCTCTTTCTTGAGGGACTAGCGTTTTTGCTTTTTCTGCTTTTCAGTTGGTATCGAGCTTTCTCGCTAGCGGTGTTGAGCCCGTTCTGCCTCTTCTTGAGGGCTAGCTCTATCTTTGCTTGGATTTCAATTGATTTTTCGATTGGTATCGAGCCTTCCTGCTAGCGGTGTTGAGCCTGTTCTAACCTCTTCTTGAGGGCTAGCTTTGCTTTGCTGGTTGCGTCGAGCCGTTGCCCATGTCTTTGGGGACCAAGTCTCTGGCTCTTTCCACTTCACCTTCTTCGGCTTTGATATGCTTTTGGGTCATTTGGTTGATTCCTTCTCCTTCTTCTTTCCTTCCTCTATTCCATTATGATTTGTGTTGGTAGTTGACAATGCACTCATCAAGGGGGAGATTGAGGATACATGAGTGTATGCCGAGTCTCGAGTGATGAGTGATTGTCAACTGGGATAATGCGCATGTCTTTGGCTTGTGTTATGCAGGTGTCGAGCACGGATACAGTGATCGAAGGCAAGGTGAAGGTCAAGTAGAGACGTGTCATGCCGATGGACCGAGAGTGGAGAAGGGCGGACGTGAGGCTTGGACTGAGGGACCGTGGCCTGAGGATCAGCTGTGGTGGCTGACAGCCTGGGACAGCGACGAGCGAAGACTTGCGGACACGGTGTTGCTCGGGTCGAAGACCTGGGGACATGTGTCGGTGGACAGGGTGCACGGCGTGCATCCCCTCTACGGCTCGGTTTGGTGGTTGAGCCACAGAAAAACCACCGAGTGGACGGTTTCCAGGTTTGGGCCTCAAAACCTGGGCGCTGATGGTTTCCGAGTTTGGGCCACAAAACTCGGGCTGAGGACGGTTTTCCAGGTTTGGGCCTCAAACCTGGGCGCTGATGTTTCGAGTTTGGGCCACAAAACTCGGGCTGAGGACGGTTTCCAGGTTTGGGCCTCAAAACCTGGGCGCTGCAGGTTTCTGGTTTTGAGCCACAAAACTCAGGCGATGGACGGTTGGTTTCCCGGTTTGGGCCTCCAAACCAGGGGTTGGTCGTGAAGGCTGTTTTCCCGGTTTGGGCCACAAAACCGGGGGCGAAGTCCGAGAAAAGGACGGTCAGAGCGAGGCGGCACGTGGCGGCAATCGTGAGGTTGTGTCGAGGCAACGCTACCAGTTGTGCGGGCATGGCCGTCGAATCACCATCATCTTCGAGTTGGTCCAGGATAGCTTTAGGGTTTGGCTGGTTCGCTCTGTAAATAACTAGGGGGTAGAGTGGGAATTAGAATTAGGATAAGTAGAGGGAGACACCCACCTCCCATCCCATCTCAGTCATTTGCTCTTTTGCTTCTAGGGTTTTCCTACTCTCCTAATCCTCTGCTGTAGCGAACTGAGATCCACAGAGAAGACAATTATACCTCTGTGTCCATGAGATTTGAGGAAGTGAGACCATAATCTCACAATTGTAGCATGTGGTAGCCCACACGGTTGCAATTTGTGGCTGTGATTCGCGTTTTGGAGTTTGTTCTTCGCGTTTTGCTTTTTCTCTCCACGTTTTCATGTTGATCGATCTCCCTACTCGGTTGATCTTTTGCGATTTCGTTTGAACCAAGATGTTCTAGATCGTGAGGCATTTCTTTCCACCAAAGGAATTCTCCTCTAACCTCACGAGCTAGTAGATCGGTTGATTTTCGTTTTGTGTCAAGTTTTTTCTCCTTTCCCCCGAATTTCTTCGATTCATCGATTTGGAGATAGGTTCGAGCCATGATCTCTTAGAGATAGCTCACTATCCTCCTTGTGACTCCTCTCACCAAGTTTGATCCCTAGAGGATTCGATTTGTGTGAGATCGAGTACAATCGGTGGACGAACTCCCAGTTTTGGGGTGACCGGACGCTGAGATCGGGACGACGACCGGACGCTAGGATCAGAGTTCGGTCGTTGAATGTGTTCGCTGTGTTCTCCTGCATTTTTGACTGGACGCTGGTTCTTGTTAGTGACCGGACGCACCCCCTATCACTGTTCATCAGTTTTGTTTCGTTGACCGGACGCTTGGCTTGCAGGACCGGACGCACCTGTCTGTGAGTCCGGTCAGAAACAATAAGGTTCCAGAACCGTTTTTATCTGACCGGACGCGTCCGTCGCTCACTGACCGGACGCTGGCCAGAGTCCGTCAAGTGCAGTCTGCGTTGTTTCGTCTGCAGTTCGTTTCGTCCGTTTGTCGGTTTTGATTTCCTGCTTTTGCGTTGGATTTCTAGAGTTATATAGTGTCTCGCTGTGCTTCTTGGAAGCGTCCACCCTACATCTAGGGTCGTGGACACTCACAAGCCCTAGTTTGCTCTTGGGGATGATTCTCGGGACAGCGGCAACAAGTTTTTGAAAGAAATTTTGAAGCTCCCATTCACCCCCCTCTGGTCGCTTCTGGTTGCATTTTCGGTCCTTCAGAAAGACATAATTTCTGTGCATTGGGTCCTAGTGGTTGGCCTGTAACCATATCGAATTCAGAGATTACATAACGACCATTCAACGGCCCTCTTCGCCCTTGTTTGGTCTGCTCTTGCCCCGTCGCAGACGTCGATCCAGAGGGCTACATATAGGTAAAGACACGAAGAGGAAACCCTAATACAAGTTGAAATAAACCTAATCAACTAATAAAGTAATGTAAACCCTAACATGACATATTGTATATATACCCCCATCGCCTGTATTGCCTTCTTGCATCTCAACTTATTCAGAGGGATTTTCATCATGCATGGTGATGTCTTCGTAATTCAATAAGTATTGACTCCCGTCATCGCCGTCGGCGATGATATTCATCATTTCCTCCTCCATGTTCTCATTTGGGTCGGTCATTTCCTGCGAATATTAAAATATATATACAATTTGATCGAACACTTAGAGGAGCTTTATACATGTATGTATGTGAAACCAAAACCAAAACCCTAAAATAACATATATTCAGGTTATAGGGTTTTGGGGTTTAGGGTTTGGGGGTTTAGGGTTTAGGGGTTTAGGGTTTAGAGGTTTAGGGTTTAGGTTTTAGGGTTAGGGGGTTTAAGGTTTAGGGGTTTGGGGTTTTGGGGTTTGGGGTTTAGGGTTAGGGTTTCGGGGTTTAGAGTTTCGGGTTTTAGGTGACATGTAATCGCCAACATTAAAATAACATTTATTCATAAAGGGCAATTCAACATTAAAAATAACACGAAGAAGCATATCTATCAAAATATTTCTATGTGTAAATCATGTTTACACATATCCAAGTGATTTTCTATGGCATTCCAACATGACACATGATTTTCTATGAACAAATATTTCTAAGAGAAATACATGTTTAAACATATTCTTGTCACGTGATTTACACATCGTGGATGAGAACGACGGTGGACGGCAGCGTATTACGACGGTGCAGATGACAGTGGACGGCGGCGAGGTCGTGGTGCGGTCACGAGGACTACAGGTCGACGCGGCGTGTCACTTTTTATCTACATGTGTAAATATATATTTGTTAGCTTAAAAAAACATATATATGATTTTCCTTTTTCTATTAATATATCTATTCATATTCATTATCTGTATATATCTATTTCTATAAAAAATGAAAAAGTTAAATAGAAAATAATATATATAGAAAAAAGAAAATTGATATATATATATAGTAATAAATCTATATATATATATATATAGAAAAGAAATGAACATAATGGATATATATATTTATAGATAATGAATATGATCATATTCATTATCTATACATATATATCTATTTATATTCATTTTATATATATCACTTTCTTTTTCTAATATACATACTATTTATTTCTATATATATATATATCAATTTTCCTTTTTCTATATATTATTTTCTATTTAACTTTTTCATTCTTTTTTTTTTCACTCACACACACTACACACACGGACACCACACACCCACACCACACACACCCACACCCACACACTGCGCACACACCCACGCCACTGACACACACACTGCAACACGCCAGACGGCGTGAGGACGAACGAGGCCAGGACGAAGGAGCTCGACGCCGGCACGGAGGACGAGGCACGAGACGAGCCGAGGCCGAGGCTCGACGACGGCGCGAGGACGAGGACGTGGAAGAGGGAGCCACGGTACGGGAGCTCTCGACGGCGCTAGCACGGAGGACGACGGACGAGGACGAGCCGAGGCCGAGGCTCGACGGCGGCGAGGGGGCCGAGGGTCGACGGCGTGGAGAGAGGCTCGACGGCGAGGACAGAGGCTCGACAGCGAGGAGAGCTCGAGGGCGGCGGCGCGGACGGAGGCGGTGCAACTGCGTCGATCTGTGAAGGTTGGAGGGCACTATGCCCTATATACCCGGAGGGCCTTTAGTCCCGAGCCGTATTACGCACCGGGACTAAGACCCGGGTCATATTACGCACCGAGACTAAAGACCCTTTAGTCCCGGTGCGTAACACGGTCCGAGACTAAAGGTTGGACCTTTAGTCCCGGGCCGCCTTAAGAACCGGGACTAAAGGACCCTTTAGTCCCGGGTGCTGCCACCGCCCGGGACTAAAGGGTTCTTTCCCACCCACCACAGTTTTTTGAGTTTTCAGTATTTTGTTGTAATTCTTATTAATTGCATAGTAATTGAACAGTAGGCATCTTATAGTAGAAAATTTTGTAGCATAAATTCTTTTCTTTTTTTATAACGAATATAACTATAAATAACCATTCATATTTTGTTAATGCAAAAATATAATGTTCAATTAAATTTAAAAATTTATTGGCTTTCAATAGAAAATTTATTTTCACATCATTTGGACGTTAATCTTTTGTTTATAACTAAAAAACCATTGCCCAATTTCGTTCTACCCGACAGATGCAATAGTTTTATATTTTTAACTTTAGTTTTCTTTTTAAATATATCTTAAATCTTTCTAATTGAACAGAAAATTAAATATTTTATATACTTTCTTTAAAAAATAGTATGGGATTCTTTTGCTTTACTTTAAAGAAGAAAATGTTAAATTTTAGTATCTTTTTAATTTGTTTTTGTAAATATTAAATATAAATGTTACTAATATTTAGAATTTTATATATACTATTTCTTCTTATATGTATGTTGATGATTCACATCTAGAGGAGCACATAAATAAATGATCACTACTAATATATATATATATATAAATCCATCGTCAAATAAAGTCTAATTAATTAATTAATTTACATAATATCTTTACAACAACCCACTATTTAGCGGGTACAACTGTGAACTTCTTCTTGACATATGTTCCTTGGTTATGATCATTCCTTAACCATGGAGTTTCCTCATTGTTAACGAAATGCTTGGGTCTTTGTTTACTTTGAATGGCGGAATTCGGTCATCCCTTTCATAATCACCTGACATGTCTCACTTGTCCTCAATTCCGACATTGTTTCTTTTCCCTGAAAGAACTATGTGGCGCTTTGGCTTGTTGACGATCGACTTGTTATCATTTTTCCCTCTCTTTGTTTTTGTAGACATGTCTTTCACGTAGAATACTTGACTCACATCCGTAGCAAGGACAAATGGTTCATCTTTGTACCCAATATTGTCCAGGTCCACTGATATCATCTCATACTCCTTATCGACTGTTACCCCCACCTCTGGTACCAGTCATCTTGACCCATTTACACCGGAACAAAGGGACTTTAAAATTAGGTGCATAGTCTAGTTCCCATATGTCATGTATGCGGCCATAATATGTTTGTTTGTTCCCATTTGGATCCGTGGCATCCACGCATACACCACTGTTTTGGTTGGTGCTCCTTTTGTCTTGGCTATTGTGTAAATGTATTCCATTGATCTCAGACCCTTTGTACGTGCAGATATGCCATGATGGTTGTCTGGCCAACAAATAAAGCTGTTCATCTATGTTGTCATCAACCTAACATAGTTTTTGCAACCAATCGCGCGAAGGTTTGCAAGTGCTGACGTGTAATCCCAAGCTTCACTCTTCCCGGGCCACTCGGATCGAAGGAAATCCTTATGTACCTCGATATATGGATCGACCAATGAGGAGTTCTGTACAACTGTGTAGTGTGGTGCTTATCGAAGTAATCATCTCCTACCGATATTTGTTTTCTTCCTAGTGTTCCCTTGCCATTGAGTCTGCCCTCATGTTACGATTCAGGAACGCCAATCGGGTCAAGGTCTGGAATAAAGTCGACACAAAACTCTATGACTTCCTCTGTTCCGTAGCCCTGGGCGATGCTTCCTTCAGGCAAAGAACGGTTATGAACATATTTCTTCAGGACACTCATGAACCTCTTGAATGGGAACATGGTGTGTAGGAACACAGGACCGAGAATAATGATCTCCTTGACTAGGTGAACTAGGAGGTGTGTCATGATATCAAAGAAGGATGGAGGGAACACCAACTCAAAGCTGACGAGACATTGAACGACATCATTCTGCAAAGTAGAAAGTTCCTCTGGATTGATTGCCTTCTGTGAAATTGAATTAAGGAATGCACATAGCTTCACGGTGGCTAGACGTACATGTGGAGGTAGAATTCCTCTTAGAGCAACAGGAAGCAATTGGGTCATAAGCACATGGCAGTCATGGGACTTCAAGTTTTGGAACTTCTTCTCTGGCACATTAATTATTCTCTTTATATTGGAGGAGAATCCAGATGGGACCTTGATGCTGTTAAGGCAATCAATCATGCTTTCCTTTTCTTCTTTCTTCTCTGCTAAGAGTGTAGCTAGCAGGGCTTAAGTACTGGCGCTCATCATCTGTCTTCTCCGGATGCAGGTTGTCTCGTTCTTTCATGTGCTGCAATTCCTGTCGTGCTTCAAGTTAATCCTTAGGCTTTCTGTAGACACCCCATGAATCCAAGCAGGTTCACACAAAGGTTCTTTGTCAGGTGCATCACGTCGATCGCATGGCGAACCTCTAGGACATGCCAGTAGGGTAGCTCCCAGAATATAGAGTTCTTCTTCCACATGGGTGTGTGTCCCAAAGCATCTTTGGGAACAGGTTCGCTGCCCCGTCGCTTTCCAAATACTACTTTTGTATCCTTCACCATTTCGAGTATATCATCTTCGGTTCGGTTACTTTCCAAATGCTCGGGAAGAGTGAATCTTGGATTACACGTCAGCACATGCAACCTTCGGCGATTGGTTGCGAAAACAATGTCAGGGTGATGACAACATAGATGAGCAGCTTTATTTGTTGGCCAGACAACCATCGTGGCATATCAGCACGTACAAAGGGTACGAGATCAATGGGAATACATTTTACACAGTAGCCCAAGACGCAAGGAGCACCAACCAAACAGTGGTGTACGCGTGGATGCCACGGATCCAAATGGGAACAAACAAACATATTATGGCCACATACATGGCATATGGAACTAGACTACGCACCTAATTTTAAAGTCCTTTGTTTCGGTGTAAATGGGTCAAGATGACCGGTACCGGAGGTGGTGGGGTAACAGTCGACAAGGAGTATGGGATGACATCAGTGGACCTCAACAATATTGGGTACAAACGAACCATTTGTCCTTGCCGCGGATGTTGAAAGACATGTCTACAAAACCAAAAAGAGGGAAAAATGATAACAACTCGATCGTCAACGAGCCAAAGCGCCATATAGTTCTTTCAGGGAAAAGAAACATTGTCGGAATTGAGGACAAGTCAGACATGTCAGATGATTATGAAAGAGATGATCGAATTCCGCCATTTAAAGTGAACAAAGACCCAAGCATTTTGTTAAACAATGAGGAAACTCCATGGTTAAGGAATGATCATAACCAAGGGACATATGTCAAGAGGAGGTTCGCAGTTGTGCCCGCTTAATAGTGGGTTGTAAAGATATTATGTAATAATTAATTAATTAAGACTTCATTTATTTGATAATGGATTTATATATATATTTAGTAGTAGTGAGCATTGATTTATGTGCTTCTCTTGATGTGAATCATCAAAATACATATAAGAAGATACTAAAATTTAATATTTTCTTTTTCTTTTGTAAACTAAAGCAAAAAGAATCTCATACTAATTTTTAAAAGAAAGTATATCAAATATTTAATTTTCTGTTCAATAGAAAGATTTAAGATATATTTAAAAACAAAGCTAAATTTAAAAATAAAAAACTACTGCATCTGTCGCGTAGAACAAAATTGGGCAATAATTTTTTAGTTATAAACAAAAGATTAACGTCCAAATGATATGAAAATAAATTTTCTATTGAAAGCCAACAATTTTTTAAATTTAAATTAACATTAAATTTTTGCATTAACCAAATATGAATGGTTATTTACATTTATATTCGTTATTATAAAAAAAGAAGAATTTATGCTACAAAATTTTCTACTATACATAAGGTTAAAGGATATACAACTGTTATTTTTAAGTTATTTTATGCCTACTGTTCAATTTACTATGCAATTAACAAGAATTACAACATATTTATATAGTGGAAACTTAATACAAAACTCAAAATACTGAAAACCCAAACTGTGGCGGGAAAGGACCCTTTAGTCCCGGGCGGTGGCACCAACTGGGACTAAAGGGGTCTTTAGTCCCGGTTGGTGCCCACCCGCCGGGGACTAAAGGTTCAACCCTTTAATCCCGGGGCGTATTACGTACCGGTACTAAAGGCCCTCCGGGAATATAGGGCACAGTGCCCTCCAATCTTCCCCAGATCGACGCAGTTGCCCGCCTCCGTCCGCGCCGCCGCCCTCGAGCTCTCCTCGCCGTCGAGCCTCCATCCGCGCCGTCGAGCCTCGGCCTCTCTCGCCGCCATTGAGCCTTGGCCTCGGCTCGTCCTCGTCCCCAGTCCTCCGCGCCGGCGCAGTCGTCGATCGACTCTCTCCGGCGTACGTCCTCGCGCCGCCGTACTCGTCCTCGCGCTGCCGTACTCATCCTCGCGCCGCCGTTGAGCCTCGTCCTCGTCTCGTCCTCGTCTCGTCCTCCACGCCGGCGTCTCCGTCGTCCTATGGTCGTCCAGCTCGTCGATCTCCGCCGTCCTCGCCGCCGTGCGTGCAGTGTGTGTTCATGTGTGTGCGTGTTGTGTGCGTGATGTGCGTGTGTGTGTAGTGTGTGTACGTTGTGTGTGTGCAGTCTGTGTGCAGTCTGTGTGCGTGGTGTGTGTGCAGTGTGTGTAAAAAATGAAAAGTTAAATAGAAAATAAATATATAGAAAAAGAAAATTGAATATATATATATAGAAAATAAATATATAATATTTAGAAAAGAAAGTGATATATATCAAATGAATATAGTAAAATAGCATTTATAGATAATGAATATGTTATATTCATTATCTTTAAATATATATCTATTTATATTCATTTCTTTTTCTATTATATATATATATATATTTATTGCTATATATATATATTAATTTTCCTTTTTCTATATATATTATTTTCTATTTAACTTTTCATTTTCTTTTTTTTTTATAGATAGATATACTACTTCGTATCGCCAATAGAAGTCGTTTAGCACAGCGGCACGGTCTTCATACATAATTTGTTGTAAAGTGGTGTATATATATTTTTCCAAAGCGACTTCTAAATAGGATACGGAGGGAGTATACAGATAATGAATATGAATAGATATATTTATAGAAAAAAGAAAATCGTATATATGTTTTTTAACCTAACAAATAATGTTTACACATGTAGAAAAAAGTGACAGGCCGTGTCGACCTGTAGTCCTGGTGACCCTCCACCGACTCGCCGCCGTCCACTGTCATCTGCACCGTCGTCATCCCGCTGCTGTCCGCCGTCGTCGTTCTGTCCACGATGTGTAAATCATGTGACAAGGATATGTTTAAACATGTATTTATTACTCTTAGAAATATGTGTTCATAGAAAATCATGTGTCATGTTGGAATGCCATAGAAATCACTTGGATATGTTTAAACATGTATTTACACTTAGAAATATTTTGACGGATATATTTCTTCGTGTTATTTTTAATGTTGAATTGCCTCTTTACGAATATAAGTTATTTTTAATGTTGGCGATTACACGTCACCTAAAACTCGAAACCCTAAACCCGAAACCCTCAAACCCCTAAACCTCGAAACCCTGAACCCCGAAACCCGAACCCCTAAACCCTGATACCCTAACCCTCAAACCTAAACCCCTAAACCCTCAAACCCCTAAACACCGAAACCCTGAACCCGAAACCTCGAACCCCTAAACCCTGACACCCTAAACCCTAAACCCTCAAACCTAATACCCCTAAACCCTCAACCCCTAAACCCCGAAACCCTAAACCCTGAAACCCTAAACCCGAAACCCCGACCCCCTAAACCTCGAAACCCCGGCCCGAACCCATAAACCCCTAAACCCCTAGTTTTCGGTTTTCGTTTCACATACATGTATAAAGCTCCTCTAAGTGTTGGTCGATCATATTGTATATATTATTAATATTCGCAGAAATGACCGACCCAAATGAGAACATGGAGGAGGAATGATGAATATCATCGCCGGCGACGATGACGGGAGTCAATACTTATTGAATTACGAAGACATGACCATGCATGATGAAAATCCCCCTGAACAACAAGTTGAGATGGAAGAAGGCAATACTGCGAGGTATATATACAATATGTCGTGTTAGGGTTTACATTTACGTTATTACTTGATTAGGTTTTATCTCAACTAGTATAGGGTTTCATCTTCGTGTCTTTACCTATATGTAGCCCTCTGGATCGATGTCTGCGACGGGGCAGAGCAGACCAAAACGAGGGCCGAAGAGGCCGTTGAAGGGCCGTCATGTAATCTCCGAATTCGATATGGCTACAGGCCAACCACTAGGACCCCATGCACAGAAATATGTCTTTCACTGTGGTTCCTTGTGAGAGATCGGATTCCGATAAGTGCTCGTGAATGGAAAGAGAGGCGAAGTGCTCCCGATATCAGTTATGTCTCCAATCTTGACAGCAAGCTAGTCGGGATGACGTCCAAGCCTCATTTCTCGTTCACACGGATGATGAGGACTGCTGAGGCGAATTCGGGAGTCGACAATGAAGAAGATGACCACACTTTTTCAGGACTGGAAGAAGAAATTGTACCACAACTTTGCTGAAGAAACGATGCCAGATTTCAACTCTAAGCGTATGTCAAGATAAGGGCCGATTGCGATGAATTTGTACAGTACAAAAGATCACAAGAGAGCGAGGCCCGGGTCAGAGTAAACAAACAGAATGCAGCTCAGATGAAATACCACCATCATTTAGGATCAAGTGGCTATAAAAAAGACTGCCCTTCCAAATGGGAGAGACAAGAACAGGAGATGCTTGCCAGGGGGTAGCCCGGAGACAATAAGAAGAATTGGAGTGAACGGTCCAGGAATTGGTTCTACGCTCATGGGGAACCATAAACCCTAATGAAGGGAGCTTGATTGGGCCCCACAAATTCAAGAGCAGCACAGAGGCTAGTTCAAGCACGAAGTGCGGTGTTGGCTGGCGAGTTCAAGCCCAACAGAGAGAAGGATGAACTCACGTACACGCTGGAGAATCCTGAGCACGGTGGGCGTACGAGAGGCTTTGGGGCCATTTCGTGGCTGCATTCCTTTGAAGCGGATCGAGAAAGTTAAGAAGCCGCCAGAGAAAGAAGGACGAGGAGGCAGAGTGACTCTTCAAGTTGGAGGAGTATGTTCTTCAAACACAAGAGCGTGAGAAATCTCGTGAAGAATGGATGCAGGAGGAAATCAAAGGCAAGTGCAAGCGACACTTAGTCAAATGACGAGTGGGCAAGGTACATATCACAACAGCCTCAAGCGAACATTAGCCCCCCAGGTCAGATGAAAAGCAGCTGCGCCTCCACGGAAGTACCAACCATTCATGATGACTCCAAGCTATGCTTCCCCGTGGATGAACGTTAAAAGAACCTTTTACTACTTGTGAGCTGCACATTCCAGATGGAAATGCCACGAAAAAGGTGGTTGTCGGTGTTGTAACCCTATCGACCGCACAAGAACACCAAGAATCCATGGTCAACCAGTGCCAGCCGGATACGCTAGCGTCTCGGTGGATAGGGTTGAGACAGGTTGTGGCAGCGTGGCACTAGAAATCGAAGGGGAGATGGGGAGAAGACTTTAGGTGAAGCGGAGAAGACATTTATTTGCCGGCGCAAGCGCTTCATTATTATTCCTGGAGTGTCACCGCCGCAACCTTCCCTACTGATCAAGATCCTCACCATAGGTAGTGTGCGCGTGAACGAGAAACAATTTTTATTACACTAACTTCCTATATGTATATATTAGTTGGATGCTCACATCATTCGTTATTTTGCCTAGCAGGAAATATAGTCCAGTTCATCATTATTCCCCAGCGCATCAGAGTGCTGCGAGCGGTGACGATGTGTTGGAGGACACGCTTCAACCCCATCTCCTGCACAAAGATCTCCACCGCGGGCCTCCAACACCGCCACCGGCCCCACCATCTCCTCCACCGCAGGCTCCAACGCCACAACCTCCACCGCGGGCTCCAACACCACCACCGGGCCCACCATCTCCTCCACCGCGGCTCCAACGCCACAACCTCCACCGCGTGCTCCAACACCGCCGCCTCCACCGCGCGGCCCTAAGAAGCGGTCCGCCGCCGCAGAACCAAAGGCCCCTACCTCCAAAGAAGAAGGCTCTTGCATCAAGAAAAAAGCCCAGGAGAAATTAGCTTATGAATAGACTGATGAGGAGTTAGAAATTACGGTGAAAAAAGATGTGCGGAATTTTTTTAGATGAATGTGAGGCCGCTACTAAAGCGAAGAGGACCCGGAGAAGCCTTACCTCTTGTTAAACCCACAGGAGTTAAGAAAAGGGTGGACCAACATAGTATCAAGATGCGTGAAGCCCGAAAGGCTCCGCGAAAATCAGATTACGAACGCTCTCTTATGAAGTCCGCCGCAAAGAACAACAATCCAGTAAGAAGAAAGTGGGAAAGGGTGTTCCACAGCTCGGGAAACATCAAGACCTTTGTCCCCCGTTAGTTGTGCAAAATCTGTATGGTTCAAACATGGGCAGAGTACAGCAGAAATCTGGAGAGACCACTTTGTCTGAGATAGACTCCACTGAAGATTTTTTCATTGACAGCGGTCTCCCGTACGACACCATTAAATATTTCTACTGGGCTGTAGTTCCACGAGCGGAGTAGTTGATGAATGGAGGAGAAATTTTGCACCGGCAGGAGTCTAATGAACCCCAATCACTTACATGTACTTGGTACGCAGATGTTTGCAATCAACAAATGGTGCATGGAGGCTTCTAAAGACGGTGATGTCAATTGGATTTCTGTCCCAATTCGGAACCATCACTACTTCCGTGGCGATGACCTAATCTTAGACCAGATGGAGGAATTACACCAGCTATGTCATATGGACGCACTTGACAAATCGCTCCTTAGCTGCTAATGTTTTTAAGTGTTTCTTTATAGTTTTCATTGAACTCTCTAGTATGTGTATATAGTAGTATTCTTACACACATACTTGTGGATCGACTCGATATTTTGCAGGTATCAGATGACTCAGCTCAGAGATAAACACGATAATTCTGTTTGGATTTGTTGATCCATATGTTGTTTTTCAAGGCTCCAAACCCTTCAGCGACTTGGAGCGATGAGTCGTGTACGAATCTCATGAGGTTCTTCGTGAACCAAAAGATAGATAATGCAACTTTAAGTGCGTGAGACATATATAGTTAATAATAAGTATGTGCACATTTTATTTTACTTAACCCTAATAATATATATATGAATCATGTGTATGAACAGCTGTCACTGGATATTGATGGTCATCGATCTCAAACAAGCAATGTGTTAATCTATGACTCGTTGAGCAAACCGCAAACAGATTACCAAGATATGATAGACATCCTCCAAAGGTAATTTTTTCGATCCCTAGCTTGCATGCTTAAAGTATAGACTAAGCTTGTATATATATATACTAATTAAATAATGATCCAACTAATAATGTTTCATTGGTCGATTAGGGTTTGGGAAAAATTCATTGCTCGGGACACATGAGTCAGTGTAAGGCCCCACATACAATAAAGCCACGACCCAGTAAGTTAGTACCACCTTCGTCAATGTACGTGTATTTTTATTATATCATGTCATATATCATATCTTTATTACGAGATGAATCTTTTCATTCTACAGTGGATTTTGAGACAAAAACAGGGCACCAACTTATGCGGATTCTATGTTTGCGAGTACATGATGATAGAATCAAAATAGAATTCCTGAAGAAATCATCAAAGTACGTAACATGTTTCTTTTCATTTTTTATAGACTTAATATTGATAATATAGATATAACTAATATCTTCTTTAATTCCAATTGAAGACTGACTGGTTCAAGCAAAAAGTGATGCTAAAAGGCCAATTGAAAGCAATACAAGAGACAATAGCAGGATTTCTTCGGCAACAAGTCATAAATCCTAACGGCGAGTTCTACTATAATACCAACGAGTCGTTGATTCCAAACAATGATGATCATTTGTATGCCCTATAGATCTTTAGATGGAGTACAACTTGTATAGGTTACAGTACTAACTTTGGAGTACAACTTGTGTAGATAAATATTTGGATAACTTCTATATGTATATTGTTTGTAATTTTATGTACATATATTTATATATATATTGTAGTTCTATAGTTCAATTATATATGCATGCAATAAGCTTATTGTGTTATGCTGCTAATATATATAAATTATATATATTAGCAGCAAAGAATATATATTGGAAAACCTATTAAATAAATAAACAAAACTAAAAACAGAACTGAAATAAAAATAAAAAGAAAACCAAGGGACCCTTTAGTCCCGGCAGTAATACCAGCCGGGCTAAAGGGTGCTGCTGCGGTGCACCGCTGGCAGCACCATTGTCCCGGCTGGTATTACCAACCGGGACTAAAGGGGGCTTTAGCCCCGGTGGCCGGAGCCGGGACTAAAGGGGGCGCTTTAGTCCGGAAGCGTAGTCCCGGCTCGGCAACCGGGGCTAAAGGCCTTGCCGACCGGGGCTAAAGGCATGTTTCTGTAGTAGTGGATGGTTGATGTGATGGGAGAAGGTGAAAAGAGGTGAAATCTAAACAGGCCTACGTACTTCCCCATTCAGGCGGTCCTCTGCCGTCTCAGACCTGCCTTAAATCTGCAAGAAGAAAACCACCTTAAAAGACAAGCGTGTGCGCCGCCGGCGGTTCTCAGGGTTGGCACGTTTGTAGTAAAACGGATCAGAAAAAAAAGAGATCAACTTATGTGGTTTGGATTTTGCATCCTATTTTTAAATCTCTCACTATAGCCATGCTATAGCCTGCTATAGCCTTTTGAGACATTGTGTCGCTCGTGTTCATTTAAATTTAGTCTCTATATGTCATTGTCCACTATATAGCTTTGTTATTAACTATTTTAGAGGTGTGCCTCTAAATGGCTTTCCCGCTATTCAAACATTGCTTGCATTCAGTGAAGCCTATTTGGTAAAAGTAGTCCGATGCTAGCAACGATCTAGTTTTGTCCTAAACCAATTTTCTTTATTAACTTTGAGAAAGTTTTTAGAAAAAATACATAACACCTTACAGAAGTGTTATATAACCCTAAGAGCGTCTTTCCATAAATTAACCTACCTTTCATCTATTAATTGTAATATAGCGATATAGATAGTCTTTTTTAACTGTTATTAGTAATGTCTTTTTATGTTCACATCCAACATACTACCAAAAGCTCAGCCTTCAATAATCTCTTGTCCTGTGGGATCCACACGTAATTGTCTCAACATATATTTTGTAATAGAAAAACCCTCCCATCTCCAGGTTCTCCCATCGTTACTATCTCAGGCCACTGAAAGGTCCTAAATGACTAGAGGGGGTTGAATAGCCTAATAAAATTTATACAAAACACTTAGAGCAACTAGTTAGATAATTATGAGTGAAGCTTTTTGCTCTAGCTCTACCAAGTATTGCAAGCCACCTATCCAAGCACAAGCAATTCTAGTATATTATAATCACTATGCACACAAGATCTATGTCACTACTTTCTAAACTAGTGAGCTAGCAAGAAATAATTACTTCTAAATAGAGAGCAACTTCTAGCAACAATTATCTCTATACAAGAAATAAAAAATATAATGCAATGATAGAGAGATATACCGACACCGGCAAGAGATGATCACCACAATATGAATACCAATGAAGTTCGGGAGATAGCCAAAGAGACAATGGACGTAATGACTTTTCTCCTGAGGTTCACGTGCTTGCCGGCACGATAGTCCCTGTGTGTCAACCAACCACTTGGTGGTTCGGTGGCTAATAGGTGTTTCACAAACCTAGCTCAACACTTGAACCCACAAGAACCGACCCACAAATGGAGGTTACTCAATGACACGCGCATTTACTAGAGTTACCTTTTGGGCTCTTCGCCGGGGAAGGCACAGACCCCTCACAAATCATCAGAGATGGCCACGAACAATCACCAACTCGTATCAAAGCTCCTCCGCTGCTCCCAGCCATCTAGGTGGCGGCAACCACCAAGAGTAACGAGAATATTCGCATACAACAACAATCCCCAAGTGCCACTAGATGCAAACACATAAGCAAATGCACTTGGAATCACTCAATCTCACTTTGAATCAAGAGTTCAAGTCCTAGAGATGAGTTTGGATGGTTAGCAAATGCTCACAAGGATGGTAGAGTATGAAAATGTGCAAGAGAGGACCCTTGCAAGCCGGCCAAGCAACTTATATAGCACCCACACAAAAGGGCTAGTCGTTGGGCAAAAACATAGTGACCGGATGCTCCTATCGGGCTGACCGAACGCTAGCCTTAGTGTCCGGTCGCTAGATGGAAGCCATGCGTCCAATCAATACGAAGAAGACCGCTCTATCCCACGCTATTTTCATGTTACTCCTTGTTAATGTTTCGACCAACACCAGTTACAAATGATCGGACGCATGGCCCCTGGCGTCCGGTCCAATCCAGAGAGGTTCCAGAGAGCATTTTTGTGGATCGGACGTGTTTTGGCGGTCCTTAACTCATACTTTATAACCGCCAAGACTCGCATAAAACCAACACCAATCATAGACTTAGGGCTTACAACAAACTTTTCCACAAGTTTTCATGTTTGGTCAATTGCAGGAGGGTATCTACGAAACAACTACAAACGGGCTCCAACACATGCAAAATACCATAAGTACATGCACCCAATATGGACCCAAGGGGGAGAAGGCTCAGGCAAATCAGGGCCTAGAAAAGTGGAGAATAATCCCATACCAAATCAAACAGTCTCAACAGGGCAAGCACCCAAGTAACATTCTTCTATGAATCCCCTGGAGGCCACCGGAGAAGATGGGCCGATTTGGGCTCGGTGGTGTGCGGCCGCACCCCCACGGAGGAGGTTCCCGAACAATTTTTGGCAGGTGTCCTCCCACCACCTTGCTGATGTCGGTTATGGTGGTCACCGTCCAGGTTCGCTGCATCTTGAAGACGGTTTGAGGTCAGTTTGGCCCTTCCAAAGGAGGAGGAGAGGTCCTCCACTCCCCAAGGCACCTCCCTCTATAAAAGGAGGCCTCCACCCTCCTCACAAACCATCCAAGAGTTCATTTGATCATATCTCAAGAGGGATCCATGGAAGAAGGAGTAGTGCCTCATATATCTTAGCTCTAGTAGCTAACTAGAATACGGAGCGAGTGAGTGCGAGTCGGAAAGTACCAGAGTTGCCGTCTACCTCCGTGCAAGGAACCCGGGATTGCCGGTGTGACTCCGCTTGTACCTCTAACGATCTTGTATACTTCTTGAAGTATAAAGGTTCATGTTGATCTTTGTATTCAGTTCTTATCGTGTTCTACTTGTCGCTAACTTAGTTTGTTGGACTATCGTTCACCTCAGGTGGGTGCTCTATAAGAGGGTGGCCATGTTCTGATCGCCGCTAGAGTATGGCCCTTAGCGTAAACGCGGTGTTTAGGCTAAGTGGTTACAGGTTGGTTGCCTGGGTCTCCTAGTTGAGGAGGTAGGGTTAGGTGGTGACACCATGTCCGTCCTTTGTAATCCACCCACATTCGGGATTCCAGTTAGAGCTGTATCGGCATAGACTGGGAAGCTAGTTTTCACCCGTGATCGAAGCAGCTATGTTTAGTTGAGTTAGAGCACCTAAGGGCTCGTTACCTAGAGAAACCTTGCTACCCTGTTACCCTCTCCTTGACTTATCTGGGACAACTAGACCAAGAGACTATAGCACACCGTTCCCTGTGGAAAATATGATACTCTGAATACTTCCGGTTGAAGTGCTACAACGTACTTCCATGCGCTTGCGAACTTTTCTGCTTACGCTAAGAAATACCAACAAGCATTTCTGGCGCTGTTGTCGGGGAACGGTTTGTCACCTTTAGTCTCCGAACCTAGTTCGCCCGTGTATCTTTGTTTTAATCTCTCTTTTCTTTGTTTTCACCTATGGAACAAAACTCTATCCAACATGTCCGCTCCACGGGCCGAGTTCTGTGAGCCACCACAATCATGAAACCAGTCACAGCTTCTGGCTATGAACTCTGCCCTAGCTTTATAGCCATGGTTCATGAACAACCCTTCTCGGGGTACTATCATGAAAACCCCTACCATCATTTATAGGAGTTTGAGTTACTCTGTGCATGCCTGACAATTGCAAGCATGACCAAGAACATTGCGTTGGAAGTTGTTTCCGTTCTCTCTTTCTGAGAGAGCGAAACAAATGGTACACAATATCATAGGAAAAGTTAACGGAGATTGGAAAGAACTGAGGAACATATTCTGTCTCACATTCTTTCCCATGTCTCGTATTGCAAACCTACGACTAGAGATACTCAACTTCCAACAAAAAGAGAAGGAAACGTTAGGTGCAGCCTCCGAAGATTTACAACTCTTTCACGATTAGGCCCAAACTTGTCTCTACCCACCAAGTGTTGTTACAACACTTTTGTTAGGGCTGAACAAGGAGTCTGCCCTACATCTGGACATTTCCGCTGGAGGATCATTCATGTGCAAAACCCCAGGGGAAGGAGAAGCTCTACTAGACCTTATTCTAGCGAACACTCCATTCCTGATCCCCTCCTAGTGGAAGACGAACCCAAGCATTAGGAGGTCTCTTTGGTTAAAAGCGAACCTGAGATTGAAACTCAGAGACCCTCATCGCTAACGGAACCTCTGAAGGAAGTTTTCTTGCCTTCAGATTTTTCCATTCTTCGAGGAAGAACGTCTTGACAATTATTTGAAACCTCAAAGCATTCATGCCAAAAGAAACCTCCAGTTCCTTGCCACTCCTCTTGAACCTCCTGAAGATATCCTTCATACAGAGGAGTTGTCGCGTCCACCATAAGTAGTGATTGGTGGAACAAGAAGAACTCTCTTCCGAAGAAATTTGGATTAGTCCCTCTTATTCATTCATCCACGCTAAAATAGGCAAAGACTGGATGGAAGTGCTTTACAATCCCATTGTTGGGGGTGAACATCATGTCCCGCATCTTTTGCGAACACGTTCATTCACGAGCCTTCTACCCCAACAAATAAGCACCTCAAGCTAGATTCAATGTCAAGCGTGAATAGTCTAGGCATCCTTCACAACATACAACTTAAGTATGATAATTTCAAGTTGATGCTAGACTTTCATATCTTTGACATTCAAGACTTTGATGTCTTGATCGGGCTTCCCCTACAAAAAATGTTTGGACAAATCTTCAAAAACTGGGGAATTTGCTATGAAGTTAGAGAGGGAAAACTTTTCCATACCAACAGTTCAGCCAAAAATTTCATGGTTGAACCCCTGTCTTATACAAACATGCCCGAAATGGTAAGTTCGTGCAACCTATAGAGGTCTCTGAATTGTCCTTGAATAATGATGCTAATTTTTTCATCCAAAACAAGGACGATTCAGGAGAAACTCTTGATATTCTCAAAGAGGAAGCTCTGACACATCCTTTGTGCTTATTCCTGTGAATTTGAGGATGATCTTTTCAGTGATGTTGACTTGGGGGACTCTCTCGAGCTTCCCAATTCAACATCCTCATGCACCTCAATTGAACATCAAGAACACATCAAGGATGAGACCTCGAACAAACCCATGGAGGGAGAGCCAGTACATGAAGAAATTAATTCTACCCTCTCTCCTCTTGAAATAAAAGATCTCGAGCATGGAAGTTACTTCCTTCCCATTCCTCTGAATCCATGCTCATTTAATTAAAGAAACTCCTGATCTGAGCCACAACTCTAATATCATTGGCAAAACCTACAACCCTCTCGTAATCCATGTACCCAACATTGTTAAAAGGTTGTTGTAGATAAGTTTTGTTTTATCATAAATCTTGCAAGTTTTGTGGTGTTTTGCCTTGAGTTTTTGCAGATCAGGTTCCCAAGAGGTTGGTGTTGGAGGGGAACCACCTCATCAACATAAAAAGAATTTCAAAGGTTTCCCAAGGTCAAGCTTATGACCATAATCAAAGCACTACCGGGAGATACCTCGGATTAATATATATATATATATATATAAGCTGTATCATTATTCAAAAAAAACAAATTTGCAAGATCATGTTGTTAGGCTAGAATGCACCCTCGGGTATTCTTGGTCAATAACCATTTTAGGTTGAAACTAAGAAGAAGAAGGGACATACGATGCACGACACATGGAGCTACGTCGACTACACACTCTGATATTTGGAACGCACTCAAAAGGAGACCCCGACCTGACAACTTTGACTTTTAAACAAAAGTTCAAGTGTGGGGGGAGGACGGTAAGAATGTCACGTTCCATATGCTAGCTCACCTTGCTAAAATACAAAATAAAAAAATGAAGCACCATCTTCCTTGTTACTAAAGCAAGAACATGCTATCTCGTTTATATGCACCTTTGGGTATTCCTGTTCGCTAACCTTACATTTTAAGATCAAGAAGATCGGGGAAGATACATTGACTAGAGCATAAGATCTACACTGCCAGTGACAGAACATTGAGTCCCTCAACATGCCACACTTGACTTTTATACAAAAGTCCAAGGTGGGGGGAGGATGTTGAGAGCTCAGGTTCCGTCCATCCAAAAAGGAAAAAGCTCGACCTTGCTAAAAGGAAATGGTGGAAAGAAGAGGAGCTGGGTGGTGCCACATGACCTTCACAAACACCCATGCACCTTCCAAAAAAGAAAAAAAGAGATAAAAAACAATAATATGAAAAAAGAGAAAGGAGAAAGAAAAAAAGAGGGAGTAAAAAAAAGAGGAAAGAGAAGAAGAGATGGAAAAAAGAGAAAATATCTTCTCCAAAAAGAAAAAAAAGAAGAGTGAGAAATAAAAGAGTTGGGGAACGAAGGAGAAGCAGAGTGGTCTCATCATAATATCCATGATCCACCTGACTCCACCTCGTGTGTGCAAGTCTTGGTACATTTATCATCTCATACAAGCCTGGCATAACCGCTCCTACAAGAAAAACGAGTGCTCCTCTTCTGAAGGCCCCTTGCGAGCACCATCAAGGTCGGTTCATACACCATCCATGTATGTAGCCTTGCTGCGAGCCTAAGCCAGACTTTCAAGACACCGATACGGAAACTTCAAAACTTAAATCCACAGATTCGTCGGTTAACAAACTCAGATATGCAAAGGTAGTAAATGTTCACCAACCCATTTACTCATGTTTGTCTCCTTATACCGGTCAAATTCATGCTTCCCCTGTTTATGGCATATGCTCTAGTTTGAATGTGTTCGCATGCACACATTTCATTGTCTTTTTTTAAAATTAAAGCATGGTGCTTAGGTTAAAATAGTCTTCTTAAACAAGTCTAAAACATGGGTTTAATCTGATTATGAACTTGGAGCTACTCTCGTAGACAATAGAAGTAATTCTTTTGATGGAGATAACCAAGGCTAGATTTATGTTGCATGTTTTACCTTAGCCATGTTTTAGTTGTTTTTCAAAGATAAGAAATTTGATGAATGAAAATTTAAATCTAGCCTTGGTTTATCTCCATTTTTCTAAATAAATGAAACTCTCTATCTCTTTTTAAATTTAAATGGCAAACTTTTTTATCCATGTTTTCTTGAGCAAGCATGGATGTAATTCTTTCTTGATGTTGCCATAAAAAGGATAATAACAAAAATAATAAAATAAATCTAGGCTCCCCCAACGTTCGAGCTGGTAGAGCCCTTATTGTAATAAGGCAACCTTGTTGATCCATGTTTCCCTGAGCTTTATGTTTTCAATTTTCCTTAAGCATGGATATATTTTGTCTCAATGTTGCCATATAATAAAAAATAATAATAAATAAATAGTATAATAATAAATAAAATAAAAGCTAAGCTCCCCAGTATTCCGGCTAGCAGAGCCCTCGTTGTATTTCCCTTCTTTGTTTCTTTGTTAAGAATAAAGGAGGTAGAAGAACAAAGTGTGGGGGAGATCTCTCAAGTTCAATTACTACATATTCGAGATCTTCCCCACATATTCGCCTTGACATGTAGAAGGACAGGACCATAGCTCAAAGGAGGATTGGCTGAACTTACAATTTAGCCAAATGACCTTTGAATCTTCATCAGTCCTTCATCTTCAAACGATGGTTTTGTGCAACACTCTCCTCAGCTTCCTAGTTCTTGAGTTTAAATATACATAAAACTTGACCAACTCAAATTGAACACAATGAACCAACACTACTTCTTGCTCTCTTGCAATAATCAAGAACCACACTTCGTGTTAAAATTTGAAAAGTGACATGTTCATAGCATCTTTGAGATAGAAGCTTGCATAAATTTTGTTTCCTATACATATACTTATGCTTGTGGGAAAATACCTTGATAGCAATCATGGTGACTAAGATGTTGTGAAGTGAGATATAGTTCTGGCTTATGAATCCTACCATTTCTATTCGAAGTACTTGGAGAATTTATTTTGAAAATGATATAAAACCATAGTATCACATACTCCTCATTTGGTGAGAAATTCCTACCAAGCCAAATTTGTTATCTTGCAAAAAGTTTTAAGCTTTCTACATACGCTGCTTGTTATTGTGGTTGAGTTTGGTCAAGTCTTGTTGACCCTTGTTGAGAGATTTTATCATGCTCCCAAGATCAAGATCACGTACGCTCACATATAATTGCCGCTCCTCCACTGGGACTGCGCAAAACATGCCTCCATCTAGTTCCACCAAAAAGCTCTACTCCTACACTAGGGGTAGACACACAAAAAAGTCTTTTATCTCCATGATTTAGAATAATGATTTCTCTCTACAATATATGTTTTTAGAAGAGACATGGGCTATGCAAAAGTATATAAAAAAAGAAGAGGGACACATGAAGGTCCCAAAGAAAAAATGGGCAAGTTCCCACAGTAGAATTAGGGGTACATTCAATACCCACAAAAAATGATGAGCACATGAAAGCTCATGCTAAAAAAAGAGAAAGATAGCCATATGTCTCAAGGTAATAAGTTTATAGAGAGAGACCATATTCACAAAAGGAGTATTTTTCATATCATAGACCACACACATGCACATCTTGATCCAAGATATGACACTTCTCTCCTTGATTCTCGATTTAACTTTAAAATATATGCAATACAAGTATGCGATCATGTTTATCCCTACCTGAGCTCCACATAAAGCCTTTTAGAAGTAGGGACACAAAAGTAGGCAAAAGCTTTACTATGCCTTGGTGAGGAACCATACACCAATGAGAGATTAAGAGCATCATTTGAGGAGTATAAAGTGAACTATGCTTTTCTTGATAAAACCTTGAAAAACTCCAAGTTGCTAAGATGTGAATCAGGAAAGATGACATTGCATCGACCACTTTTCAACATCCTAAGGAAACATGTTAGACAACACCGCATATCCCAACTGTGTAAGGATGATTTGGAATAATCTTTATAATAGTTGTATATCTCAGGAATGTTATCTCGTGTTACTTTTATCTCTAAAGCTTTACTCGAGGACGAGCAAAGAGGTAAGTGTGGGGGCGTTTGTTGGGGGTCCTTAACTCATACTTTATAACCGCCTAGACTCGCATAAAACCAACACCAATCATAGACTTAGGGCTTACAACTAACTATTTCAACAAGTTTGGTGTTTGGTCAATTACAGGAGGGTATCTACGAAAACGACTACAACTAGCTCCAACACATGCAAAACCGTATGTACATGCACCAAATATGGACCCAAGGGGAGAAGGCCCAATACCAGGCAAATCAGGGCCTGGAAAGTGGAGAATAAGCCCAATACCAAATCAAACAGTCCAACAGGGCAAGCAACCCATGTATATTCATCTAGGAGTCCCCAGGAGGCTACTAGAGAAGATTGGGTTGACTTGGGCTCGGTGGTGGTGCGGCCCGCCACTGGTGCAACAAAAAAGCACAAACGCACCCCATGGGGCGGTTCCCAGCCAATTTTGGTAGGTGTCCCTCCCACCGCCTTGCTGATGTCAGTTATGGTGGTCACGTCCAGGGCTCGCTGCATCTTGAAGGCGGTTTGAGGTCGGTTTAGCCCTTCCAAAGGAGGAGGAGAGGTCCTCCACTCCCCCAAGGCACCTCCATCTATAAATGGAGGTATCCCCCCTCCTCACAAACCATCCAAGAGTTCATTGATCATTCTCAAGAGGGATCCCTGGAAGAAGGAGTAGTGCCTCATATATCTTAGTTGTAGTAGCTAACTAAATAGGGAGCGAGTGAGTGCGAGTCGGAGAAGTATCAGAGTTGTCGGCTACCTCGCGCAAGAACACTGGGATCGCCGGTGTGACTCCGCTTGTACCTCTACGATCTTTTATACTTCTTGAAGTATAATGGTTCGTGTTGATCTTTGTATTCAAGTTCTTATCATGTTCTAGCTTGTCGCTAACTTAGTTTGTTGGATCGATCGTTCACCCTCGGGTGGGTGCTCTAGTAAGAGGGCGCAAGTCCCTATCATCGCTAGAGTAGTGGCCCTTAGTGTAACATGGTGTTTTAGGCTAAGTTGTTACAGGTTGGTTGCCTGGGTCTCCACGGTTTGAGGAGGTAGGCGGCAGGTGATGACAACCTTGTCCGTCCTTCGTAGTCCGCCCACGGTCGAGATTCCAGGTAGAGCTGTATCGGCATGACTGGGAAACCAATTTCAACCGTTGACTGAAGCAAGCTACGTTAGTTGAGTTTAGAGCACCTAAGGGCTCGTTACCTAGAGAAACCTTTGCTACCCTTGTTACCCTTCTCCTTGACTTATCTGGGAGAACTAGACCAAGAGACTATAGCACATCGTTCACTATGGAAAAATACGATACCCTGAATACTTCCGGGTGAAGTGCTACAATGGTACTTCCGTGCGCTTTGCGGACTTTTCTGCTTACGCTAAGAAAATACCAAAAACGCATCCGGTTTAGGAGCGATTGGACGCACCCAGCGTCTGGTCAACACCAGCACGCTCTACCTGCTTATGTCACTTTGACCGGATGCACCAGCGTTGAGCCCGGTCAAAACTTCATCAAAGTCCGATCAAAGCTGAAACAGACCCTGACCCTAGGGTTTGCTACCAAACGCATCCGGTCACCTTTGGACCAGCGTCCAGTCGATGCAAAACAGCATAGTTTAGCCTCTTTTCAACTTCTAACTTATACCCTTGCTTGCATGTGCCAACACTAAAGTGTTTCACACTTGTGCATGTGGTTTAGCATTTTCCAAAGCATTTTCCAAGAGTTTTGTTAGTCACACTAGGTCCTAATGCATATGCATGTTAAGAATTCACCTAGTGGCACTTGATAACCATAATCACCGAGACAATCCTCTCTTAAGTATGGCTATCGATACTAAATACACTCATACCCTCTATGGTGTCTTGAGTGCCAAAACAAAATCCTATTTATACCTTTGCCTTGATCTCCATAGGGTTTTGATTTTCTCTTCCTCTTTTTCCAAATGTGGGAGCACTTGACCCATCTTTTTGGTCATCAAAATCAATACAATGATCATCATCTACCTCTCACACTTGGTGTGTACCAACCTAGCTCATATACACTCCATGACAAAGGTTAGTACTCTACGTGACATCAATTAACCAAAACCAAACAAGGACTTTCAATCTCCCCCTTTTTGGTAATTGTTGACAACCTTTCACAAAGATATGTATTTGAAAATTTGAGTCACCTCTTTGTTATATTAGCTCCCCCTACACATGTGCTATAGTGTTTGGTTCAAGTTCGGCACATATCATGGATATGAAATGTGGGAGAGTAATACTATCAAATGATGCTAGGTGTAAAGAATGGACCTTTGAAGCGTGATACCAATTGGAGTTGCTAATGTATACCATCCTTAGCACCATGGTTAGCTAGACTTACAAAACATTAGATACCTTATGAGATCAACATTATATGCAAGGCTCCAGCATCACTTGTAATACAAGATTCTAGCTACCACCTATGCATGCTAGTTTGCAAATCATCATTCATTCAAAGTCTATTTCTAGCATCACCACATAAGCAAGGATATCAAGTTAAACACTTGTGCAATGCAAGCAAGCATATGAACATGCACAAATCAAATGCAACAACCAATTCATGAGCTTCCTCCTCCTACATATGTGCTCAAAATCAATTTCAAAAGTTTTGATCCCCTTCATTCGATCTTGTGACTTTTCTCTCCCCCTTTGTCATCTATTTCCATAAAAGGTTTGCATAAAAAGGTTCAAATTGTTTAGGAGAGAGTTTGTTCTTTTCATATTTGGTTCAATCTAGATCATTTGCATGAGACATTTAACATGATTTACTCTAGAGTAGCTTCTTCACACATCTTGCAATGGTTATCTTACTCATGTTGGTTAAACATTCCATTGCTTATTTTCTAGATTAAACACTAGGATTGCAAGCCCATAAACATATCATATGTTACCACTAGATCATGTAAAGCATAGAAACAATAGTGGCATAATACAAGCATCAAAATCATTTTATTTTCATGAATGAGCCTAATAATCATGAGGAATGACTAGATGCGCTAAACATGTTCCTAGAAAAGTATGGATGTGTATGCCAATCAACTTTTACCTTGCTTTGTCGAAGGAGAGGCAGGTCATATAAGTGGGGCTGCATCAACACATATTTGAAAAGTCAAGTATGTTCAATTCATTCATTAGCTTGTAAAACCTCTTCTCATCAAGTGGCTTGGTGAATATATCGACAAGTTGATCATCGATACCACACTTTTAATTGAAATATAACCCTTTTATTGATGTCTCTTATGAAGTGGTGCCTAATGTCAATATGCTTTGTTCTTGAATGTTGCACGAGGTTGTTTGTGAGCTTCACCACACTCTCATTGTCACATAGCAATGGCACTTGTTTGAATTTGATTCCAAAGTTGCTTTCATCCAAAGTAATTGAGCACAACAACTATTAGCAGATATGTATTCGACTTCAGGGGTTGAATAGTGCCACACTATTTTGCTTCTTTGATGACCAAGACACAAGTGATCTTCCCAACAATTGACATGTGCCCAATGTGCTCTTTCTATCAACCTTGCAACCCGCATAGTCAGAGTCTGAATATCCAATCAACTCAAAGTTTGACCCCTTGGGATACCATAAACCAATATCTTGTGTATGCTTCAAGTACCTTAATATTCTCTTAGTTGCCTTCAAGTGACTCTCTCTTGGTAAGGCTTGGAATCTTGCACACATGCATACACTAAACTGACATCCGGTCTTGATGCGGTCACATAGAGTAGGCTTCCATCATAGACCGGTACAACTTTTGATCCATAATAGCCACTTGCGTCACTATCCAATTGTCCTTTTGTCCCATAGGTGTGCTAATGGCTTTTGCATCTTGCAATCCAAACTTCTTGATCTTGTCTTTGATGTACTTGTCTTGACTAACAAATGTGCCTTCCTTCAATTGCTTGATTTGAAGACCAACGAAGTAGCTAAGCTCTCCAATCATGGACATCTCAAACTCATTAGCCATCAATTCACCAAACTCTTCGCAAAAGTCTTGATTGGTTGAATAAAAGATAATATCTCACATAGATTTGCAACACAAATAAGTCTTTGCCAATCTTCTTGGTGAAGAGAGTGGTATCAACCTTTCCCATCTTGAACCCTTTAGAAGGAGAGAATCCCTTAATCTCTCGTACCATGCTCTTGGTGCCTGTTTCAAACATAAAGTGCCTACTTGAGCTTGTAAACATGGTTGGGCTTCTTATCATCTTCAAAACCGGGAGGTTGCTCAACATATACTAACTCATTGATGTAGCCATTGAGAAATGCACTCTTGATATCCATTTGATATAACTTGATATTGTGGGAACAAGCATAAGCTAATAGGATTCTTATGCTTCTAATCTTGCAACCGATGCATATGTTTCACCAAAGTCAAGACCCTCTACTTGAGTGTAACCTTGTGCTACTAATCTTGCTTTGTTTCTCACCACAATGCCATCTTGATCTTGCTTGTTACGATAGACCCATCTAGTGCCAATCACATTATAGTTCTTAGGCTTCTCTACTAGTTCCCATGTGTGAATTGTTAAGCTCTTCATGCATGGCATTGACCCAATCAACATCTTGCAATGCTTCCTCAATCTTGGTTGGCTCAATAGATGATACAAAAGAGTAATGTTCACAAAATGAAGCCAATCTTGATCTAGTTTGCACACCACTTTGAATTCCACCAATGATTTGATCTAATGGATGATCTCTTACAACATTGGTTGGTTGGAGCACTTGGACTTGATTTCTTGTACTTGCTAGATCATTTGGTTGAGATGGACTAGCCACTTGATGATCTTGCAATTGAGAATCACTAGCTTGCACAATTGGAGAGGTGAACACTTGATCTTTGTTATTTTCAACATCAATCACTTCCCTAGGCCGAATATCACCAATATCCATATTTTTCGTTGCACTTTCCGATTGAGTTCCTCTCACATCATCTAAATTTTCTTCTTCATCTTGAGAGCCATTTGTTTCATCAAACTCACATCACCATGCACTTCCTCAAGAGTACCAATAGCCAAGTTCCAAACTCTATAGCTTTGCTAGTAGTGAAGTAACCAAGTAAGAAGTCTTCATCACATTTCTTCTCAAATTTGCTCAATCTAGTGCCTTTCTTCAAGATATAGCATTTGCATCCAGAGACTCTAAAATATGCAATGATGGCTTTCTTCCATTCAATAGCTCATAAGGAGTCTTCTCCATCATGGGGTGACATAGAGGTCGTTGCTACAATAGCAAGTCGTGTTGAACTGTTGATAGCTTCGGCCCAAAATGAATGACTCACATTGTACTCACTAGGCATAGATCTTGCCATATCAATGAGTGTTCTATTCTTCCTCTCAACAAGACCCTTTGATTGTGGAGTGTACTTGGCCAAAAATTGATGCCTAATTCCAAATTCATCACATAGCTCATCAGCCCTTGTGTTTCTAAATTCACTTCCATTGTCACTTCTCACTTTTTTTATGTTTGTTTCAAACTCATTGTGACATCTCTTGAAAAAAGATTTGAATGTAGTATATGTATCACTTTTGTCACTTAGAAAGAATACCCATGTATATCTTGTGAAATCAACTACTATCACAAAGCCATATTTGTTTCCACCAATGCTAGTGTATGTTGTTGCTCCAAATAGATCCATGTGCAACAACTCAATGCCTTGCTAGAGTTCATGATGCTCTTCTTAGGATGAGTGTTTCCAACTTGCTTGCGAGCATCACAAGAGCTACAAAGTTTGTCCTTCTCAAACACCACATCTGTCAAGCCTCTCACTAGATCATGCTTAATCAATCTATTAAATTGTTTCATGCCAACATGACCAAGTCTTTTATGCCATAACCATCCCATGATAGATTTGGTAAACAAACAAGTTGATAATTGAGCTTCACTTGCATTGAAATCAACAAAGTATAGATTCTCATATCTGAAGCCTTCGAAGATCAAATTTGAGCCATCTACATTTATTATCTCAAAATCATCAACCCCAAATATGCATTTGAATTCAAGATCACACAATTGAGTCATAGATAGAAAATTGAAGTTCAAGCTCTCTACTAGCAACACATTGGAGATAACTCTTGTCATTTGATATAGCAATCTTACCAAGCCCTTGACCTTGCCTTTGCCATTATCACTAAATGTAATACTATCAATCTCATTGTCATCATTCTTGTTGATTGAATTGAACATTCTTGCATCCCCGATCATGTGTTGAGTGCACCCACTATCAAGCACCCAATGCCTTCCTCCGGCTTTGAATTTACCTACATAAGAGATCAATTCTTTTTAGGTACCCAAACTTGCTTGGGTCTGAACGACCGAGAATGCAACCAGAAAGCGACCAGAGGGGGGTGAATGGGAGCTTCAAAATCCTTTCGGAAACTTGTCGCCACTGTCCTTAAATCAACCCCAAGAGCAAACCCTAGAGCTTGCAAGTGTCTACGACCCTAGAGATAGGGTGGATGCTTCCAAGAAGCACAGCGAGACACTATACGACTCTAGAAACCCAACGCAAAAGCCGGAAATCAAAACCGATAACGAACGAACGAACCGCGGACGAAACTGCGCAGACTCAGCAGCATCGGACGCTGGCAGCGTCCGATGTCAAGCAACGGACATGTCCGCTGCAAATAGGACACTTCTGGAACCTTACTGGCACACCCATCGGACGCTGTGAACAGTGCAACCCCAGCGTTCGATGTCTGACCCCCGCGCGTCCGTGGCAACGGACGCTCCGATGGTCAGTGTCCAATGCTCCTTAAAGAGCACTGTCAGACGACACGTGGCACCCGACGCTCCGATGGTTTGAGCTCAGCGTCCGATGCTCACGAACTCAGTGTCTGATGGTCCCGAAACAGCACAGTTCTTTCGTTAAATCCACTCGATCTCCTCCAATCAAAAGCACTAAGGCTTAGACTTGGTGTGAGGAGTTCCAAGGAGGTTAGTGAGCTATCCAATGGGAATCATGGCTCGAACCTAACTCCAAATCGAGGAATTGGAAGAAATCAGGACAAGGGAAGAAAAACTGAATCGAAAGGGAAATCAACCGATCTACTAGTTCGTGAGGTTAGAGGTGAATTTCTTCGGTGGAAAGAAGTGACTCACGATCTAGAACAACTCTGTTCAAACGGATTTGCAAAGATGCACCGAGCAAAGAGAACGATCGATGGGAAAACGTGGAGAAAAGTAACCCGCGAAGAACACGAACAAAACGCGAATCACAACCACGAAATTGCAACCGTGTGGCTACCACATGCTACAATAGTGAGATTACGGTCTCACTTCCCCAAAATCTCACGGGCACAGAGGTATTGTTCTCTTCTCTGTGGATCTCAGGTTCGCTACAGCAGGGAATGGGAGAACAGGAAACCCTAGAAGGCAAAGAGCAAATGACTGAGATAGATGGGGAGGTGGGTGTCTCCCCCTACTTATCCTATTCTAACTACTCCTAATTCCCACTCTACCCCTAACTACTTATAGAGCGAACCAGCTAAACCCTAAGGTTATTCTGGACCAACTCGTGGTAGGTGGTGATCCGACGGCCACGCCCGCAGAACTCGTAGCGTTGCCTCGACGCAACCTCCCGATTGCGGCCACGCCGTGCCGCAACCGCTTTGTGTCCTCTTCACGGACTCCGCCCCCGGTTTTGTGGCCGAAACCGGAAACCAGGCCTTCACGTCCACCCCCGGTTTTGAGGCCCAAACCGGGAAACCAGCCTCCAAGTCCATCCCCTGGTTTTGAGGCCGAAACCAGAAACCCGCCAGCGCCCAGGTTTTGAGGCCCAAACCTGGAAACCGTCTCAGCCCGAGTTTTGTGCCCAAACTCGGAAACCCGCAGCACGCCCAGGTTTTGTGGCCCAAAACCTGGAAACCGTCCACCCGATGGTTTTTCTCTGGCTCTACCACCAAACCGCCGTTGTAGAAGGGATGCACCGCCCGTGCACCCCGTCCACCGACACGTGTCCCCAGATCCTCGACCCGAGCAACACCATGTCCCGCAAGTCTTCGCTCGTCGCTGTCCCAGGTTGCTAGTCGCCACAGCTGATCCTCAGGCCACCGGTCCCTTAGTCCAAGCCTCACGTCCGCCCTTCACCGCTCCCGGTCCGTCGGCACGGCACGTCTCTACTTGACCTTCACCTTGCCCTCGATCACTGTCTCCGTGCTCGACACCTGCACAACACAAGCCAAAGAACCTGCGATCAAACACGTTGACAATCACTCATCACTTGAGACTCGGCATACACCCATGTATCCGCAGGGTCCTCCGTGGTTAGTTACTAAGTTCTTGGGCACCCAAATTGCCTTCTTCTTTGGGCCAACAATGGGAGCACCAATAAACTTAGCCTTTACACCATTGACACCCTTAGTAAGCATAAATAAGAATCAAATTGAATTGAGGATACATTGACATTCTTGTTCTTGTTCTTGCAATATTGCTCTATATGCCTGGATTGCTTGCATTTGTTGCAAAACTGACCATTGCTTCTCACAAAATTAGTCTTGTGAGTCACAAAAGCCGCCTTGCCATTCTTGGGGGTATAGCCCAGTCCCTCTTTGTTAGAGAGAACCATGGCTACCAAAACACTTAAGCAATCGGACATCTCCACCATAGGAATTGCCTAAGGAATGAGTGAGCTCATTGACCTCCTTTTTCAAGGTCTCATTCTCCACCATTAGTGAGGCATCACAAGTGAAGCCATCACTCATAGTAGAAGTAGTAGATGATTGTTGATGGTCCTTAAACACCCATTTACCATCAACATTTTACCCTAACATTCACCAAAAGGCATGAAATGTAGTCAAATAGGTTTCAAACTAACCGAACTCCACATGTCCATAGATTTGTATTTGAATGCAGGATTTGAACCAAATTTGGATATTTGAACCACCAAGGCCAAGCCCACTCAGCAGGGCCCAATTGGGCCTAGGGGGGTGGCGCCCGCCATCCCTAGGTGGCGCCCGCCACTTGGGTTGGCCAAGTCCACCACCTACCACGTCACCGATCCGTGTGACCTCCCAAGGCCAAATCTTGGCCCTGATCACTAGGTCAGTGGCATCGGACGCTTAGGAGGGAATGGCGTGGGTCAAGACCAAATGGCGGTTACTTGGACATGCAACCGACCTAACCACCGCCTCTCTGGAGCTCCTGGATGTCGTTGAAGCAATTGCGGTGCATCCAACGGGATGGGGGGGTGGCCGCCACCTAGGGCTGGCGCCCGCCACTAGGGTTTGCCCTAGGTCGGTGGCTGCCCCCTATAAGTACCCCCCTCACTCACTTGGGCTATAAATACCCCCCTGGAGGCGTCACTTCATTTCACACACCAAAGCAACACAAGCAGAGAAGCAAGGCTAGAGCTAGAGAGCTAATAGCTTAGGGTTTAGCCAAGCTTATGCAAGTTGGTAGCTAGTTGAGCAAGGCATCTTTGCCCTCGCGGAAGCGCTGCTCAAGGCTTAGCTCAAGAGTAGAGGCGTGCGAGTGATCGGTCCTGGAGCGGAAGAGTCTTCCTTCGTCTCCAGTTCAGGTTTTGCTTGTTACTCAAGCACTTTACTATATTCTAGTCATCATTTCAAGTATTACTTTATTCTACTTATCAGTATTGAGTGGTATACTTGATTGATTGCTTGAGTGCCTAGCTATCCTACAGTTCAATTCACTTAGCCATAGTAGTTAATCTCTAGTGAGCTTGGTGTTTGATCTTTGCCAATAGGTTGCTTAGTTAGTTTAGTGTTTATCTTTATTAAGTCAAGTATTTGCTCTAACGTCCGCAAGGGTGTCTCTATTCAAAGCTAGGGTAGAGATAGTTAGAATATAGTTAAGCGTGGTGCTTAGTTATAGACTTACCTTCAGATACGGCTGGACCCCCGGATAGCTGTGGTAGCAAGCAGGTGGTGACAGCCCTGTGCGCCTTGAATTCCACCACGTAGTTGGCCCAGTTTAACAGTAGGCTCGTTGTGCATTGTTAGCGTTCAACCTAAGTCAGTGGTAAAGGCTAGTACGCCTCGATACTTGATAAGATAGGAATAAAACTGTACTTAACTTGGTTCTAATTGTCATTTGCCTATCTTGCTTCGTAGTTATCTTGCTTCGTGGTCATCTAGGAGTAGTTATAGTGTAGTTAGTTATCTTAGTTATCTTAGTTACCCCCTATCTATCTATCCATCCACCTTACCTTACCATCCATTCATCCTTACCTATCCACCCACATATTCTTTCTAGCCTTTCATCTTCTTTTCTCTCCTTTCCCTTTTCTTATTCTTCGACCCTCATCCCCTTCTTGACTCGATCACCACCACCCTAGCCTCCCTTGGGATCAAATAAATCGACACCTGGTACTCCCAGGCAAAGTGCTACTACGATAGTTCTGTGCGCTTGCAGATCTTCTCCTGGTAGATTGCATTCTCTCTAGCTAGCTCCTACTAGTGTCGGGATTGACAACCCCATTTGGCATTAGTAGATAGCTACTTTAGCTCCACTCCTTTAGGTATAGTGACCGGACTTGCTACAAGCACTTCTGACACCGTTGCGGGAAATAGATCCATAGTCTACTCCTAGTAACGACGTTAAAAAGTGGTCTACAAGCATTTCTGGGCCGTTACCGGGGATAGTTGCCTAGCTCTATCTTTAGTGAAGCTAAGAACTACCAACAAGCATTTCTGGCGCCGTTGTCGGGAAGGCAATCGGTGTATCGGTTGAGTCCGTGTCGAATTTATCTTCGCTTAAGCTCCCTGCTTAGCGAATCCCATCTTACCCATTCTTTCTTTCCTTAGTCCTTCTTATCTTTTTCCTTCATCTTCTTCAATTCTTTCTTTCTTACCTCGTTCCATCTCCACGATGGCCAACAAGACCATTCGTGAATTTCTGCTCCTTCTGCCGCCAATGTAGCGATAGGACCAGACGTGATCGATGCCGGCCTCAATTTGAGTTGAAACCGGCTCTGATCGCGATGGTCCAAGCTAGCTCGTTCTGTGGCAAAGCTCATGAGGATGCCAATGCTCATCTCCAAGAATTCTTGGAGATTTGCGGCACCTTCACCATTAAGGGGATAACCCAAGAAGCCATCTGTCTTCGTCTCTTTCCTTTCTCTCTGCTAGGAAAAGCGAAGCAATGGTTCTATACTGATCACAACGCTGTAGACACATGGGACAAATGTTCCAATGCTTTTCTCGCCAAATTCTTTCTGATGGGCAAGACGAATGCTATGCGCAACAAAATCTCCAGCTTTACGCAACAAGCCGAGGAATCTATTCCCGAGGCTTGGGAGAGGTTGCAAGAGTATGTCGCTGCTTGTCTGCACCATGGTATGGAGGACTGGTTATTGATCCAGAACTTCTACCATGGCCTAACCCCACTCTCTAGAAGCCATTTGGATGCCGCCGCCGGCGGTGCATTTTTCTCTGAATGTTGCAGATGCTAAGGCTCTCATAGAGAAGATGGTGTCGAACCAAGGATGGAATGATGAGAGACTGCAGCCCCGTGAGTGAGGTATGAATTCCCTTAAGGAGGCCGGCATGATCATGGCCAAGATGGACTGCTGGCAAAGAAGCTGGACAGCTGTGAGAAGATGAACCAACAAGAGAGTGTCCAATCTTTGGAATCCTACATGACTTGTGAAGTCTGTGGAGAAACCGGACATTCTGGGAACTACTGCCCGAGCTACATGAAGATTTGAACTTCATCAACAATAACAACGGTTTCCGTAAACAAAATCAAGGATGGAATCAGCACTCCAATTCTCAAGGTAACAATTCATTCCCTCGCTTTAATTTTCATAATTCTGATGATTTCTCGTTCTTAAAGAATTTAGTTTACTCACAAGGTAGAACTACTGAATTCTTGAATAAGAAATTGATGTCGAATGATAAAACCCTTGAGAATATAAATGCTAAATTGGAAGATTTCTCATCTGCTCTGAAAAATCAATTAAGTTTTAATAAGATGTTAGAAATCCAATTAGCTCAACTTGCTGCTATCATACCATCTTTTGAACCTGGCAAAATTCCTACTAAACCTGACATGGAAACTGCAAATATGGTTGAAATAAAATATTTTAACTATTATGAAGATCAAACCATGACTGTTAAAAAGGGTGATCCTGGTAGTCCCATAATTAGATGCTCAATCTTTGGTGAAGTCTTTAAAAATGCCATGTGTGATTTAGGATGAAGTGTGAACATTTTATCTAAGGATTTTTATGAAAACTCGTTCTTTCCACCCATGTCATCCACATCTGCCTATGTTGTGCTAGCTGATCAATCCACTTGCTATGTAGAAGGAATAGTTAATGATTTACCTGTTCATATTAGAGGTTCATATGTTCCTGCTGATTTCATAATACTAGATATGGGAAATAGGAAAGATGTGCCTCTAATCTTAGGTAGACCTTTCTTGAACACTGTTGATGCTTGCATATATGTGGGGAGTGGGTAAAATGCAAATGACATTAGGAGGGAGGAAGGAAATATTCTCTTTTCCCGTTGTCCCGCATATGCTTCTAAACATGCAGGAAGCAAAACCCGTTCGAACCAAGAAGAGGCGCCCAAGAACAAGGTGGAACAGAAAGAAAGAACCACCTCCTCCTGAGTTGTGTAATTCACATGACAAAGGAGAGGTGCCAAAAGAAGAAGAACCCGATGAAGTACTTGAAGAAGAAGCACCCAATGAAGAAGATCCACCGACAAAGGATGAAATTCCATGGATCTAAGGTATGGATTTACTTTTAATTTTTTTAAATTTCCCTATTTCAAATAAATAACATATGTCATGCATGCAACTAAAAAAATCACCAGTTATCATTAGTTATATGCATAGGTATATGTTAACTTATCTAGATTAATAAATATCATATTTGGATAGTTTCCCTTTTCACAACATTAGATAGTTTCCCTTTTAATAAATGAGAACAAGAGCTTCGACCGAGAAAGATGAAGATCCTTCACCAAGCAAGAAGCAGCTTGGGGGAGACCCCGCTCCAATAAGGTATGTTCAAGCCTACACTTTATATTCAGTTCTTAAATTCTATATCTTTTGAATGTTATATGCTTGCCTAAGTAACCATTCCATGAATAAAATTGATAAAATCTGCTTAAACAAGTTGAAACCTAAATAAGATTTGAAATATGTCATGCAAATGCTATTGTTATGGTTTGAATAACTGGTCTTATCTAAGTTGTAGCTTTTGTGGGTTGCACATGCTTTAACTGAAATCATGCTTAGTAAATAAAGTTGGTAAGAAATGGAGTAATTCTTTAAATTTGCTAAGGTGAAATTAGGACCTAATCTGGAGGATTTCTTTAAAAATTATGAAAACCTTACTAAAAGTTCCTCCTAGATTTCCCATCCCACCACCAGCCAAATATTGTTAGTCAAAAACCACAAAGAGCTTTGTCTGTGTTGAGCTTTGTTAGACCTCATAGATCTTAGTAGAGAAGCTTAATCTTTTGATCAAGATTCACACACCCACCATAAAATTGCCTACTCTCCAGTCTGGAAGTTTGCAACCACCGAATAAATTGCTCACTCTCTACACTGGAGATATGCAATACCTTGCCAAACGTCCCATTGCTAGCCTTATGCTATTCCTACACTGGGAATAAGCATTTCTCCCTCTTCCCCTTTTCATCTGAAATCCTTTCCTATAGATATCTGTGAAATCTAGAGCTAAAAAAAAGTGAGCAAAGTAGCTCAAGAAAGGAAATGTCATAAGAAAATGAGGAGCAAAGTAGCTCACTTAAGGACTATGTCCTAGAAAATGAGGAGCAAAGTAGCTCAAGAAGGACTATGTCCTAAGAAAATGTGAGGACGCATCTTTTTGTCTACTCACTATGTATCCGAAAAAAGAAGAGAGAGAGAGAGAGAGAGAGAGAGAGAGAGAGAGAGGAGAATTATCATTAGCTCTAGACCCTAGAAATTAACTAGGAAGGATTATGAAATATCTCTCTATACACTTCCACATAACCACACATGCACATCTTGATCAATTTTTATGATTTGCTGCTCCTTATGATCTGAGTGTCTAGCTTAGCAATAAACATTAGGCAATTTGCTCATGATTCTTAGCCTACCTATAACTCCACATATCATTCTTTAGAAATAGGAGAGGCTACATTTTGGCCTAAGTGAGGATTTAAACACCATTGAGTGATTGAGTGAATCTTGGAGGACTTAAGCAAGTTTTTATCTTTTGAAAACCTTAAAAACCTCTAGACAGAATCCTAGTCAAACCTAAGCAAGATAAAAGTCTCCTATCTACTACTTTATTTCACTCTTGCATGTTTTAAGTGAAAAGCTATAAGCCCCACATTGCTATGTTAACGATATATACTAAGTTATTTCTCACTATACAATATGCACTTGTATACATCTTAAGTTGCTATATATTTCATGCTTAATGCTTGCTGCATTGTTGCTCGAGGACGAGCAACAGGTTAGCTTGGAGGAGCTTGTTGATGGTCCTTAAACACCTGTTTTACCATCAACATTTTACCCTAACATTCACCAAAAAGGCATGAAATGTAGTCAAATAGGTTTCAAACTAACCGAACTCCACATGTCCATAAATTTGTATTTGAATGCAGGATTAGAACCAAATTTGTATATTTGAACCACCAAAGGCCAAGCCCACTCAGCAGGGCCCAATTGGGCCTAAGGGGGGTGGCCCCCGCCACCCCTAGGTGGCGCCCGCCACCCCTAGGGGCGCCCGCACATTGGGTTGGCCCAAGTCCACCACCTACCACGTCACCGATCCGTGTGACCTCCCCAAGGCCAAATCTTGGCCCTTGGTCACTAGGTCAGTGGCATCGGACGGCTCAGGACGGAATGGCGTGGATCAAGACCAAATGGTGGTTACTTGGACATGCAACCGACCTAACCACCGCCTCTCTGGAGCTCCTGGATGCCGTTGAAGCAAAGGCGGTGCATCCAACGGTGATGGGGGTGGCGGCCGCCACCTAAGGCTGGCGCTCGCCACTAGGGTTTTCCCTAGGTCGGTTGGCTGCCCCATATAAGTACCCCCCTCACTCACTTGGGCTATAAATACCCCCTGGAGGCGTCACTTCATTCACACACCCAAGCAACACCAGCAAGAGAAGCAAGGCTAGAGCCAGAGAGCTAATAGCTTAGGGTTTAGCCAAGCTTAGGCAAGTAGGTAGCTAGTTGAGCAAGGCATCTTTGCCCTCGCGGAAGCGCTGCTCAAGGCTTAGCTCAAGAGTAGAGGCATGCGAGTGATCGGTCCTGAAGCTGGGAAGAGTCTTCCTTCATCTCCAGTTCAGGTTTTGCTGTTGTTACTCAAGCACTTTACTATATTCTAGTTCATCATTTCAAGTATGACTTTATTCTACTTATCAGTATTGAGTGGTATACTTGATTGATTGCTTGAGTGCCTAGCTATCCTACAGTTCAATTCACTTAGCCATAGTAGTTAATCTCTAGTGAGCTTAGTGTTTGATCTTTGCCAATAGGTTGCTTAGTTAGTTTAGTGTTTATCTTATTAAGTCAAGTATTTGCTCTGACGTCCGCAAGGGTGTCTCTATTCAAAGCTAGGGTAGAGATAGTTAGAATATAATTAAGCGTGGTGCTTAGTTATAGACTTATCTTCAAATACGGCTGGACCCCCAGATAGTTGTGGTAGCAAGTAGGTGGTGATAGCCCTGTGCGCCTTGAATTCCCACGTAGTTGGCCCAGTTTAACAGTAAGGCTCGTTGTGCTAGCATTCCACCTAAGTCAGTGGTAAAGGCTAGTACGCCTCGATACTTGATAAGATAGGAATAAAACTTTACTAACTTGGTTGCTTAATTGTCATTTGCCTATCTTGCTTCGCAGTTATCTTGCTTCGTGGTCATCTAAGAGTAGTTAATAGTTGTTAGTTAGTTATCTTAGTTATCCTTAGTTACCCCCTATCTATCTATCCATCCACCTTACCTTACCATCCATTTCATCCTTACCTATCCACCCACAGATTCTTTCTATCCTTCATCTTCTTTTCTCTCCTTTCCCCTTTTCTTATTCTTCGACCCTCATCCCCTCCTTGACTCGACTCATACACCACCCTAGCCTTCCCTTGGGATCAAATAAATCGACACCTGGTACTCCCAAGCGAAGTGCTACTACGATAGTTCTGTGCGATTGCAGAATCTCCTCCTGGTAGATTGCTTTCTCTCTAGCTAGCTCCTACTAGTGTCGGGATTGACAACCCCATTTGGCATTAGTAGATAGCTACTTTAGCTCCACTCCATTAGGTATAGTGACCGGACTTGCTACAAGCACTTCTGACACCGTTGCCGGGAATAGATTCCATAGTCTACTCCTAGTAACGACGTTAGCAAGTGTCAACAAGCATTTCTGGGCCGTTACCGGGGATAGTTGCCTAGCTCTATCTTTAGTGAAGCTAAGAACTACCAACAAGGATGATCTACATGAAGGGTTAGTGGGAGCAAGAACATAGGAGTATAAAATGATTCTCAAGAATATCGTAAGTTACTCCTATGTTACATGTTGGAACAATGTCCTCAACCTTGACTTGATCAAGGAGGGAGGAGTGAGCTTTTTCAAGCTTGGTGTGAGCCTTGCCAAGCTTCTCATGGGCTACCTCTAGCCACTTATGAATAGACTTGAGCTCATCAAGGGATTGCTCAAGAGCACTAAGCTTCTTGCGCAATGCCTTGCACTCCTTCCTCTTCATCTCAAAGCAAGTGTGAGCTTGCTCCAACATGTCCACGAGGTCCTCCTTGAGTGCTCCTCATACTCATCACTCTCACTATCACTCTCATCATCGAATTGTACCTTTGTTGGCTTAGCCATGAAGCATGATGGAGTGTCAAATAGAGAAGGCTTGTTGTTGATTGCAATACTTGCAAGTGCCTTCTTCTTGGTGCTCTTCTTGGTATCATCATCACTGGAATCTTCACTATCGGATGATGCATCACTATCCCATGTGATGACATATGAGCCACCCTTCTTCTTGAAACTCATTTCTACTCTTTCTTCTCCTTCTTATCTCTCTCCTCTCATCTTCATCATTATCACTATTGTAGGGACAATCCGCTACAACATGATCCTTGCTCTTGCACTTGTAGCATCTTCTCACATATTCTTTGATCTCGTTGTTGTCTCTTCTCTTCCTTGCACCATAGCCCTTCTTCTTCATGAATTTGCCAAACTTACGCATAAAGAGAGCCATAACCTCATCATCAAAGTCACTAGCTTCTTCATTGTCACTTGGTTCTTCCTTCTTGGACTTTCCCTTGCTCTTTGATGAGGTGGCTTTGAATGCTACACTTTTCTTCTTCTTGTCCTCTTCCTTGACCATTTCTTCACTATCTTCATTGTATTGATCCTCGGTCATGACATCACCAAGCACCTCATTGGGAGTTACATTCTTCAAACCCCCTTTAAAGATGATGGTGCAAAGTGTCTTGAATCTCTTGGGCAAGCAACTCAAAAATCGGTGGGAGAAGTCTTCACTGGTACCTCCTCACCCAAAGACTTGAGATCATTGATGATGACTTGCAATCTATAGAACATTTCTGAAATTGATTCATCATCCTTCATCTTGAAGTTGGTGAGCTTGTCCTTGAGCATATATTGCGGATACATGGGTGTATGCCGGATCTGAGTGATGAGTGATTGTCAACAGGTTTGCTGCGCATGTTCTTTGGCTTGTGTTGTGTAGGTGTCGAGCACGGATACGGTGATCAAAGGCAAGGTGAAGGTCAAGTAGAGACGTGTCGTGCCGATGGACCGGGAGCGGTGAAGGGCGGCCATGAGGCTTGGACTGAGGGACCAGTGGCCTGAGGATCAGCTGTAGTGGCTGACAGCATGGGACAGCGACGAGCGGAGACTGCGGGGCACGTGTGTGCTCGGGTCGAGGACCTGGGGACACATGTCGGTGGACGGGGTGCACGGGCGGTGCATCCCCTCTACAGCATCGGTTTGATGGTTGAGCCACAGAAAAACCATCGGGTGGACGATTTTCAGGTTTGGGCCACAAAACCTGTGTTCTGCGGGTTTGCCGAGTTTGGGCCACAAAACTCAAGCTGAGGCCGGTTTCCAGGTTTGGCCTTAAAACCTGGGCGCTGGCGGGTTTCTGAGTTTGGGGCACAAAACTCAGGCGATGGACGGCTGGTTTCCCGGTTTGGGCCTCAAAACCAGGGGTTGGTCGTGAAGACAGGTTTCCCGATTTCAGCCTCAAAACCGGGGGCAAGGTCCGGGAAAAGAAGAGAAGAGACGCGGTGGCGACATGTGGTGGCAATCGGTGAGGTTGCGTTGAGGCAACGCTACCAGTTGTGCGGGCGTGGCCGTCGGATCAGCATCTACATCGAGTTGGTCCAGAATAACTTAGGGTTTAGCTGGTTTGCTCTGTAATTAGTTAGGGGGGTAGAGTGGGAACTAGAATTAGGATAAGTATAGGGAGACACACACCTCCCATCCTATCTCAGTCATTAGCTATTCTCCACTTAGGGTTTTCCTGCTCTCCAATCCCCTGCTGTAGCTACTGAGATCCGCAGAGAACCATACCTCTATGTTCATGAGATTTTGAGGAAGTGACACCGTAATTTCACTGTTGTAGCGTGTGGTTGCCACACGGTTGCAAATTCGTGGTGTGATTCGCGTTTTGATTGTGTTCTTCACGTTCTTCGTTTCTCCATGTTTTCCCGTCACTCTATCTCTCTCTCTCTACTGCGTCTTTTTCAAATCCATTTGAATCAACTTGTTCTTTGATGTCAGGAGATCATTTCCACCGAAGGAATTCATCTAACTCCTCACGAACAAGTAGATCGGGTCGATTCAATTTTCATAGCGCTTTTTCAGTTCATACACCTTCCCCTTCGATTTCCCGTTGATTGAGTTGATTTGAGCAGATGATTTCTTGGGGATAGTCTCCTAACTACCTCATGATCATCCTCTCCAAGTTTGGGATCAAGAGATTTGATTTGAATCGATTTGGAGGAGATTGAGTTGAGGGCGACCGAAATCACCCTTTCTGAGCACTCGGACAGTCCGCCAGTGTGCCCGCAGATAGTCCGCGCGTCGGGCTCCGACCGAGTCAGTGGTCGCGAGTCTCGGCTGTGTTGCCTCGGCTTGACCGGCGGACAGTCCGCCGTAGTCGATCGCGGACAGTCTGCGAGTCGACCAGGGAGGTTCAGCAGAATTGTAGTTTTTGGGATTTTGTCGGCAGACAGTCAGCCCCTTCCTCGTGGACAGTCCGCAGTAGCCGCGGACAGTCCGAGACCTGCAGTCCGGACAGTCCGGGATCCTGTTGAAGCTTGCATTTTAGTGTGTTTGCTCTCTCGGCTTTTTGCTTGGTTTCCGGACTTCTCGTTTGGCCCTAGAGTTTGACCAAGGACCTCTCTAGGTATCTTTGCTATTTGTTAGCATAGGTATTGGGGATTTCCCGACGTAGCCTTCCATCTACGTTCGGGAGTCAGTTTTTAGAGGTCAAACTTGTGCCGGTGCTTTGGCGTTTGGTTTGCGGATACATGGGTGTATGCCGAGTCTCTGAGTGATGAGTGATTGTCAACAGGGATAATGCACATGTTCTTTGGCTTGTGTTGTGCAGGTGTCGAGCACGGATACAGTGATCAGAGGCAAGGTGAAGGTCAAGTAGAGACGTGCCGTGCCGAGGGACCGAGAGTAGCGAAGGGCGGACGTGAGGCTTGGACTGAGGGACCGTGGCCCGAGGATCAGCTGTGGTGGCTGGCAGTCTGGGACAGCGACGATCGGAGACTTGCGGGCACGGTGTTGCTTGGGTCGAGGACTGGGGACACGTGTCGGTGGACGGGGTGCACGGGTGGTGGCATCCCCTCTACAGCTTCGGTTTGGTGGTAGAGCCAGAGAAAAACCATCGGGTGGACGGTTTCCAGGTTTGGCCTCAAAACCTGGGCGTGGATGGTTTCCGAGTTTGGCCACAAAACTCAGGTTGAGGACGGTTTCCAGGTTTGGGCCTCAAAACCTGGGTGCGGGTTTGCTAAGTGGGCCACAAAACTCAGGCTACGTGGGCTGGTTTCCGGTTGCGGCCTCAAAACCGGGGGTTGGACTGGAAGTGCGGCTGGTTTCTGGTTTGGGCCACAAAACCGGGGGGTGGCGAGTCCTGGGGAAAACCGGGGGGCGACGTCCGGGAAAAGGATGGCAGAGCGTGGCAGCACGTGGCGGCAATCGGGAGGTTGCGTCGAAGCAACGCTACGAGTTGTGCGGGCGTGGCCGTCGATCAACCTACCATCGAGTTGGTCCAGAATAACCTTAGGGTTTAGCTGGTTCGCTCTGTAAGTAGTTAGGGGTAGAGTGGGAATTAGGAATAGTTAGAATTAGGATAAGTAGGGGAGACACCCACCTCCCCATTTATCTCGGTCATTTGCTCTTTGCACTTAGGGTTTCCTGCTCTCCCAATCCCCTGCTTGTAGCTAGCTGAGATCCGCAGAGAACCACACCTCTGTGTACTGGAGATTTTGAGGAAGTGGGGCCGTAACCTCACTGTTGTAGCGTGTGGTAGCCACACGGTTGCAGATCGATGTGTTGATTCACGTTTTGTTCGTGTTCTTCATTTCTCCGTGATTTCCCGTCACTCGATCTCCATCCCTACTGCGTCTTTGCGAAATCCGTTTGAATGAACTTGTTCGTTTTTGAAAGGAGATCACTTCCATCGAAGGAATTCATCTAACTCCTTACGAACAAGTAGATAGGGTTGATTTCGTTTTGTAGCGCTTTTTCGTTCATTCTCCTCCCCTTTCGATTTCCCGGTGTTTGAGTTGATTTGAGCGGATGATTTCTTGGGGATAGTCTCCTAACTACTCCGTGATCATCCTCTCCAAGCTTGGGAATGTGGGATTTTGGATTGAATTGATTTGGAGAAGATTTGAGTGAAGGGCGACCAAAATCGCCCTCACTGGGAGTTGGCGGACAGTCCGCCATCCCAGTCGCGGACAGTCCGCGCGTCGGGGACGAGCCAGACCAGTGGCCCTGTTCTTCGGCTATTTGGTTTTTGTTTGACCGGCGGACAGTCCGCCGTTGAAGTGTGCGGACAGTCCGGGAGACGTCCAGCAAGACTTCAGCAGCACTGCTGTTTTGCGTATTTTGCCGGCGGACAGTCCGCTAGTGAACCGCGGACAGTCCGGCTTGGGCGGACAGTCCGGGACTCCAGGTCCGGACAGTCCGGGATTTGGCTGAAGCCTCTGGTTTTGTGCGTTTGCTCTCCCGGCTTCTTCGCTTGGTTTCCGGACTTCTCGTTTGGCCCTAGAGTTGATCAAGGAACCTCTCTAGGTATCTTTGCTACTTGTTAGCATAGGTATTTAGGAGTTTCTCGACGTAGCCGTCTATCTACGTTCAAGACTTGGTTTTTGGGGTCGAATTTGTTCCGGTGCTTTTGCCGTTTGGTTTGCTATCGTTTGTGGTGCCTCGTTGTGATCCTAGGGATCATCCACCCTCTTCCAAGGGTGGGCATCACGGTTTTGGTCGTAGCTTTCTGGGGTTGATTTTGGGACATTTGGCCAAAGATTCAAAAGAAATTTTGAGCTCCCATTCAGCCCCCTCTGGTCGCCTTGCTAGTGCTTTCTCGGTCCTTCAGGTTTGCTCTTGCTTGGTGGTGCCTCGCTGTGATCCTAGGGATCATCCACCCTCTTCCAAGGGTCGTGGGCATCACAGTTTCTGTCGAAGATTTTAGGGGTTGATTTTTGGGACAAAGGCCAAAGTTTCGAGAGAAATTTTGAAGCTCCCATTCACCCCCCCCCCTCTGGTCGCTTGCTTTTGCATTCTCGGTCCTTCATATACAACTTGACACTTTTACCGTTGAAGTGCCCTCATATGTTTTCCTAGTCTTGTCCACACTTCACTTGCATTGTCAAGATCTTCTATTTGCTCAAACACCGTTGGACCAATGGCATTGTATATGGTATTGAGCGCCATTGTGTGCATTTCTTGTTGATGGAGTCATTGGTGTTGGATTGGTAGGATCAAGAATCACAAACTCATTTTCCACCACATCCTTGTTGACGGTCACTAACTCATATCTTATACCGTCAATAAGCCACCTAAAAGAGAATAAAATTGACCATCAACCTAGAATAGGGTTTGATTCTAACGAGTTCCACGAGTTGTGTCGTTCTCACTTGTTTGCAGGAATATCAACATCACTACATAAAAGTATCTCAAGTGATGAATCAGACTACACCATTGCGAAGATCTCGTCGAGACGATCAAAACGGACATATGGTTTGCTACATTTGGAGTCTCGACGAGAGAGTTCTCATTGGTTACAACTTGGAAGCTTCTAGAAACAACTTGGAGTGATCACCAAGCAACATAATTCAAGGGCTAAACTGACAGATCCAACAGCTATGGTGAATTACTGTTCTCCAGGGGTTTTCTAGCAGATGGAAAGAGATATAATCCTTCTCCAACACGATGGATTGCGCAACAAGGTCGAAAGCCGTGCTAGGGCAACAAAGAATCTTCCAGAAGACGAAAGAGCAAAGGCGGTGCCTAGTGGCAGGTGGGGTCAGCCGGCCCCACCCCAAGGCCGGCCGGCCTGGGCTAGGTCTCCCCCTGGCCATCTTCAAGGAGCATGCCCTAATCGACCCCTCGACGCATCTCAACCATTGTTCAAGGTCGGTTTGATTTGAGGGTCACGGTTCATCCCATAGGGCTTATAAGAAACCCCAGACCCCCTGAGGCAAAGCAACAGATCCAATACAGAAACCCTAGTTCATATTCTTTAGGAGAGGATCAGAGCCTAGCTAGCAATTAGAAGCCTAGTACCCCCTCTAATTAGGGATTAGATCTAGTCTTCTCCTGAATTAGAAGAGAGAGAGAGGTAGAAGAGGAGGATTAGAAGGAGCTCCGGCCTGTTGGATCTACTTCTTCAACTTGTACCTGCGGATTCAAGTTCGTCAAGAGCTTGGATTAGGATATTCTTCGGTCTTCAACTTCTAATTATCAGTAAGCGTTATTGTTCTTCTTATTCTTCTGGCTTGCAACTCTAATTAGAGTACTCTAATTCTAGTCGCTCTAGGACTAGAGGAGTCATCGTCGTGTAAGCGTGGTGCTTAGACTCGATTACTTGCATAGTGTACCCTATATTCCGGACCAGTGGTAGCTCGCAAGGGTGACTCTTATAGCCTTGTTGAATCTTCTATAGTCCACCTCCCGTCTGTAGGCCGAGCAGGAGTATAATACTTGGGAACAACCATACTCTGGATGTGGTTTCCCACGTAATCCACAGTTGAATAGTAATCGCATAGCTTCCTGAGATTAGAGCTGGAAACCTTAGTTATCCCCTTTATCTTTTGTGTTCTCATCTTTGTTAGTGCTCAGGGTTTAAGCAATAGACTTAAGACAATCACGCTGTTCCTTTGGTTCGGTATTAAAACTGGGTCTACATCCGGTGAAGTGCGGGTATCTAATCTGTGTGCTTGCAGATTTATCTCTTGTGTCCTGATAACATATACCTAAGCCTTTCTGTGTCGTTGCCAAGGTTAGGGTTTATCTCTACTCTTGGTAGCGACGTTAGTAAGTGTCAACAATCCCACACCTTGTCATTGCTTGAACCCAAATACATTTTCATTTTTCTCTTCCAATAATCAAAAGATGTGTCATCAAAGAACGGTGGTTTGCCCCCAACAACATGGTTGAACACAATTTGAGCCATTTTTAACATTGAAGGTTGTTAAGCCTTATGCAAACGGTGACCACGGCTCTGATACCACTTGAATGGTCCTAAATGGCTAGAGGGGGTGAATAGCCTAATAAATTTCTACAAAACACTTAGAGCAACTAGTTAGATAATTATAAAGCGAAGCTTTTTTCTCTAGCTCTACCAAGTGTTGCAAGCAGTCCAAGCAATTCTAGTATATTATAATCACTATGGCACATAAGAGCTATGTCACTACTTTCTAAACTAGTGAGCTAGCAAGAAATAATTACTGTTAAATAGAGAGCAACTTCTAGCAATATTTATCTCTATACAAGAAATAAAGAATGTAATGCAATGATAGAAAGATATACTAACATCGGCAAGAGATGATCAACCACAATATGAATACCAATGAAGTTCGGGAGATAGCCAAAGAGATAATGGACACAATGATTTTCTCCCGAGGTTCACATGCTTGTCGGCACGCTAGTCCCCGTTGTGTCGACCAACCACTTGGTGGTTCAGTGGCTAATAGGTGTTTCACAAACCTACCTCAACACTTGAGCGCCACAAGATCCGACCGACAAATGCAGGTAACTCAATGACACGCACAATTTACTAGAGTTACCTTTTGGCTCTTTGTCGGTGAAGGCACAACACCCCTCACAAATCACCGGGAGATGACCACGAACAATCACCAACTTGTGCCAAAGCTCCTCCGCTGCTCCAAGTCGTCTAGGTGGCGGCAACCACCAAGAGTAACGAGAATACCCACAACAACAACGATCCCCATGTGCCACTAGATGCAAATACACACGCAAATGCACTTAGAATCACTCAATCTCACTTTGAATCAAGAGTTCAAGTCTAGAGATGAGTTGGGATGCTTAGCAATGCTCACAAGGATGCTAGGGTGTGAAAATGTGAAAGAGAGGACCCTTGCAAGCCGGTCAAGTAGCTTATATAGCCCCACAAAAAAGGGCTAGCCATTGGGCAAAAACAATAGTGACCGGACGCTCCCATCGGGCTGACCGGACGCTAAGCCTTAGTGTTCGGTCGCTAGATGGCAGCCATGCGTCCAGTCAATACGAAGATGACAGCTCAATCCCAACGACTATTTCATGTTACGCGCCTGTTAATGTTCGACCGGACACACCATTAAAAAATGATCAAATGCACGACCCCTGGTGTCGTCCGATCCAATCTAGAGAGGTTCCAGAGAGCATTTTGGTGGATCGGATGTGTCTGGTTAGGAGCGATCGGACGCACCCAGCGTCCGGTCAACACCAGCACGCTTTGACCTGCTTATGTCACTTTGACCGGACGCACCAACGTTGAGTCCTGTCAAAAAACTTCATCACAGTCGGGTCAAAGCTGAAACAGACCCTGACCCTAGGATTTGCTACCGGATCCATTCGGTCACCTTTGCTTCCATGTGCCAACACTAAAGTGTTTCACCACTTATGCACGTGTGTTAGCATTTTTCAAAGCATTTTTCAAGGATTTTGTTAGTCACACTAGGTCCTAATTCATATGCATGTAAGATTTCACCTAGTGGCATTTGATAACCTCAATCACCGAGACAATCCTCTCTTAATAGTACGGCTATCGATCCTAAATACACTCACACCCTCTATGGTGTCTTGAGTGCCAAAACAAATCCCTATGTATACCTTTGCCTTGATCTTCATAGGGTTTTGCTTTTCTCTTCCTCCTTTCCAAATGTGGAGCACTTGATCCATCTTTTGGTCATCACAATCAACACATGGTCATCATCTAGCTCTCACACTTGGTGTGTACCAACCTAACTCATAAACACTGCATGACATAGGTTAGTACTCTAGGTAACATCAATTAACCAAAATCAAATAAGGACTTTCAGCCACGCCCCAGCACCGACCCCCATCTAGCAACATATGTTTTGCAACGTAAAATACTTGTGTTGCTGGGAGCCAGATACATGACTTTGCCACCCCGCATCCTCCCACGTCCGCATCTAAATAACCTCCCCTTCTATTTTATTTCAGCCATCGAAGACCTAGCTCATACAGCCGCATTCTGGGCCGGTGGCCTCTGGCCATCAGTTTTCTCATGAGCTCCTCCTTGATCTTGCAGTTTGACTCTTGATCTCCATCCCCTCTCATCGTGCCCTTTCTAGGCTGCAACATGATTTCCAGCCATGACTCACGATCATCTCTGTGGCAAACTGATTTAGATCCACTTGCAAGGACGATTGGAATTATTACAGCAGCGACCGGATCTGAGGTGCTGATTTCCTTCCCACTCGATTCCTCTTTATGGCCCTGCAACGTACCTACCTCCTTAGGTATCATCTCTGATTTGTGCCTTCTTCACACATTTGTGTCTTAATTCGTCCTAATCTATTAGACCAAATTAGTCGTTACTAATATTGGCTATGATATCAGAGTTTCAATAGAAATTCATTTGCTTGGATGTATGACCAGGTATATTTTTTGATCCAAATTATTTTGGGTCTGAGATTTTAGAAATCTGAAATAGAAAGTCTCAAGTTAACGTTCTTTTAGATGAATATATGATTTGATAGATGGTGCTAGGCAGCAGTGCCAGGCTTATTATTTGGAAAAAATCCTGTAATGATATGTGTTTCAGTACCACACAATTTCCTGAGTATGTGTTCTTCGATTGAAATTTTCTGGATTATATTCAAAACATAATGTCCTTTTGCTCCATTGATGTTTTACTGTTTGAATCATGACTATTTTCCACGGGCTAATCCCAATATACTGTCCAACTCTGGAAGGATAAGCGTTTTAGGACAATGAATTTTCTAGTATCCTGTCCAATACAGATCTGTCCATGTATCATGTATGAGTAATCCATTTTTCATTGCTGATGCTCACTGGAGTACCTTAAAGATACTAAAACTCTTACTCACATGTGTGTTGTATTTGTATTCAAATGGAACAATATTTCTTCTTAGTGTTTCTAAATTTTTAATGCTGATGTAACTTTAATATACATGTGAATATTCTTTATTCTGTCTGTGGTATTATTATCAGTGCATGACTAAGGAGCCCCAGACTGCAACGTTTTCCTTGTAGAAGATTTTTTATCGAATGTATAGGAAAATGTTCAGGTGCAAAATCAAAGTATATGTCTTTATAATAATGAGCATATATATCAAATGTCTAGCTGTTTGAGATGATCAATTCTTGCATGGATGGAATGATGGAAATAAAAAGTGAATAAAGCAAGGAAGCAAGTAACAAGATTTTTCTGAATATAAGCCTAACCAAGAGGACAATGCATTATCTCAGACATGTTTATTCTGTAGTCCTGATATGGCTGTACCGTGATTCTGTGATATACAACTACGAGGAGGTGACTGAAGGACAGATCTAGCAAGGTAAAGGTATCCCTTCTTCAAGTGTGTGTCTACATTAATTAGTATATACTTGCGGCCTGATCTCTAAAACTGTTTCTAGCTTTTACTTTAAGTTCCACGTACAAACGTTCTCCGTTATTTAAAAAATTTCTGATTAGTTTCTGGTAGTCAGTGCCAAATATAGGAGATGGATATTAGGCATATGACCAGACCTTATTCGTCTATAATTTTATTCCCCCAATTTCAATTTATTTTTGTGTGGTTTTGTTGGTTCTAATTTAGCTCAGCTTCTTTTATGTCAGGGTTGTCATGTCACTGTAGACAAACGACATTAATAAAACTTTTATTCTAGAAGAGCTGCCCGAACTTGTATATATACATTGGTTTGGTTATTTTCCTTCACCAGATTTATAAATTCATGAGAAAATCACATTTTTTCCTAAATATGTTCTTAACGAAAGCACTATATATTTTCATGCAGGACAAGTATTTGATATTTTGGATGTTCAGATGATCGAAGGATGAAGAACAAGATTCCCCCTCAAGATTAGATGTTTAAGATTTGTGTTAAACCTATGTATATTTTATTTTCGGTTTGAAACTTGTTAGTTAGTGAATCATTGTATAGGATCATAGAGTGGAGCATTTTATTGTATCTATAAAATAATTTGCTTAATTTTAGTTACTTAATATTATCTCGAGTTCCAAAGATAATTTTTTATTGCTTCTGGCTAACGGATGTAAGATATCCAATTATATCAAGCTATTTTTACTATAAAAATAACATATATATGATTTAATAATATTTCCCAAAAATAAGTGGCATATTCTACTAAATAGCACACATAAATACGTTGCTACATATTCATTGCTAGCATGCAACGCTTAACATACCCCTCTTACCAACACATATATATGTGTTGCAATTGATCCTTGCAACGCCACTATAAGCAACGCATGTTGCATTCGTTGGTATAGATCCCAACAACAGTTATTCAAGCTTATAGCAACATATATATGTGTTGCTAAAAGGGTGTCCTCCCTTCCAAACCTCTACTACCTGGTTGAGGCTCCTCCCTCCACATCTCTAGTCCTGGTTTCTCCCCACCACCATCGGCCCTCCTCTGCCTCCGCTCGTTGCCCTCCTCCACCCCCGGTCTCTTCTTGTTTTTAAATTTACAAAGTTTGTATGGAGTACAATATTTAGCTTTGCTACATGTTTCATATTTAAGGTTCACACATTTATATGAACTTCACTTTTTTTTATGTAGTGTGTGTTGAAGGACCGAGAATGCAAAAGCAAGGCGACCAGAGGGGGGTGAATGGGAGTCTAAAATTTCTCTCGAAACTTTGGCCTTTGTCCCAAAAATCGACCCCCGAAAGCTTCGACCAAAACGTGATGCCCACGACCCTTGGAAGAGAGTGGATGATCCCTAGGATCACAGCAAGGCACCACAAAGCAAGAGCAAACCAACACCAAAAGCACTGTCTCGAGTTCGACCCCAAAACACCCTCGAACGTAGATAGAGAGCTACGTCGAGAATCCCCAAACACCGATGCTAACAAGTAGCAAAGATACCTAGAGAGGTTCCTAGGTCAACTCTAGGGCCAAACGAGAAGTCCGGAAACCAAGCGAAGAAGCCAGGAGAGCAAACGCACTAAAGCTCAGCCTACAGCCGATTCCCGGACTGTCCGGACTCCCGTCCCGGATTGTCCGCGGCAGGGGCGGACTCCCGCCGGCCAAAATGGAAAACAACACAGCTACTGAAATCTCCCTCCTCGATCCCGGATAGTCCGCGACTTTGAACTACGGACTGTCCACCGGTATCCCGAGCCAAAGCACCGAAGCGCCCAGCCACTGATCTGCTCAGCCCCGACGCGCGGACTGTCCGCCGGTCAGGTGGCGGACTATCCGCGACCGACCAGAGAGGGCGATTTTGATCGCCTCTCTACCAAATCTCCCCAAATCCGATTCAAATCAAAATCCCTTGTTCCCAAACTTGGAGAAGATGATCACGAGGTAGTTTAGGAGACTATCCCAAGAATCATCCGCTCAAATCAACTCAACCAACGGGAATTCGGAAGGGAAGGAATATGAACCGAAAAGCGCCACGAAAATTGAATCGACCGATCTACTTGTTCGTAAGGAGTTAGATGAATACCTTCGGTGGAAATGATCTCCTTACTATAAAGAACAGTTGATTCAAGTGGATTTCAAAAAGACGTAGTAGAGAGGGAGATCGAGTGACGGGAAAATCATGGAGAAACGAAGAACGCGAAGAACAAAAGTCAAAACGCGAATCAAGACATCGATCTGCAACCGTGTGGCTACCACACACTACAACAGTGAGATTACGGTCTCACTTCCTCAAAATCTCATGAACACAGAGGTATGGTTCTCTGTGGATCTCAGTTGCTACAGCAGAGGATTGGGAGAGCAGGAAAACCTAGAAGGCAAAGAGTAAATGACTGAGATAGTTTGGGAGGTGGGTGTCTCCCCCTACCTTATCCTAATTCTAGTTCCTACTCTACCCCTAACTAATTACAGAGGGAACCAGCTAAACCCTAGGGGTCAAGGAAAAAGGTCGATTGGGCCAAGGACGAAATAGGAAGGAACGCTCGACGGCTTCCACGGGTGGGGGGCAAGAGGGTGTCGGGTGGAAATTGCCCGCGGGCACATTGATGAGAGCCTAGAGTCATGGTTAGTCATAGAGGAATAGTTAAAGGATAAAACTTCTCTATATGACTTCTTCATCTCCTCTCTTCTTCTTCTTGTTGTCATTGTGCGTGTAGGAGAAGTGATCGTCACCATCTTCGGTGCTACTTGAGTCATCACTCAAGTTCACACTCTTCTTTGCTTGGCGCTCTTCCTCCTTCTTCTTCTTCTCTTCTCTGGGCTCTTTCTTCTCTTCTAATCCTTCTCTCTTCTTTTCTTTGAGCCTTATCTTCTCTTGCTTGTGAGCCGCTGCATCTTCTCTTGCTTTGGCTCTTGCTTCTCTTCTCAACTTCTTTCCTTTCTTCTTGCGAGCTCTCTGGCCGACACATCCCTTGAGGAGGTGCCTTCTCACTTGCTGTGGAGAGACGTTCATTGCTGCTAGCGGTGTGCATTTCCACTTCGGGTGTGGGTTGCACAACGCTAACGTTACCGTTCCTCCGTCGGTGGCCATTCTCTCGCACGGTGAAGTGCTGCTGAGAGACCAGGCTTGATACCACTTGTAAGGACCTGTGTGTCCTAGAGGGGGGTGAATAGGCCTGTCAAAAATCACAGCTCAAAACTTAATTAGATATTCCCGGCACTACCGCTCTGTGCCCGGCACTGCGCTCCCCGACACTGCCGGCCTCAGCCCGGTACTGCCGCGCAGAGTAGAACCTGAGACTGCAATTCAAAATCCAGCCACAGCAAACTGATTCTATATGAATGGAAATGCTACAACAAGTTTCCCGACCAGCAGAACCAAATCTAACAAGCCAAATATGAAGATAGAGAGTAGATCGGGCCAAACCCTAGAATCTATCACAAGCTCACAAGTATGAAGTATGAACAACAAGTAAGCACAAGAGACAAGTGATTTATCCCATGTTCAGCTCGCCACCAAGGCTTGCCTACCTCCACGTTGTTGAGGTTGACCACTTAGGTCATGAGCTTTGCAACTCTACCTCGTTCTCAAGTCAAGGAACCAATCCTTGAGGTGAGGGGTAATAATACTAGCTGCACAAGTGATTATAAAACCTCCCTAGGCCGCCACACAAGTTGGCAAGGCTCTAGGGCGACGCCTAGCCGGCTAGGGTCCAAGAACCCAAGAGTAATAGAATCAAATCCACCGGCTATGGATCAAATCAAGTGCTCTAGGAAGTAGATCTCAGCTAGGGCTTCTCTTTGGTGAAGGTTTGAGGCTCCAACTCACTTGGAATCAATAGGAATCAAAGATTAGGTGAGAGAGAGCTTGGGGGCCTTCAATGGGGAGAGGAAGCCTTGTCTAGAGGTAGGAGAAGAGTTATGGTAGTGGGTGACCGTTGGGGTGGCAGGGAGATGGAGAGTAAATATCCCCTGCCTTCCAACGGTTACAATAAGTCACGGCAGTGCCGGCCTTAGCCCGGCAGTGCCGCGGCCTGGCACTGCCGCGCCCTGGGCGGCACTGCCGCGCCTACTAGACAGACAGAAATAGATCTGAATTCAGTGCAGCTGTCTTTGGTTAGGAATAAGGATGGCTTGGGTGGTTTGAGCACATGTCATTCAGCCATAGCAATGTATTTGCATTCCCCCTTGATAGTACGGCATTCCTATAACTCAAATTCAAAAGAAAAAGCTTGATATAGCACTTTGAGTCCGGATCCGATGAAATATTGTATGAGGGGTCCACCAACACGTATGCACCATCCTTTCTTAACATTAACCTACTTGTCATCTTCATAATCTCATTAGTTCTCCAATCATGTGGTCATTATCACCAAAACCCACAAATAGGGCTTGATTGCACTTACATAGATGTGGACTTTGTAGTGTCTTTGAGGCCATGCTCATCTACCAAGACCTTATGCAGTCTATAGAACATAGTTGGAGAAATTCTAAACATGTTGTAACACCTAGTTTCATCTGCTAGTTTCTGTTGTACCCACTCTAGGCCAGTCATTGTTGGCACCCTATAGTCTGACCTATTGTAATGCTTTTCGAATGCAAGACAAGACATACATGTTCATACCAAGCTGTATTGCAGCTTCTTCATCAGCATCCAAGAACAGGCTGAAAAATTCACCTTCCACTGTTCATCATCGTCGTCGTCATCTGTAGTTACGAACTCCGGTGCCCGCCATCTGAACAATCAAAAAAAACAAATGAACACCAATTAGTATCATTTACAAAAGCCTATTACCCATGCATATAGATGTCCAAAAGCGGCCGTGTCGGCCGGCCCGGCATGTTATCGGGCCGTGCCGGCCGGGCCGTGCCGCAGCGGCAGCGTGCTACGGGCCTGGTGAAAGGTCCTAAATGGCTAGAGGGGGGGTGAATAGCCTAATAAAAATTCTACAAAACACTTAGAGCAACTAGTTAGACAATTACAAAGCGAAGCTTTTTGCTCTAGCTCTACTAAGTGTTGCAAGCCACCTATCCAACAATTCTAGTAACCTATAATCACTATGTCACACAAAAGATATGTTACTACTCTCTAAAATAATGAGTTAGCAAGAAATAATTACTTCTAATTAGAGAGCTACTTCTAGCAACAAATATCTCTACACAAGTGATAACGAAAGTAATGAAAGGATAGAGAGATGTACCGACACCGGCAAGAGACAATCAATCACAATAAGAATACCAAGAAACTTCGGGAGAAGTCCAAAGAGGCAAGAGACACAAAGATTTTCTCCCGAGGTTCACGTGCTTGCCGGCACGCTACTCCCCGTTGTGTCGACCAACCACTTGGTGGTTCGGCGGCTAATAGGTGTTTCACAAACCTAGCTCAACAAATGAGCGCCGCAAGAACCAACCACAAATGGAGGTAACTCAAAGACACGCGCAATCCACTAGAGTTACCTTTTGGCTCTTCGCCGGGGAAGGCACAATACCCCTCACAAATCACCGGGAGATGGCCACGAACAATCACCACTCGTGCCAAAACTCCTCCGCTGCTCCAAGCCGTCTAGGTGGCGGCAACCACCAAGAGTAAAGAGAATACCCGCAACAACAACAATCCCCAAGTGCCACTAGATGCAAACTCACAAGCAAATGCACTTGGATCCACTCGATCTCACTTAGATTGCGCTATCAAGCAAGGAGATGTGGGAGGGAGTAGATCTTGCTCAAGAGGATGTTCAAGAGGTTGGAGAGTCAAGAAGAAGCCCCAAACCCGGCCATAAGCTATTTATATGGGAGGGGAAGACAAATAGCCGTTCTCCCTTTTCTGTGCTTTGGTCTAGTACGACCCCCTGGGCGGTAGTACCGACAGTGTCAGAACTAGCCGTTTACACACGGCGCGTTGACCAAAACGAACAACCGACTCCTGGTCGGTACCTCCGACGGTCGTAGTACCGGCCTATGGCGGTACTACCGACAGGCCAAACTGGGGACTACAAGAGAGCCCCGAACTCCTTCGCTTTGGATCTTCCAACGGTCGGTAGTACCGGCCTATGACGGTACTACCGACAGGTCATCTGGGACTTACACAGAGAGCTCCCAGACAACTTCCTGACCTCGGTACCACCGAGGGCGTAGTACCGACAAAATGGCGGTACTACCGCCAGGCCAAAATGGCCACTTCCAGAGAGCCTCCAAAACTTCCTTCAAACCTTGGTACTACCGACCCCTGGTCGGTACTACCGGCCCTATGGCGGTACTACCGGTAGGCCAAACTCAGCTCACAGAGAGCCTGCAAAAACCTTCAGGTCCACGGTATCACCGACCCTCTGGTCGGTACCACCGCCGGCGGTAGTACCGAGGTTATGGCGGTACTACCGCCAGGCCAAACTGGGCCACATCCAGAGAGGCTGCAAACAGCCCTCTTGGGTCGGTACTACCGACCACCAGGGTCGGTACTACCGACTACACCAGCCTGCACTCCCCGCGCTAGAATAGCCATAACTCCTCACTCCAAACTCCGATATTGATGATCTTGGACATTTTGGAAAGCTAACTCAGAGGCTTCACAACCCTCTTACATAGCTAAAACAACTCACAAAGGATTAGAACAGATTCCCAATCCAAGATCCATCGCTTCCCTTTTTCAACAAAAGATTTTCCGAAACTTCTCCAAGTTGATTCAATTCAACTCCAACAACTTCTCCTTTGCAAATGTGCCAACACCACCAGTGTACATCATCATGTGCATGTGTGTTAGCATTTTCACAATCATTTTCAAGGATTAGAGGTTAGCACACTAGGTCCTAATGCATATGCATGTATGAATTCACCTAGTGGCACTTGATAACCGCAATCACCGAGATAGTCCCCTCTTAATAGTACGGCTATCTATCCTAAACACACTCACACCCTCTATGGTGTCTTGAGTGCCAAAACAAAATCCCTATTTATACCTTTGCCTTGATCTCCATAGGGTTTTGCTTTTCTCTTCTTCTCTTTCCAAATGTGGAGCACTTGATCCATCTTTTGGTCATCACCACCAATACCATGGTCATCATCTAGCTCCCACACTTGGTATGTACCAACCTAGCTAATGAACACTTCATGACAAGGTTAGTACCAAGGTGACATCAATTATCCAAAACCAAACAGGGACTTTCAATCTCCCCCTTTTTGGTAATTGATGACAACCTTCACAAAGATATATGTTTGGAAATTTGAGTTACCACTTTGTTAGTATTAGCTCCCCCTACATATGTGCTATAGTGTTTGGTTCAAGTTCGGCACATATGCATAGATATGAAATGTGGGAGAGTAATACTATCAAATGATGCTAAGGTGTAAAGAATGGACCTTTGAAGCGTGATACCAATCGGAGTTGCCAATGTATACCATCCTTAGCACCATGGTTAGCTAGACTTTACAAAACACACTAGATACCTCATGAGATCAACATTATATGAAAGGCTCTAGTACCACTTGTAAGAGCAAATTACATCTAGCTACCACCTATGCATGCTAGTTTGCAAATCATCATTCAAAATCTATTTCTAGCATGCACCACACAAGCATGGATATAAAGTTAACAACTTGTGCAATGCAAGCAAGCAATGCAAGCAAGCATATGAACATGCACAAATAAAATGCAACAACCAAGTTCATGAACTTGCTCCCCCTACTTGTGTGCTCAAATCTTTTTCAAAGTTTTGATCTCCTTCATTTGATCTTTGTGACTTTTCTCTCCCCCTTTGTCATCTATTTCCATAAAAGGTTTGCATAAAAAGGTTCAAATTGTTTAGGAGAGAGTTAGTTTCACATTTGGTTCAATCTAGATCATTTGCATTAGATATTTAACACGGTTTGCTCTAGAGTAAGCTTCTTCACACACTCTTGCAATGGTTATCTTACTCCGTTGTTAAACATCCCATTGCTCATTCTCTAGATTAAACACTAGGATTGCAAGCCCCATAAACATGTCATATGTTACCACTAGATCATATCAAGTATAGAAACAATAGTGGCATCATATAATCATCAAAATCATTTTATTTCATGAATGAGCCTAATGATTGTGAGGAATGACTAGATGCACTAAACATGTCCCTAGCAGAGATGGATGCATATGTCAATCAACTTTTACCATGCTTGTGTCGAAGGAGAGGCATGTCATATAAGTGGGGGTGCATCAACACATATTTGAGAAGTCAAGTATGTTCAATTCATTCCTTAGCTTGCAAAAACTCTTTCTCATCAAGTGGCTTGGTGAAAATGTCGGCAAGTTGATCATCGGTTCAACACTCTCAATTGAAATATCACCTTTTGTTGATGGTCTCTTATGAAGTGGTGCCTAATATCAATATGCTTGTCTTGAATGTTGCACGGGGTTGTTTGTGAGCTTCATCGCACTCTCATTGTCACAATAGCAATGGCACTTGTTTGAATTTGATTCCAAAGTCATCAAAGTTGCTTTCATCCAAAGTAATTGAGCACAACAACTACCGGCGGATATGTATTCGGCTTCGGCGGTTGAAAGTGCCACACTATTTTGCTTCTTTGATGACCAAGACACAAGTGATCTTCCCAACAATGACATGTGCCGATGTGCTCTTTCTATCAACCTTGCCAACCCGCATAATCGGAGTCTGATATCCAATCAACTCAAAGTTTGACCCTTGGGATACCACAAACCAATATCTATGCTTCAAGTACGTGCAATATGCTTGTGCCTCAATGGGTTAGATTGTTCTTACCTTGATTCATTCTCTCTGGTGAGGCTTGGAATCTTGCACACTATGCATACAATAAACATGACATCCGTCTTGATGCGGTCACATAGAGTAGGCTTCCAATCATAGATCGATACAACTTTTGATCCACCATATTGCCACTTGCATCACTATCCAATTGTCCATGTGTCCCCATAGGTGGGCTAATGGCTTTGCATCTAGCAATCCAAACTTCTTGATCATGTCCTTTATATACTTGCTTGACTAACAAATGTGCCTTCCTTCAATTGCTTGATTTGTAGACCAAGGAAGTAGCTAAGCTCTCCAATCATGGACATTTCAAACTCATTTGCCATCAATTCACCAAACTCTTCACAAAAATCTTGATTGGTGAACCGAAAATGATATCATCAACATAGATTTGCAACACAAACAAGTCTTTTCCAATCTTCTTGGTGAAGAGAGTAGTATCAACCTTTCCCATCTTGAACCCTTTAGAGAGGAGAAAATCTCTTAACCTCTCGTACCATGCTCTTGGTGCTTGTTTCAAACCATAAAGTGCCTTCTTGAGCTTGTAGACATGGTTGGGCTTTTGTCATCTTCAAACCGGGTGGTTGCTCAACATATACTAACTCATTGATGTAGCCATTGAGAAATGCACTCTTGACATCCATTTGATATAACTTGATGTTGTGGGAGCAAGCATAAGCTAATAGGATTCTTATTGCTTCTAATCTTGCAACCGGTGCATATGTTTCACCAAAGTCAAGACCCTCTACTTGAGTGTACCTTGTGCCACTAATCTTGCTTTGTTTCTCACCACAATGCCATCTTGATCTTGCGTTGTTGCGAAAGACCCATCTAGTGCCAATCACATTGTAGTTCTTAGGCCTCTCTACTAATTCCCATACTTGATTTCTTGTGAAGTTGTTAAGCTCTTCATGCATGGCATTGACCCAATCAACATCTTGTAATGCTTCTTCAATCTTGGTTGGCTCGATGGATGATACAAAAGAGTAATGTTCACAAAATGAAGCCAATCTTGATCTAGTTTGCACACCACTCTGAATTCCACCAATGATTTGATCTAATGGATGATCTCTTGCAACATTGGTTGGTTGGAGCACTTGGACTTGATTGCTTGTACTTGCTTGATCATTGGATGAGATGAACTAGCCACTTGTTGATCTTGCAATTGAGAACCATTAGCTTGCACAATTGGAGAAGTGAGCACTTGATCTTTGTCATCTTCAACATCAATCACTCCCTAGGCCGAATATCACCAATGTCCATACTCTTCATTGACTTTTCCAATTGAGTTCCTCTCACATCATCTAGATTTTCTTCTTCATCTTGAGAGCCATTTGTTTCATCAAATTCAACATCATGCACTTCCTCAAGAGTACCACTAGCCAAGTTCCATACTCTGTATGCTTTGCTTGCAGTGGAGTAACCAAGTAAGAAGCCTTCATCACATTTCTTCTCAAACTTGCTCAATCTAGTGCCTTTCTTCAAGATATAGCATTTGCAACCAAACACTCTAAAGTATGCAATGTTAGGCTTTCTTCCATTCAATAGCTCATAGGGAGTCTTCTCCATCATGGGATGACAATAGAGGCGGTTGCTACAATAGCAAGCCGTGTTGATAGCTTCGGCCCAAAATGAATGACTCACATTGTACTCACTAAGCATAGACCTTGCCATATCAATGAGAGTTCTATTCTTCCTTCAACAAGACCATTTGATTGTGGAGTGTACTTGGCCGAGAATTGATGTCTAATTCCAAATTCATCACATAACTCATCAACTCTTGTGTTTCTAAACTCACTACCATTGTCACTTCTTACTTTCTTGATGGTTGTTTCAAACTCATTGTGACACTCTTGACAAAAGATTTGAATGTAGCAAATGTATCACTTTGTCACTTAGAAAGAACACCCATGTATATCTTGTGAAATCATCCACTATCACAAAGCCATATTTGTTTCCACCAATGCTAGTGTATGTTGTTGGTCCAAATAGATCCATGTGCAACAACTCAAATGCTTGCTAGTGCTCATCATGCTCTTTTTAGGGTGAGTGTTTCCAACTTGCTTGCCGGCTTGACAAGAGCTACAAAGTTTGTCCTTCTCAAACACCACATCTTTCAACCTCTAACTAGATCATGCTTAATCAATCTATTCAATTGTTTCATGCCAACATGACCAAGTATTCTATGCCATAACCAACCCATGCTAGATTTGGTGAACAAACAAGTTGACAATTGAGCTTCACTAGCATTGAAATCAACCAAATATAGATTCTCATATCTAAAGCCTTTGAAGATCAAGTTTGAGCCATCTACACTTATGATCTCTAATCATCAACCCCAAATATGCATTTGAATCCAAGATCACACAATTGAGCCACGGATAGCAAATTGAAGTTCAAGCTCTCTACTAGCAATACATTGGATATGCTCATGTCATTTGATACAGCAATCTTACCAAGCCCCTTGACCTTGCCTTTGCCATTATCACCAAATGTAATGCTATCAATCCCATTGTCATCATTCTTGTTGATTGAATTGAACATTCTTGCATCTCCGGTCATGTGTTGAGTGCACCCACTATCAAGCACCCAATGCCTTCCTCCGGCTTTATAATTGACCTACAAGAAAAGATCAATTCTTTTAGGTACCCAAACTTGCTTGGGTCCTCCAAGGTTAGTTACTAAGCTCTTGGGCACCCAAATTGCCTTCTTCTGGGCCGGCCAACAATGGGAGCACCAATAAACTTAGCCTTTATACCATTTACACCCTTGGTAAGCAAATAACAAGAATCAAATTGAATTGAGGATACATTAGCATTTTTATTCTTGTTCTTGCAATATGTGCCCGGATTGCTTGCATTTGTTGCAAAACCGCCATTGCTTCTCACAAAACTAGTTCTGTGAGTCACAAAAGCCGCCTTGCCATTCTTGGGGGTATAGCCCAATCCCTCTTTGTTAAGAGAGAACCGTTGGCTACCCAAGCACTTAAGCAAGCGGGCATCTCCACCATAGGCATTGCCTAAGGCACGAGTGAGCTCATTGACCTCCTTTTTAAGGTCTCATTCTCCACCATTAGTGAGGCATCACAAGTGAAACCATCACTCATAGTAGACGTAGTAGTGGATGAGCTACATGAGGGGTTAGTGGGAGCAACAACAATAGGAGTATAAAATGATTCATGAGAATATCACAAGTTACTCCTATGTACATGTTGGAACAATGTCCTCAACCTTGACTTGATCAAGGAGGGAGGAGTGAGCTTTTTCAAGCTTGGTGTGAGCCTTGCCAAGCTTCTCATGGGCTACTCTAGCCTCTCATGAGTAGACTTGAGCTCATCAAGGGTTTGTTCAAGAGCACTAAGCTTCTTGCGCAAATCCTTGCACTCCTTCCTCTTCATCTCAAAGCAAGTGTGAGCTTGCTCTAACATGTCCATGAGGTCCTCCTTTGAGTGCTCCTCATCCTCATCACTCTCACTATCACTCTCATCATCGGATTGTACCTTAGTCGGCCTAGCCATGAAGCATGATGAAGTGTCAATAGAGAAGGCTTGTTGTTGATTGCAATGCTTGCAAGTGCCTTCTTCTTGGTGCTCTTTTGTTATCATCATCACTTGAGTCTTCACTATCGGATGATGCATCACTATCCCATGTGACACAACATATGAGCCACCTTCTTCTTCTTGAAGCTCATTTTCTTCTCTTTTTCTCCTTTATCTTTCTTCTTCTCATCTTCATCATTGTCACTATTGTAGGGACAATCGCTACAACGTGATCCTTGCTCTTGCATTTGTAGCATCTTCTCACATAGTCTTTGTTCTTGTTGTAATCTCTTCTCTTCCTTGCACCATACCCCTCTTCTTCATGAACTTGCCAAATTTGCGCACAAAGAGAGCTAAGGCTTCATCATCAATGTCACTAGCTTCTTCATTGATCACTTGATTCTTCCTTCTTGGACTTGCCCTTGCTCTTAGATGAGGTGGCTTTGAATGCCACACTTTTCTTCTTCTTGTCCTCTTCCTTGACCACTTCTTCACTATCTTCATTGTATTGATCCTCGGTCATGACATCACCAAGCACCTCATTTGGAGTCACATTCTTCAACCTCCTCTAAAGATGATGGTGCGAAGTGTCTTGAATCTCTTTGGGCAAGCAAACAAGAACCGGTGAGTGAAGTCTTCATCTTGCACCTTTTCTCCCAAGGACTTGAGATCATTGATGATCACTTGCAATCTATAGAACATTTCCGGAATTGATTCATCGTCCTTCATCTTGAAGTTGGTGAGCTTGTCCTTGAGCATGTACAACTTGGCACTTTTTACCGTTGAAGTGCCCTCATATGTTTCTTCTAATCTTTTCCACACCTCACTTGCATTGTCAAGATCTTTGATTTGCTCGAACACCTTTGGATCAATGGCATTGTATATGGTGTTGAGCGCCATTGCGTGTTGCATTGCTTGTTGATGGAGTCATTTGGTGTTGGATTGGTAGGATCAAGAATCACAAACTCATTTTCAACCCACAAATCCCACACCTTGTCATTGATTGAACCCAAATACATCTTCATCTTCTCTTCCAATAATCAAACGATGTGCCATCAAAGAATGGTGGTTTGCCCCCAACATGGTTGAACCAAATTTGAGCCATTTTAACACCGAAGGTTGTTTTAAGACTTATGCAAACGGTGACCACGGCTCCGATACCACTTGAAAGGTCCTAAATGGCTAGAGGGGGGTGAATAGCCTAATAAAATTCTACAAAACACTTAGAGCAACTAGTTAGACAATTACAAAGCGAAGCTTTTTGCTCTGCTCTACTAAGTGTTGCAAGCCACCTATCCAACAATTCTAGTAACCTATTAATCACTATGGTCACACAAAAGATATGTTACTACTCTCTAAAATAATGAGTTAGCAAGAAATAATTACTTCTAATTAGAGAGCTACTTCTAGCAACAAATATCTACACAAGTGGATAACGAAAGTAATGCAAGGATAGAGAGAGTGTACCGACACCGGCAAGCGACAATCAATCACAATAAGAATACAAGAAACTTCGGGAGAAGTCCAAGAGGCAAGAGACACAAAGATTTTCTTCCGAGGTTCACGTGCTTGCCGGCACGCTACTCCCCGTTGTGTCGACCAACCACTTGGTGGTTCGGCGGCGAATAGGTGTTTCACAAACCTAGCTCAACAAATGAGCGCCGCAAGAACCAACCCACAAATGGAGGTAACTCAAAGACACGCGCAATCCACTAGAGTTACCTTTTGGCTCTTCGCCGGGGAAGGCACAATACCCCTCACAAATCGCCGGGAGATGGCCATGAACAATCACCACTCGTGCCAAAACTCTCCGCTGCTCCAAGCCATCTAGGTGGCGGCAACCACCAAGAGTAAGAGAATACCCGCAGCAACAACAATCCCCAAGTGCCACTAGATGCAACTCACAAGCAAATGCACTTGGATCCACTCGATCTCACTTAGATTTGCGCTATCAAGCAAGGAGATGAGTGGGAGGGAGTAGATCTTGTTCAAGAGGATGTTCAAGAGGTTGGAGAGTCAAGAAGGAGCCCTCAAACCCTGCCACAAGCTATTTATATGGAGAGGGGAAGACAAACAGCCGTTCTCCTTTTCTGCGCTTTGGTCGGTAGTACCGACCCCCTGGGCGGTAGTACCGACAGTGTCAGAACTAGCCGTTTACACACGGCGCGTTGACCAAAACGAACAACCGACTCCTGGTCGGTACCTCCGACGGTCGGTAGTACCGGCCCTATGGCGGTACTACCGACAGGCCAACTGGGGACTACACAAAGAGCCCCGAACTCCTTCGCTTCGGATCTTCCAACGGTCGGTAGTACCAGGCCCTATACGGTACTACCGACAGGTCATCTTGGGACTTACACAGAGAGCTCCCAGACAACTTCCTGACCTCGGTACCACCGAGGGCGGCGGTAGTACCGACATAATGGCGGTACTACCGCCAGGCCAAACTGGCCACTTCTAGAGAGCCTCCAAAACTTCCTTCAAACCTTGGTACTACCGACCCCCTGGTCGTACTACCGAGCCGGTACTACGGCCCTATGGGCGGTACTACCGGTAGGGCCAAACTCAGCTCAACAGAGAGCCTGCAAAAACCTTCAGGTCCACGGTATCACCGACCCTCTGGTCGGTACCACCGCCGGCGGTAGTACCGAGGTTATGGCGGTACTACCGCCAGGCCAAACTGGGCCACATCCGAGAGGCTGCAAACAGCCTCTTGGGTCGGTACTACCGACCACCAGGGTCGGTACTACCGACTACACCAGCCTGCACTCCCCGCGCTAGAATAGCCATAACTCCTCACTCCAAACTCCGATATTGATTGATCTTGGACATTTTGGAAAGCTAACTCAAAGGGCTTCACAACCCTCTTACATAGCTAAAACAACTCACAAAGGATTAGAACAGATTCCCAATCCAAGATCCATCGCTTCCCTTTTTTCAACAAAAGATTTCTCCGAAACTTCTCCAAGTTGATTCAATTCAACTCCAACAACTTCTCCTTTGCAAATGTGCCAACACCACCAAGTGTACATCATCAAGTGCATGTGTGTTAGCATTTTCACAATCATTTTCAAGGGATTAGAGGTTAGCACACTAGGTCCTAATGCATATGCATGTATGAATTCACCTAGTGGCACTTGATACCGCAATCACCGAGATAGTCCCCTCTTAATAGTACGGCTATCTATCCTAAAACACACTCACACCCTCTATGGTGTCTTGAGTGCCAAAACAAAATCCCTATTTATACCTTGCCTTGATCTCCATAGGGTTTTGCTTTTCTCTTCTTCTCTTTCCAAATGTGGAGCACTTAATCCATCTTTTGGTCATCACCGCCAATACCATGGTCATCATCTAGCTCCCACACTTGGTATGTACCAACCTAGCTAATGAATACTTCATGACAAAGGTTAGTACCCAAGGTGACATCAATTATCCAAAGCCAAATAGGGACTTTCACCTGGCCTTCGGCCCAGGCACGGGTCTGCGGGCCATTTTTCGGGCCGTGCCGCCGTTTGGCACGACAGGCCGTGCCGGCCCACAGCCCGACTAGTGCTAGACAGCCAGGGACAAGACTGATTAAAGATTCAAGATTCAAATTTCAATTAGATTCACTAACAGTCTAACACAGATTGATAGAATAACACATGAATACATGATAACCAAAATGAGCTGTTTTGTGCAATGCTGCCTCATTAAAAACCTTCTAGGTAAAACTCACCTTGTGAGAAACCCTAGAAAGGAAAAAAGAGTGCAGCCAGCTCAAAAGTTTTAATCATACTGTTTACTGTCTTACAATCCATAGTGGCATAGCCACCCAAAATTACAGTGAGTCTACACTAAAAGTTCTTAGATCACTCTTCTTCTCACACTCAGACTCACAGTCATAGCAAAAGCCAAAAGATCCCTCATCCACAGACCACAGAATGACTAAGTACCAGAAGTATCAGAAGTACCTCTTCAAGCCAGATTTTACTATCAGATTAATGATATGACAGAAGCACCTTTGATGCACAAGCAAATACTTAACTCTATCAGGATCCTGATCAGTAGGATCTGGATAAGAACCCAAGTAACCAGACAACATAGGAGTCAAAGTTTCCATAGCCTTAGCATTAGAAGAAGCATTATCAAGACTAACAGCAAAAACCTTATCAATCAAACCAAATTCCTGAACCACAGAAGCAATTCTTTCAGCTATGTTTTCACCAGTATGCCTAACCTCAATAAGCCTAACCCAACAACCCTCTTATGCATCTCCCAATCAGCATTTATATAATGAGCAACAACACTGATATAGTCTTCTTTAGCATTACCAGACCATATATCAGAAGTTAAACAGACACAAGTAGAAGCAGGCAACACAGATTTCATAAGCACAGCACGTTGATCATCAAATAGTTTAGCCATATCTCTAGTGGTTGTTTGTCTAGAGACCCTTTTGAACTGAGGGTTATGAGCACGTTTAATATAATCCTCCCATGCTTGTGTGTCACCTATACCAATGGGAGGTCCAGTCTAGCAATCAGACGACATAATTCAATACGAGCAACAGCAGGATCATATTTCCAGTTATGCAAACCATCAGGATTCATAGCAAGCCTAGACTGAACCCTACGATCATGTTCATGCTTAGTCGAACAAGCTTTCTGGTGCCTAATCAAATGACCAGTGCCAGCAGCAGATCTAGCAGAGTACCTCTTACCACACATTTACAGATAGCAGCAATTCTAATATCACCATCTTTGATCTCATCAAAATCATTCCAGACAGCTGATCTCTTACCACCAGTACCAGGACCAGAGGAAGTACCATGAGTGTCGTGGAGGCAGCCACTCCTCCCCATCGCCGGCATCAGTGGCAACGCCACCGTCACCGACATCGATGCCGAATAACGCGGTAGCGTCCTCACCGAGGTTGTCGTCGTTCTCCATCTCCAACTCATCGTCCGAACAACGGTCGAGATCGACGGGACTATCATCGGCGACCCCGACCGCAGCCGGGGACGAGCTAGACGGCCGCGACCTCGACCTCGAGCTCCAGCACCGTCCCTCGACGGTAAACGCGGGCGCCGAGCCATGTCCACTCCAGAGGAGGAAGACGCGGCGTCAGGCACCAACCTGCAAAGATGAGAAGCATAGATGAGATCATGAGAAGCAGAGAGAAGAGAGAACAGAGAGCAGATGAGAAGTAGATAGAGAGCAGAGAGTAGATCTAGGGTTAGGGTTAGGGTTTACCTGCGCTACCGGAGCCCAGCGCCGGAGAGGAAGAGGAAGGGGGCCAAAGGAGACAGACAAGACCAAATCACACCGATTAGAATCGACGGCGAGCGGCGGAGGAGTTACTGACAGTTCCACGAACTCACATGGTTCACCGAGAGCGGGAGGAGGGGAAGGGAAGGAGGAACAGGAAGGGGAGAGGGAGGACAGAGGAAACCCGGAGGAGAGAGGCGACCCGGAGGAACGACGACGGTCGACAGCGATGACACCAGAGCCGGGGACGACGACGGAGCGAGAGCAGAGAGGCGAGAGCAAGAGAGAGAGAGAGACGAGAGTGCTGCGCGGCGGGGGAGGGAGGGGAATGAATTAGGGTTCGGGGCGGGGGGCCGCGGCTAGCGGCTTTTATATGAGCCGGGGGGCGGGGGGGCGGGGGATGAGGCACCGGGCCGCGGCCGTGCCGCCGTTGGAGCGGGCCGTGCCCGGGCCGTGCCACGGGCTTGGGTGGCTGCCCAGGCATGGCCTGGTCCATCGGGCCGTGCCAGCCCGGTCCGTTGGCCATCGGGCCGGGCCGTGCTCGGGCCGGGCCAAATGACCGGGCTACGGACCGGGCTAACGGGCTTGGGCCAAATGGACATCTATACCCATGCAGCAGTACCTGAAAGATCACTTATACCCAGAAAGAAACACCATCAACGATTCACAACCGCACAAAACAAATTACTTCGCAATTCATCCACGAATGAACATCAGCAATTAATGCGAATAACAGACTTTGTTCAAACATTCAAATCACATAAATAATTCAAACACCACCATATACATGACAGACTTGTTCACGATACAAAAGGCACGACAAATGCATGTATAAAAGGGTCTAGTTAAGGACCCTCGAGCTCGCATGGTCTTTAATGATGGCCAGCCTTTCTTTGGGAGCTGACTGCAGGAAAAATCTTGTATCGATTTCATTTCTAGCGATCCTGCCCACAGCAGCCCACAGCTCTGAATTTTCCTCTGTTACCCCTGCCTCTCTAGCCAGCTTTGCAACTAGGTCAACGGTTTCCAGTTTTTCATTCTTCTTGGCCTTGTGAGCTTGCTTCCTCTGACCCCACATCTCCTGCAACACTGCAGTCCTGCTCTCCAAAGTTAAGTTCAAGTTCCTCATGTTCTCATTCATCCTGACTACTGGACTCCTGGACCTCTTGCTTGGAGTACCAGCTGTGATGTGGTTGCTGAGACTGCTGTAGCTCCTCTTGCCGCCACTGCTCTGAGGGGTGCGCACGTCTTCTTCATCATCTCATAGTACTAAATATAGTGGTGCATTCTTATGGCCAGGAACATAAGCCGTCTCCCCAGTGACAGCTGCGCCCCCGAACATGATATCCAAAAGATCCATGTATGGTGGCATTGCACCTTTCAGCTGCTCCTGGAAAACAAAAATAGAGATCAACATGTTATAAACTCTCGAAAGCATGCACTGAAACATGAAAACAAAACCGATTAGGTGTACCTTGTCGTCGTTCTCGTCCCACCATTCATCTGTAGCGTTGACGGAGCCATCTGGATTGCGCCCCAATCCTGTTTCTTTGTTAGGAGGTTTCGCTAGCTATTCCAGAGAGTCCTCAGCTTACGGTACTTGTAGCCAAAGTTGACGTTATCGTGAACTAATTCGGTGGCTTTGAAGAAAGCCTCCGACAGGTTCTGCCAACCCCACCTGTTCATTTGACCCCCTGGGCAGTTGCCCTTGCGCATCTCTTCAATGTACAACTCACAGAAGATACGGGTGTTTTTCATACTCCATCGGGCCTGCTTAGGATGTTCTGAAATTATGCAGAATCTCTGAGTCTTGCATGTCATTTCATTAGTCAATAAAGTAACCAATACCAGGTTGCATGTCATTTCATTACTTAATGATTCATGCAGCAAGCAAAGCACAACAAGTAAAGAACAATAAGTAAAGAACGAACAACATTTGCAGTTCATTGACAAAGAAACTTTGTGTATACCGGCACTTCAGTGCGAGGGACGTCATCGGTGGCGGCTGCCTGGGCACCCTGACGACTCGGGGAGGCACGGGGACAGCAGCACGACTAGCACGGGCGTTTCCTCCACTACCTCCTACGACGCGGCGAGGAATTCGGAGGCCAAGGGAACCCATGCCGCCAATGGAAAGCCCGCGCACGGGATGGGGGCTGCGAGTCCGGCCGCTTCCGCCATCTTCCTCCGGGGACTGCAGGGTGTGCTGATACCCAGTCATGCCGGGCCACGACGCGCCGGCGTTGAGGTCGAGCGAACCGAACCGGAGGGGTTGCCGAAGCTGTTCAGTGCTAGTGGACGGCGCGTTGTTGCCGAAGCCGGAGGGGTTGCCGAAGCCGGAGCCGTAGCCGGAAAACGGCGGTGGCTGCGACATGAAGTCCCTGGTGTTTGAGGCGGCGGAGAGTAGGGGAACGAGCCGGCGTCGAACTCGTCGTCTTCATTGACGTCGTCGTGGTACCCGTCCATCGCCGTGGAGGACAAGCGGAGGCGGGGAGAGACCGGGGGGAGCTGCGGCGGCGGGGGTAGGAGAGACCGCGAGCGGCGGCGGCGGGGACAGAGCGCTACGGGTGGAGAGACCGGGGGTAGGAGCGCTACGGGTGGATGAATGGATAGGCTTTTAGTCCCGGGCGGTGACACCACCCGGGACTAAAAGACCTTTAGGTTTGGACCTTTAGTCCGGTCCGGCTTACGCCCCGAGACTAAAGGTGAAACTTTAGTCCCGGGTGGTGTCACCGCCCGGGACTGAAGGGGTTTCTCCCGCCAATGTTTGGGTCTGCAGTATTTTGGGTTTTATAATAAGTTTTCATTATATAAATATGTTGTAATGTTGTTAATTGCATAGTAAAAATATCACATAATTATATCTCTCATTCTTATCAACAAATTTAATTTTCTAGCTCAAATTTATAAACAAGTTCATGACACCCAAATTTAATAAGCATCACTGGTGGCATATATAAGTAGTAGCAGTTGAACTTGTCTAATTAATTATTACATCAAGATAACAGTGCAGCCTCATCTACTTGGCCACAACCAAAGCAACTAACAACACCTGCACATTTTGTCCACATCACAGTCCAACAAGATGGACTGCCTGCTACTCCAACCTGATAGGAAGGTAAAGTAGGGGTAGGTGCAGTAGGAGTAGGAATTGAGTTGATTCTTGAGTTGAAAGCCTCTAGAGCTGCAGAAGCTTTCTCAAAAGACTTGTACTTTTTATGCATAGCTCCCTTAACTTTTGAGGACATACTGACTGCAGTCGGCCCAGCTGGTGTAAATACCTGGCTTGGTGCCCTCGAAAATAACATACCAAGCAGGCATCCTTCTGCATTTGTAGTTGAGCAGTAAACTAAAGTATTATATATTTCTACTTTTGTAAACAAATGATTTAACTGATTTCTATTTCTCAAAAAAAATAAAATAAACTAATTAAACCGGTCACATTATGTAAACTAAAGTATTATATATTTCTAATTTCTGTAAACAAATGATTTAACTGATTTCTATTTCTCCAAAAAAATTAAAATAAAATAATTAAACCGGTCACATTTTGTAAACTAAAGTATTATATATTTCTATTTTTTGTAAGCAAATGATTTAAATGATCTCTATTTCTCTAAAAAATAAAATAAAATAAACTAATTAAACTGGTCACATTTTGTTTTTAGGGTACTAATTTAAACTATCAAGTGAATTAACTCAAAATATATATATGGCAGCTAAAATTATGAAAAACTCAAGGCAGTAGTAACCTTTGAATTAGTCGATGTCGACGTAGATGTGATGAAATAGATCAATCGCCGGAGATATGTTAACAAACAAAAATCATCGGAGAAGAGAGGAAACAAGCAGCAAAGCAAGAACTCAATCTTGCTCCTAGCCCGGGCAGGGGCTGAAGAAAGTGGAAGAACAGTTCAAATATAGGAGAGACATTTAGTCACGGCCCTTGTTCCTAGCGGGGGCTAAATGCCAACATTTAGCCCCGGCTGGATACAGCAACCGAGGCAAAACCTTTAGCCCCGGTTGGTGTCACCAACCGGGGCTAAAGGTCAATCTTTAGCCCCGGTTGGGGACACCAACCGGGACTAAAGGTCCCTCTGACAAATGAGCCGTGGGCAGGAGAACTTTAGCCCCGGGTGGTGTACCAACCGGAGCTAAAGACCTTTCTAGTCCCGGGTGCAAATTTTTCTGTGACTAATGCTGATTTTGCAAATCGTCCAAAGACCTCTTCTCTGACAGTGTAAGTCCATTATTGACGTGGAAAGAGACTAGTTGGCACGTTTCCTAGGACGTGCGAGTACTAGTACCCTACCCTGCAGTCCTGCACGTGAACTCTGTATGACTGTATTGGTACGTACTACGTGTGGTCGGTTCGAGTGGCCCTATGGCATTGGCATGGCAGTACTGTTACAGATCGACGGCTAATAATCCCTTGCCGTAAAACCGTGCCCGGCCCACGCAAACGCATCGCAACCCAGCAGTACAGCGGACATGGCACGCGCCATGAATTCATTCCTAACTCCTAGTACGACTGTAGTAGCCGTGTCTTGCACTCTTGCTTTGCTGGGATCCCCCATCATCCCCACGCATCCCATTTACTTCTAGCGCCCCTCTCGGCGTGCCCTTTGGATCCCACATCATCAGCTGTGCTGTGCAACGCCGTCCGGATCCGGCACCGAAGTTTGTTCGCTACCGTTAGCATGACGCGGTACAAACACCATATGGCTGGTAATGACTGGTACGTGTCCTCCTGCAGCGGTCCATGTCGTCGAGCACCCAACTGCCGACGGACACGCCGTGCGCGCGCGGGCGGCCCGCGCCCCGCGCCTATAATACCCCGGCCGACTCGTGTCTCGTGGGCAAACGATCGATCGAGGCCGAAACCACTAGGCGCTGCAAGCTCGCTCTCGCTCTCGCTCTCGCTCTCGCTCGGCACGTCCCGCGCGCGCGGCGACGCGACTCGACTCGTCAGAAGCGCCAGCGCGAGCGAGCGTTCGGTTGGCGCGGGCCGGCGATCACGCGCCTCGCGCCTGCAGGTGGGGAATCGATCGTGGTCGTGGCAAGGGGGCTTTGCGATGGTGGCCGCGGCGGCGAGGGTGTGGGAGGTGAAGGCGGAGGGCGTCCTGCGGGGCGCGTGCGCGGCGCTGGCCGCGGCGGCCGCGCTGCTGGTGGGGCTCAGCACGCAGACGGAGACGGTTCTGCTCATCAGGAAGAAGGCCACCGTCAAGGACGTGCAGGCGCTCTGGTAAGCACCCATGTGCTGTTGCTGTGCGTGCCTAGTCAGTCAGTCATTCCGATTCTTCCATGCTGCATGTCCCTCTGGCCTCTGCGGCAAGCACGCACGGGTGCTTGATGGTTTCACGCGCGCGCGCGCAGGGTGCTGGCGATGGCGGCCGCGGCGGCGGCGGGCTACCACCTGCTGCAGCTGCTCAAGTGCTTCTACCTCGGCCGCGCCGGCGCCGGTGGGAGCCCATGCCGCCGGAGCAGCAGGGCTCTGGCCTGGACATGCCTCCTGCTCGACAAGGTAACAAGCTTGGCTCTGCATCCACTCCCTAGCTCCTCCGTCTTCTTTCAAGGGAACAAGGGCTGCTGCACTCCAGCTTTTCCTTGGATCAGTCTTCAAAAGCTTCCCATAGGGGAAGCGAAAATTGGCTTGTTGGTCGCTATCACAATTAATTTACCATTACTATACGTACGTACAGTAAACCAATCCGATCATCAGATCCAGTAAATCGTAGTGAAAAAACAAAACACGCACGATTCGTCAAAAAGAGGAAAAAACACACACACACACACATGTAAAATGAGCGAAACTGATGGAATTATTGGAATGGAAACTACTCCAGAGGCTAACTAATCTTGGGTAAGAAAAATTTAAACAGAAACGAGGGCTACAGTGGAGTATCCAACCCTTTTGCTTCACAAACAGAAACAAAGCGCTACAGTGGAGTATCCAACCCTTTTGCGTCACAAGCCTGCCGGCCTGGGCATTCATTCGTATTCATACGTTGTTGTGTTCCTTTGTGTCGTCGATGGCGGCTCTTGTCTAGTACAGCAAGAGTACTGTTCAGCTTTTTTTTTGTCAGTTCATTTAAACTTGAACATCAACCGTATACACAGTATTCTGAAAGGACCATCATTCACCGTCACTTTTAACTTATATCAACCGTATATACCAGTACAGTACTGTTTCATTTTTGGAATTAGTGATTAGCAGCACCTTTCGTCCGACAGCTGTGTTACCTAGAGCACACGGCAGCATGCGTGCATGGCACTTGTGTACTCTGCTAGTCCAACGTACACTTAGTCGAGATGCATCTGCATCGAAATGTTACATGCTGGCGGTACTGCAATTACCAAACATCCTCAAAGTGTGATCATTGGCTCTTCTTTACATATATAGAATGATCTTCTTGTAAATGAAAACAATGAAAAAGAAAATCAATTAGTAGATAATAAATGTGCTCATCAGTACACGTACGTACAAGGCAAGCATGATTGAGATTTAAGATACCGTTTGCTGCATCTTTCATCTGCATCACTGTGGTCTCATTAAGCGCACCAAGATAGCCATCAATGGAGGAGGCGCGGTTCAATTCCAAGCCAAGGCTGGAATTATATGCAACCTCTTCACATCCGTCCATTAAATAAGAGCGGTTTTTGCGTGCTACGCGGTTGTCATGTGGATATGGTGGACTACGACATCGCCCCCTGTGTGAGTGAATAGTGATCGCAGTGGTTAGCCGTTTCAATAGAGTTTATTGCCTTGCGCACTTGCACCTAGTATGGTTTCTTTTCTTTTTTTTTTTGGCGGGTGGGACACAGGTTTCTAGCCAGCGCTCTACTTCATTCCAAGAAATTATCTTAATTATAAATAAATAAAGGGAAAACGTGAGGTCCATACACCTGCCTCTCTGGTTCAGTGGCACCGATGATAATGCTCCAGCGAATTTCTCGTTTGTTTATACTCGATCGGTGTACTGTCTGCAATTTGCTTGAGCCCATTCCCAAGCGGTGGCGGAAGTCTCAACTCTCAAGTGTGAACCATTAACCGTAGTGCAGTGTAGGACACAGCACATTGATTGCTCAAGGCACTAGAAGCCATAGGAAACACCTCGAGAGTCCTAGCCGCCGCGCCGGTGCACTGCAGTTCCGTGTTGCCAACAACAACCGCCGCACAGATTCATACTGTGGACACGGCTGACGAACATGTACAGGCCACAAAGGACACACACAGCTGCAGCAAAGTCATCAACAGAACCCAAACTCGCCGCCATAAATCCTGGCCGTCCTCGTATGTCTGCTGACACAATATACTAGCACACTGCTCGACGTCGCCTCTTTTGTTTGCTCGATCGTGATCTATCATTTCGCCGTGCCGTGACGACCGCGATCACGGGCACGGCACGGCACAGCGTCTCGCGCACGCGAGCTAAAACTCCGGCTCCGGCGTCGTGCGTGATCGCAGGCGTGCGCGTACACGACGTTCGCGACGACGGTGGCGGCGGCGCAGGCGTGCGTGATCGCGCTGGACGGCGCGCACGCGCTGCAGTGGACCAAGCTCTGCAACATCTACACCCGCTTCTGCGAGCAGGTCGCCGGCAGCCTCGTGCTCGGGATGCTGGCCGCCCTCGGCACCGCCGTCCTCTCCGCCGCCTCCGCGCGCAACGTCTTCCGCCACTACTCGCCGCCGTCGGGGACCTACGCCGCGCGCTAGCAGCTCTCGATCGGCCGTCGTCGGCCCACGGCGTCAGCTGGGCCGGGAGTGCTTCGCCGAAGAAGGAATCTCACACTGGGCCGTGACCAAGTGCAGGCCCAGTTGATGGGTGACCTGGGCTATTATGATGAAGATGGAAGATAGTAGAGCTCTATTCTACTAGAGTCTAGAAGTGTACTCCTACAGTCCTACTCCTGTTTTGCCCCCTCTCTCTGTCTTTCTCTTTCTCTAAAAGGTGTGTACTTCTATTTTCTTTTTGCTTTTGTTGCATTGAATATTTGATGCAGTAGTGGAGACATGAGTATGTATGTTCGTCAGTGTATTTTAGATAATAATAATAATATGTTGCCTCTTGCCTGTAGATTACAGTACAGCTAAAGAATGAAAAAAAAAATACAGCAATTACTGCGCTCCAAGGGCTTATATTGTTGTATAATATGACTTCACTCAGTATTATACACCGTGGACTTCGACAAGTCCAATTCATTCCCCAATTTTGGAAACCACGTTCCATTTGAAAAATGGGATACGAATATTCCCGTAAACTCTTCCTCCAAACTCACCGACTTTTATCTTCCAAATTTCAATATCAACCTAGCCTGGCTCAGTTTTGTAGCTGTGTAGCCTGTAGCTGCAGGGTACTCAATACGTGATTGATCAGACTGAATTTGGATCAGTCTGTCATTTCATCACACCGACACCGAATATGGATTTGTGTAACAGAGAGTAGACACAATTCAGGACTGGGGTTGACCCTTAGCTTTATGAACAATAGATTAACCCAAAGAGATGGTATACATTATAATCAGCATTTGTTGTCAAAACGATATCTATACATGATACAAATACATATGTCGGACACGAACAGACAAAGTATACCTCACCCATCTAAAAGAATCAATATAGATCGCTGGCCTTTTATATATACCATTGCCATCTCGTGGATAGTAAACCATAATTTTTGACAAGGGTGTGGGAAACTACTTAGAAAAGAATAGTACCAAAATATCAACTTTTGGATTGTGTGTTGTCACTGGTCGGAACGCCCGCAGCAAGCCGCGCTCTCAGGTCCTTCCTAAGAATCTTGCCGGAGGATTCTTCGGAATGGAATCCGTGAAGAAAACTCTGTTTATTCTCTTGTAGAACACGACCTATATAATATGGTAGAAATTGTAATAAGGTATGGACTCTTTGGATAGTTTGGATCATGGGAGAATTATTTAGTATTTTGCCGTTCAAGTGGAGGCACGTCTTATGTTTTTACATGATTCAACCTTAGCTTAGTCTTTTCAACATCTACTGTTTGTAGACATGCACTGGTATATAACAATTGTGTTGATTATTGATTTCAGAAAGTCGAGATTTGGTATTACCTCCTTTGCAACAAACTGTTTGATCTCATTCTCACTGATCTCAGAGCCTTCACTCCGTATAATGAATGCAAAAGGGACTTCGCCAGCAAGTTCATCTTTCATTCTGCAATCGATCCAAAAGAATTAATTCCTCGACTCCAAAGTGATGTGGACCATGTGATCCAATGTCATTTCACAGGATTTAAGTGTGGATCAACTTACGAGACAACAGCGGCATCCTTAATTTCAGGATGTGTGATGAGAAGGGCCTCAAGTTCTGCAGGAGGTACTTGGAAGCCCTTGTATTTGATTATCTCCTTGAGCCTATCAACAATGAAGATCTCATCGTCATCGTCCACATAACCAATGTCCCCAGTGTGCAGCCATCCATCCTTATCAATGGTGTTCTTTGTCGATTCTGGATCATTCAGATAACCTGCACGTCATAGGTTTCAGTAAATTGCATGAAAACAGTTACTTTCAAACATACTGGTGCAATTTATAATTTAATATGATAATTAATAGCAGAAAATATGTTTAGTGATGACAAAATAAAATCAGATGGTCCAAGCATACGATAATTCAAAAGGAATGTTATAGGATAGTTGCTAGAGACAACTTCAGGCAGTCTCTCGGTGACAAGATGGAATAATAGGGCTGGGACAGGACTGGAAGACTAGAAACAACATCATCTTTGACAATGCAAGCCTCTCGATGACTGGAAGACAATTTTCAAGGAGCTTGCCTTGGTGTGTATCAAGGCCAATCAGAAGATTGAGGGCACGCTTAGTTTGTGGCTAGAGCATTACTCTTAATGTGTTCTTTTCTTCTTTTTGGGCCCGCGGGCTGCAGCCTCCTTGTAAATACCCTTTATTTGTATTTATTTATATAAATCAGAAAAATAGGTAGGGACCTTCCTTGCGACACCACTCAAAAAATAGACATTTTCAGGTTAAAGTCACATTGTGATAACTTAGGTGGTGTGAATATTGCCATCAATTACACTTGCAACCTACAATAAACCCATATACTGATATCGCAAATTCTCTCGAACATCTCCAAGTGTTCCTATATTTTACTTGATAAATATTTGTTTTGCCAACTCACCAAAAAAATATGACAAGTAAAAATAGAGCTCCTCTTCAAAAGTTTGCTATCTTTTACTTGCCAAAACAAAAACACTTTGCAAAGTGAACACTGAACTTTTATATAAACCAAAACAGGTCCTTTTGTCTTTTCTTGTCTCTGGTACTTTCACAACTAGAACCCTAGAAAGAGTTTCTAATCATTTTTCAATCTTCTAATCACTTTTGTCAATCTGTATACACGCGCGTAAAGATACACGTTGGGGAGGGGAAGATGCCAAGTTGGTAAAATTATCAAGTTGAGATGTCAATCTGTTGGAAACTATTTTTCCTTATTTTACAAAAAAAATTGTGGATGTCAAGTTAGGATAACAAACTCTTGGAGATGTTCAGGAACATATTGATCATACCGCAATAGGCATGTGCCAATTACTGCCGAAAGCAACATATTGATCATATCCAAACTCCCTTATATCTTCTATGGAGTAGTTTTACTTTGTGGAACATATATATTATGTGGTTGAGAAATAGAAGGGCAGACCATTGCTTTTGTTTATCGAAGGGATAATCATACCTAAATGCACAGAAAAATAAAAACACCAAACATTCAATATTCAAGGGAAGTGAAGAAGAAAGAAAAGGACAGAAATTTTGGAATCCAATTAACATGCACATGGGTGACCACAGAGGCACAGACCACCAGCATGTCGCTATCATGGATTCAATGTATGCACACCCTATAGTGCACCAAAGGGATATATCACCTTATTGCGTCTACAGCAGTTTGCAAAAGGCAAGAGAGCTCTCAACAAATCCGTTCGAGAAAAAGCTCTCAACAAATCAAGTCCAGACTCCAGAGCTGAAAGATAAAAACTAAACAAAATTTATGTTGGAAGGATAGACCTACACAAGCCAGCTGTCTGGTCCTATATAACATCTACTTCGATGATAAACAGAGATTGCAGCAGAACTCACTATTAGCTGTTGTTAAACTCAATGCTTGAACTTTTCATTTTAAATAATTTGTGATTTAGAGCAGTTATATGATATTCTTCAGTTGTTTGAAGTCATAACAATTTGTGTAAACTAAAGACTTCCAAAGGTACTTGGGGAAATGCTTTCACATGGCCAGCTTGCTGCATCGGTGGATAGAGGATATAAATAAATGCCCTATCCAGAAGATGCCAGCCCGGAAGCTCTGTAACTTGCACTTCAGGAGCTTATGTTGAATTCATATGATCAGGCAAGGGAAACCAACATGCTGAACGAATCTACATAACTTATACCTGTTTATATTTTCTGTTCCTTAGGTTTGTGGTGCAGATCAGTGTCATTTCAGAAAAGATAATGATTCGTGCCAAAATCTTTAGTGTTTAGTAGGAAGATGGATCACAAATCCTGTCCCGGTAGTCTATGCCCCTTGATAGGGTCAAGGAACAAGCCTGAAGGCTCATGGAGAAATCTTTCATGATGGGCAATCTGTTCAGAGCTCTCTGATCTCAAGTAGTCAGGTTCTTATCAGAACCATCAACCGTGTTTCATGACGAACTGATTGGCAATCTGTAAGACGATTGGTTACCAAGATGCCTGCCTCCGTGACTAGTCGGATGCCAACAACTACTGGAGATGATTGGCAGAGTGATAATGAGCGTGTGCTATAAGGAAATCATCAGTCTCTCTGGTGCTTTGGTTGGAACAACCGAACAAGTAGGCAACCGGACCAGCAATGATGTAAAAACTGGACGTGCACCGAACACGAACTTTGTGTTTGGTTGTGCCAAAAGGAGAAGCTTTGGTACAACAAACTACACCTACTTAAACAGTTAAACTAGTCAGCTTTTTGGTAGATGCCAAACAGAAACGGGGTGGAACGCTGCTGTTCCAGCAGGAATGGAGCACATGCACATCCATGACCATGAGCCATGAAACAGCCATGAGAATGCAACTACTACTATTTACGGACAGTTGACAGGGAATGGGCCAGTTGTTCTATTCCTGAAAAAAAACCAGTACTGAAATACCCATGTGTACTGTGTACAGGGCCACAAACAGTTTTTTATGCTACCTAGGCTTTAATGCCTGATGGTGTGATGGCAAAGCAGAAGCCAAATTAGTTTACGTGCTACTAGTGGGTCTCTATCTTAAGCCTAGAAAAGCTCATCAAGTTGCACATGCTCGGTACTAGTCATTAGTCGCGCCAGCTTTCTTCCCGTGAGTTGAGAGCAACGGCAAAGGGATCACTGTGATAGGCCAACCAAATCCACATTCGCAAAATTTAATGGGCTTACGGATGCACAGCCACGGGACGGGAGCCTAAACTAGACTGACCGTACTCACCAATGATACGGGCGCTGTCATGTACAGTACTAACTTACTAGCACCACGTGACGGTATACATACACAACAAACAACATGCCAACATAGAGTACTACAGTCCTAACTTCTAACTTTTTTTCACTCTTTTTATCGCATCAATATTTAGACGAGCATTAAATATTAGTAAAATAAATAACTAATACACAGATTAGTTGTAAATCACGAGACAAATCTTTTAAGTCTAGTTAGCACATGATTAAGTAATATTTGTTAAATACAAATAAAAGTGCTATAGTAGCAAAATTGAATTTTCAACATCTAAACAAGACGACAATAGAGGTTTTGGCGTGTCAGGGGAGGGAGCGAGGTCTGCACGGTTACCTTTCATGATTTGTTCGCCGCGAATGCATATTTCGCCTGGCTGGTTCCGTCCCAGGAACGCGCTGGTGTCCGGGTCGACGATCTTCAGCTCCGCATTCCGGACGACGGTGCCGCAGGAGCCGGACTTCACCTGGAATGGCTCCTTGGCGAAGGCCAGGCACATGGCCAGCACGGGCCCTGCCTCCGTCATCCCATACCCCTGGTGGAAAGGAACAGAGATTTTTCAGTCCAGTATCGCATTTCTTCTCCACTCGGAATCAGATCGTATCACAATTCCCATTCCGATTTCTTTCTGTACAACCAAGTGTGACGCTGTTGATGCACCGGCAACCACCGGTCCAACCAGAGTCTGGGAGAGGAAAGCCCGGACGAGTAGTTGAACGAGATGCTTTCTTTAGCGAGACGGCAACCGAACGAAATCATGGGGTTGGCGTGTGCCTCCGACATCTCACCACACTTGGCCTGCAGCTGCAGCTGCAGGCAGCCACCCTGCACCGACTACGCCTGCAGGCAAGCGCGAACAAACAGAGCGCAGGGCCGCCTCGCCTCGACGAAGGCGTACGTAAGGTCGTTGGGCGTGGTTGAGATGTCGCCTTGGCATGAGACACAAGCAAACCCCAGCGGTCCTGCCTCTCGCGGCCCGCAGCCAAAAGACGGCAAAAGCGCGACGTACACTAACGCTGCCACCACCCACCACCACCAACCTCTACTGGTCTGAATGTATGATCGATCCCTTTCAGTCGCTCGATCGCGCGCCCACTGACTAGTGACTACAGTATACTACTCGTACTGCTGCTGCTAGCAATGTGTGCATTCAATCATGAAAGCGAGCGGCATTTCGTTCGGCATGTGATGTGGACGTGACGTGACGTGACGCGACGCGAGCAAAGGCAACAGACCTGGCCCAGCACGGCGTTGGGGATCTTGGCCATGAACGCGTCCTGGAGGTCCTTCCCCATGGGCGCGGCGCCGGACATGACCATGCGGATGGAGGCGAGGTCGTCGGCGCCCACGCGGGGGCTCTTGGCGATCTCCACCACGATGGGAGGCACGAAGGGCGCCACGGTCACGCCGTGCGCGCGCACCAGCTCCACCAGCGCGCCGATCTCAAACTTGCGCATGATCACGATGGAGCAGCCGGCGCGCAGCCCCGCCAGGAGCACCGAGTTGAGCGAGTAGATGTGGAACAGCGGCAGCACGCACAGCACCACGTCGTCGCTGCTGAAGTACAGGTTCGGGTTCTCGCCGTCCACCTGGATGAAAAAATTGCACAAACGGACCCCATCAGTTAAAACGGAGTCGATTTTGAACTCTGAACGCTGGCTGGCGGCCTGGCGCCATTAAATCCTACTCCTGTATATCGGCACGGATCTCGGGCCGGATCGTGATGAGATTTTTTTTTTTTTTTTTACACAGCCGGATCGTGATGAGATTGTCAGACAGCTGGCGTAGAGTACAGCTGCTGACATGCGGGACCCACGTGAGGCTAGCCACGAGGACGGCTGTCAGTCCCATTAACGGCTGATGACGACGCGGCGTGGTAAATGATCGCTCTATTCGCGCCGACAAAAAAAGCGTGTGAGGAGGGGGCGGAAAAAAAACTCCCGAGCTGGAACACTTCGAATCGAAGGAGCACAGAAGCGGGGGAAGAAATCCCCCCAAAAAAAATCGACGCCCCAATTGAAAAAAAAACTTTTCCTCGTGCTCCTAGTAGAGCTTGTGGCGGGATGGAAATGGAATGCAGCAGGCTGCAGGCAGGAGGATCTCTGCTGTCGCTCCACTGCTGCGCGACGCTGGGACGAGGCTGCGGTGCGTGAGCATGACGCCCTTGGGCAACCGGTGGTGCCGGAGGAGTACGGCAGCGCGACGACGTCGTCGGGGTCCACGTCCTCGTCGGCGGCGAGCGGCTCCGCGGCGCGCATCAGGGCGCCGAGCTCGAGGCAGCCCTCGAAGGCGCCGTCGACGGCGACCACGGGCACGCCGCGCTCGGCGGCGAACGCGCGCACCTTCTCCACGGCGCAGGCCTCGGTGACGACCACCCTGGCCCCCGCCGCGGCCGCCTGCCGGTGGATCTCGTGCGGGGTGTAGAACGGGTTGGCCGTGGTGGTGGCGGCGCCCAGCCGCGCCGCGCCCAGGAAGACGAAGGCGAACTCGGGGCAGTTGCGGAGCAGGTTCATCACCACGTCGCCCTTCCCGACCCGAGCCCGAGCAGCGCCGCCGCGGCGCGGCGCGACAGGAGGTCGACGTCGGCGTAGGTGTGGACGGCGCCCGTCTGCCCGTCGATCAGGACGGGCGGGAGGACACCGAGGGGAGCCGCTCGAAGCAGTAGGCCTGCAGCGAGAGGTGGCGCGGGATCTCGATGTCGGGTAGCTTGGAGCGGAACACTACGACCGACGCTGCTGCTCTGCCGCGGCGGAGTCCTCCGCGACGGAACCCATCGGCCTCAGCTCGCGGACGGTGAAGCGATCGATCCGCGTGGGCCGGAGGGCAAATGGTGGTCGGGATTTCGGGGCTCTGCTGGGCTCCGCTCTGCTCGCCTGAGCTGAGGAGTGGCGGAATTGGGGGGAGAGGCCGGGTTATATACCGCCGTGGCGAGGTGGAAGGGTTGGTGGGGGACAGGTCACAGAGGATGACTGGTGGGGCCGCGGTGTCGGTGGGGAACAGATAACCAGTTCTAGGAGCCGAGGAGGAGGTCCGGGTTGTCAGTCCAGAGAGTTGACTGTAGTAATCTTTTTTTTCTTTTTGATTGAGGGAGAGTTGACTGTACTAGTAATCTGTGGCACGTCAGAGTCTCAACGAACCAGCTTACCAGGCCAGCGCCAGCTATTGCGGGGTGAACTCGTGTGCGCGTTTCCTCTTCCGGGGCTTGGTGTTAACCATCCTTTCGGACGTGATGTCGCCGGTTTTGTCAGCGTGCGCCGATCTGCGTCACAATGCTACACACCGCCCGTCCCCCGGAAACGTAAACGGACAATGACACAATTGTCACTTTTAATTAACGGCTCAACGTTTGATCATAGTAAACCTAATATTTATAATACAAACTAGGTAAAGACTCTATTCTGACCGGCCATCTTTAAATCGTTCGGCACTGTCTGCTACATCCATCGTAAACTACAGCTTCACCCTACCAGACATCGTCTCCGCGGCAAAAAAAATAATTAAAAAAACCCACAATACAAACTAGGTTGGCCTTGTTTAGATGGAAAAATTTTGCAAAATTTCCTGTAGCACTTTCGTTATTATTTGACAAACTTTGTCCAAATATAGACTACGTAGACTCTAAAGATTCGTCTCGACATGTACATACTAAAAGTACAATTAATTATTTTTTACCTACATTAATTTTTTATACAAATATTTAAAGATTGATGTGACGAGAAATCGGCAAGCAGCAACTAAACAAGGTCAAAGACTCTATTCCGACCGGCCATCTTTTAATCGTTCCGCACTGCCTGCTACATCCATCGTAGAACACAGCTTCACCCTACCCGATATCGTCACAGCGGCAAAAAAATAATAATAAAAAACCCACGTCCATATGCATCCTCCACTTCGCCCATGTGGTGCAAACAAAAAAAAACAACGCATCCGCACCTGTGGCCACGCCCCTGCGCTCGTCCATCTCCGACGCTGCCGTACCTCCGCCTCCATCGCCACGTCGCCGCCACGCACGCTCATCGTGGCGCGCGCAGCCGTGCCCCGCGCTTGCCTCCCACGCCGCCGGCCTACCGCCGGCTGGAGTCGTGCCCCTTCTTCCGTGCGTTCTCGCTTGCGAACCATTCAGTTCCTCTCATCTCCATTTCTTTGTGGGCTCTGTCTAGGGCTTCACTCTCTTCCTCCCTCGTCGGTTTCTCCACAACACGTTCGATCCAGTTGATTTTACTCGAAGGGAGTGCAGATCCATGTTCATATGGGGTGATTGGTAGAGGATTTTGCCTGAGATCCCGGTGCTCTAACTCGTCCTAGCAGCGACGACGTAACCACAGGCGGGTTCGGTTCGCACCCTCCTCCAAACAACCCTGCTCGTCTCCTCATGGGATTCGGTGAGAACTCTCTCCCCGCCTCGTTGTTCCTTACGGTTGGGCATCTCTCTTGCGCGCCCTTCTGTTTGGGTCGAGTTCGAGGAGATGCGAACAATTCTAAATTTCTTTGAGGTTGGAGGATTCTATTTTCAGCAAATCGTCCGGGGTCTAGCTCATTTTGTATTCCAATTTGCAGTGCCTGATTCATTGGGGGCTGCAGCTGTATGATACCAACGAGGACACGCTCTGGGTCAGTGCAGAGTCAGAGGTGGCACTCCTCAACTTGTGCTTCCAGGAATTAGTCTGTAGCGTTTGTGGCTCCGATGGATTTGTGACAAGGTAAATTTTAAAATGGCCGCAATTAGTTTCTGGATCGTATCTTGAAGTCGGATGCCCTTGTAGCATTTCCATTTACTGTCTCTGTTTGCATGATAGAATGAATGAGATTGTGCTTCTTGTACTGATAATCAAGTTCCACATTGTAATTATGTGCATGATTTATGACATTTATGTAGTTTGATTGAGTGGTTGGTTAGAATTAAGCAAAGTTTTACCCGTTACAATCTGTTTGACCTTTGTTTGCTTTCTTGAGATGACATTTGATGCTAAAGCATATGACACTGCAAATAAGGTATGGTAATTTTAATTTATTTTATTTTGTTTGCATTTGCATTCATGGCATTTTCAGTATGTCAATAATTATAGGATAAACAATAATAATAGTACTTTTATATGTAGCAACTGCTGATTTACTCTACTAGCACTACTATATGTGTAACTATGACTACAATGAATTAGAGAAGATTGTTGTGTGTCTGCTGCTGCTGCTGATTTACTCTATCAAGTACAGGTCACATTCTTCATATTAACTTAATTTGACTTTCTTATTTAGTTTAACTGGTATGTTATGGCAACATTGTCAAGTACGATTTCCACTCAGGTTTACAGGATATAGTGGGGCTCCATGAAGATATGCTTGCCTGCATTGAGTTCTCTTTGATGTCGGGTAAGGAGGATATAGTAAACAATCTTATATCTTGATAATTGTGTGTTTGATTCCCTAGTTGTTCTCTGCAGCACCAAAATAGCTCTGTGGAATTGTATGGACATGTTCTCATCACCTGGTTTTGAAGTGTTTGCATTGACCTGATGTTTTGTTTTCACAAATATTTTATTTTTACTCGATTTGAATGCCAATGTTGTATCTGAACCACCTCAAAGTGTTCACTGAAATGAGTTAGATAGATTATTTAGATGCTGCTGAAAGCTAAACTTTAAGTTTATATTGCCTTCTATTTACCGACATAGAACAATCCAAAATGAGTTGACTTATACAGTATATTACTACCTTGGACTACAAATACAATCTGGCTTCTAATTGCTCTCTATCTTAGGTCCTATTTGAATCCATAGAGCTAATAGTTAGCTGCTAATAATAGCTTCTTGGATCGATACAGGCCTAGCTAATAGTTACTGAACTTTATTGGTAATAGGCAACTAAATATACTCTGATCAGGCAATGTTGTGACAGGACCAAGACAAAATAATGTGAATCATTGGGCAATAAATGTCGCATCTAAAGTCCAACTGTCGCGTCCTGCCTACATAGAGGCTGTAATAGGGAGGAAGAGGAGATCCGCGACAGGAGGAGATCCACATGAGACTGTAATAGGGGGGGGAGATTCACAAGAACAAGTGATTAATAATTCATCCCCTTTCAATTTTGTGTGGGTGAGTTCATAGGAAATATTGTTGTGCTCTATGTGGATGTATGGTTTTGCTGCAAAATGTGTGTTAGTCAGGATCATCTCCATACCCGTACTTGAAAATGTACTGAAATTTTACATACCCGTACTCAGAATCGACATACTTGCTTTGTTCAAATCAATATATTAGTCCAATCAAAATACCAAATTTAATGTAAGCACTATATTTTCCTATATTTCTTTTTTCAAGTGTGTGTGCTTGCATAGACCCCTTACGTTGGATCTGCTAGAAGTAGAGCTTGAAGCTTGAAGCACTATATTAGTATACTTTGAATCAATATACTTGCTCAGTTCAAACTAATAGATTAGTCCAATTTAAATATTAGATATGCATAAAGTAAGTACAAATACATTCGCCTTTTCTTTGTCATATGCATGTGCTTTTCATAGTTTTCCCTCCCGACGTTTGTTCTGTTAGAACAAGCATAGCTTTGAGCAGACGAGCATGTGGTGTTGTTTTTTAGGAGAGAGATGTTGATACTAGTGGAGCATACTTGCTTAGTTCAAATCAATAAAATTGTCTGATCTAAATACCAAGTTTGCCTAATGTAAGCACCTCTTTTATGGTTGTAACTGTGAATTCTCTTTGTGTGTTATTGGTGCGCAGATTTTGGATACACACAATAAGGTCTAAGAAAAAGAAAAGTCTTTTTTACCTAATAACATTCTTCTGCTTATCTGAAAGTATTGGTCAAGCCATCATGCAATATCTAGAGGTTCTCATCTCTCATTTTTCTTGTTAATATTGGCCAACTTAAGAGCCAGACTATGCCTTTTACAAGTAATCCATTAATAGTTTATGAATACATTATTGCCTATTTATGAAGACATTGTTGCCTAATGAATAACACTTAAATTGCCTAAGAAAATGTAATTCACTACAAACATTGCTAGCAACACCCTTGGTTCTTGTGAGTTTCTAATTTCTAAGCATACATGGAAATATTAGATGTCATATAAGGTGGCTTACACAAACATATAACAATAGTTGGTGGCTCAGTGGCTCGCTGTCAGTTCTTGTGTTGTGTATGCATGTAAGCAGTTTGTTGGGTTTAGTTTGGTTTGCCTCGGCTCTAGAGTCCAATCTCTTTCCTTATTAGCTTGCATGGTACTTGGTGGGTCTTCCAACATAGTTGCCTTGTGTCCTAATTGAGCCAATACCTTGCTAGTAGTAGGAATGTAGGAGTACCATTTTGGCTAAGCATGACTATTAATTAGTAGTTTAAGTTGGAGGATTCCAGGTCCATGTATGTATGTTAGCATTATTAGGAATAGGTTGATCCCCCCTCCAAACTTATGCATCTATGCCTGAATGGGTTCAATCACTTAGTCGTCTTTTGTAAAAAGGACTAGAAATGTAATATATGTTCTCGTGACATGGAATTACATTTCACGCCAAAGCTGTCACTGGTACCATTTTTTGTTTCAGTTAATTGTCTTTGTTATGTGAGAGAGAGACAATGAAGATAGTACACGGTCTGAATCTTAAATAAAAAAATGGATGTTAGCCGTGGAAAAAAATTGAAGGAACTTCTTTTGTCACTGGCACCAAAGTCATCATGACACATGCTATCCTTTTTGGCACCTCAGTTAAGCAATACTACTACTACTTTTAGACAATAATGTATTATCAAATAAGCAACATAAGTTTTTTTTTCATATGCATCCTCTTTTTATCTCTATCCAGTGTTCAATTTTTGACACATGATATCATTTTTTAACATGCAGAGAAGCAAGATGCAAACCATCTTCAGAGAAGCAAGTAAACCACAATTTACGAGTTCCTCCTGCAACAAATGTGTGCTTTCCAAGGGAGATGTGTAGTGTTGTTCTAGAAAACTACATATGCAAATTTGTTCTTTTGACATAGGATGACAGATGAAATACCAATAAGTCTTATGAGTAGCTTATTGTATGTTTTCATTTCTGAATGTATACATGCATACCTAAAAGTTGAAAGCCCTAGTTTGGTTTTGGTTAATTGATGAAACCTATTTTGGTCTAATCCTTTTGTGAAGCATGTGTGTAGCTAATGGAAAACGATTACGACCAAGCCATTGGTGGAGTTAGCAAAGTGGCAACTGAACGCATCTTGGCCCCTAGTGGTTTCGGTGATTGTGATGAAACACAAGATTACTGTGACTAACGTGTGTTTTGCAGAAACAGGGATGAGTTAGGTCACGGTAATGGCGACGATACGGGCATATGGAGTTCATGTCCCCTGGTGATGGATATCGTTTCGGTTTTCAAAGGACGGACGACGAAGACAGTGGTAGACTAGGCTAAGTGTCATTGGTGTTGGAGGACACTTAGGTAGTCTTAGGTCTTTGTTTTTCCTTTGGCCATACTATAAAGGGGAGCGTGAATCAGTAGCTTGACCTAGATGAGTCTATTGAGGTAGGTGTGGTGCACACTTGTTATTTCATAGCCCTAGGTAGCTTAGAGAGATGCCTTAAGTCGAGAGAATCAAAAGTCATTTAGGCCGCGTCGCGATCCGAGTTGATTCTGCCCTTGTAAAAGGCATCGGACGCTGGCCAGGTGGGCATCGGACACGTCCGATGCTCACCCCGACTAGGGTTTAGTCTGGTGCGTGGCATCGGACGCGCCGGGTGTGTTCACATCGGACGCGCCTGTGCACTGTTCATGTGGGCGTGAACTGGAGGCCGCATCGGACACTGGCATCGGACGCTGAGGGCCAGCGTCCGATGGCCATGCAGAGAGGTTCCAGAGAGGGTAAATCCACATCGGACGCGTCCGATGTGGTGGCATCGGACGCTGCCCAGCGTCCGATGTCCATTTAAACAATCTGACAAGAAGGTACAGTAGACCGTTGGACGAGGTCATCGGAGCGTCCGATGCTAGGCATTGGAGCGTCCGATGCCCCCGCAGAATGCCTGTCTTGTGCTGTTTTGGATGGCCGGTTGGGGGAGTATATATACTTCCTTCCCTCCATCCATTTGAGTGTTCTTGCCACTTCCATCAGCTGAGAAACACCTTGTGAGTGTGAGTGAGTGCAAGAGCCCTAGTGAGGTTGAGTGATTTGCTAATTGTGAGAATTAGACACCTCCTAGTGAGAATTGAGTAGCAAGTGTGCATCCATCCATCTCTTTGGCCTTGTGTTGGTCAAGTGAGAGTTCTAGCTTGTTACTCTTGGTGATCGGCATCACCTAGACGGCTTGGTGGCGATCGGAGAGCTTGGTGATCATCCGGAGGCATTGTGGATGGCCCAAGTCAAGTTGTGACCGGTAGCGAGCGATTCACCGGGCTGGAGAGGCGAAGAATCAGCTCGTAGTGAGCACTTGATCCTTGCGCGGATCAATGGGGAGCGATACCCTTGCGTGGGTGCTCCAACGAGGACTAGGGGGGTGTGCCGACACCTCGATACCTCGGCAAAAAGATCGTCGTGTCATCTCTACTCTCTTCTCTACGCATTTACCTTTGAGCAATTCAATTTCGCATTTACTTGTTGTTCTTTCGTAAGTTGAATTGCCATGCTAGAGTAGAAATGGTTTAGCGATAGTCTTTTATGCAATTGATTCTTGTCAAACACACTTCTAGGCACAAGGGGGTTAATTGAGGCTTGATAGGTTTTATTATCGAAAGAAGTTTTAGAAAAGCCCAATTCACCCCCCTCTTGGGCATCTTGATCCTTTCAGCAACCATGTTGGATGGTGACGACCACAAGTTCTCAAGTGATCACATGCTCTATCTTTGGTGAAATGGAGAAGGGAAAAGATGCCATTGCTCAAGTTGAGACTTTAGTTTTATCTTTGATCTTGAGTAATAGGCAAGCCGGACTATCAAGAGGGATACATTTGAGGCTAGCTAGATGTGGAGAAAAGTGCTCATGACGACTAACTTCTAGCGCTTGAGAGACACCATGCACTCACGAACACATAGAGGTTTTCTGGGTGTGGTCGGTAGTACCGACCAAGGGGGTCGGTAGTACCGCCCAAGGGTGTTGTGTGCAAGGCTCTCTGGATTTGGTCTCAAGTGACCTAGCGGTAGTACCGCCATAGGGTCGGTACTACCGGCCTCGGTAGTACCGACCCCCAGGTCGGTAGTACCAAGGATCCAGGACATTTTTCACCCTCTCTGTGCAGGTCCAGTTTGGCCTGTCGGTAGTACCGCCATAGGGCCGGTACTACCGACCGTTGGTGGCTCTAAGGTTTGGAGAAAGTTTGGTGCTCTTTGGAAGTGGCTAGTTTGACCTGACGGTTGTACCGCTATAGGGTCGGTAGTACCGACCAGGGGGTCGGTGGTACCGTGGTCTGGAAGTGTTTGGATGCTCTCTAGAAGTGGCCAGTTTGGCCTGGCGGTAGTACCGCCATAGGGTCAGTACTACCGACCACCGGTGGTACCGACCAAGGGTCGGTTGTTCCATCTAGTCAACGATCACTGTAACGGTCGTATTAGTATGGTCGGTACTACCGACCAAGGGGGTCGGTACTACCGACCGTGGCGCAGCGTGACTTGTTCAAATAGCCGCTCGGCCGGCTTCCAATGGTTACCTCTTCGATTCTTTGTGCCCAAAACACAAGAAAGAGAGCTCCCAAGTGTTGACTAACCTCCTCTCTCTCCCCCTTTGATTCTAGAGTGAATCTTGCAAGCTTTGTTCTAGGGAAGTGTGATTAGAGAGTGAGAAACATCGATCTACGTCTTGAGCACTTGGATCCAACATCTCTTCGGCTTGATTTGTGTTCTTTACTCTTGGGTTCTTGGAACCCTAGCCGGTTAGGTGTTCTTCGGTTGTTGCCCGTGATTGACTCACTCGTGAGGGCACTCCGAAGTGTTTGTATTACCCTCTGATTCTTAGTGAAGAAACTCAACTAGCCTTCGTGGTTGATTGAGTGAGGCAAGGAGGTGAAAGAGACTCCGACCTTCGTGGTCACCTCAACAACGGGGACGTAGGTGCTTCTTAGTGAAGTGGTCGAACCTCGGATTAAATCTCGTGTCTCGTGTGCTTGTTGATTTTGCATCCTTGGATATTTTGTTTGCACTCTTGTTCTTCGTGTTCTTCCTCCCTCCACTCTCATTCTAAGTGTGGGAAGGCTCGATCTACTCTTTGAGGAGAAGCCACTACTTGGACAAGGTATAAACTTCATCTACATCTCTTAGGAAAACCTTGGTATAAGCTAGATTCAATTTTGCATCTCGTTCATCTCGATTTCGTAGCTGTTCCTAGGTTGTCGGTAGTACCGACCCCTGGAGCCGGTAGTACCGGCCCCTATAGTCGGTAGTACCGACTGTGTGATCTGATATCTGTTTTGAGCTTTGAGTTTCAGGATTCTAGATTTTTAAATAGGCTATTCACCCCCCCCTCTAGCCATTCGGACCTTTCAAAAGTGTATTTCTATTTTTTTTACAAATTGTAGTAGAAACCATATTTTCCCCAAGGTCCATGATGGATATGCAGATAAGCAATTGTGTTCTTCTGAGATGGGTCATTATAAATATTATTTTGGAGTAGGCAAATCAGCTCTTCATACTTGATTGCCTTTTGCTTCTCTTGGGTTTTTTGCGCTCGACTGAAGCTGGAAGCCGTAGTTGCTTGTTTTCTTTTCTATGATCTCAGTGCAGATTTGCCAAGCTGGAAGCCTTAGTTGCTTGTTTTCTTTTCTATGATCTCAGTGCAGATTTGTATTTTTTTCCATAACCTGTGGTCGGTATTTGGGCCTGGTCCACACAATCTACAAATAGTTTTGGTTACGACGGCAAAACAAAGAAAATCATCCCTCGCGCCAACAAACCAACATTGATAAGCAATTAAGCATTATAGCTGAAAATGAAATATAATAACTGTACTTACTATAAATGGAGAGGTCGTGCAAATCGACTATATTACGCCGACTGTAATATAGTTGCTTCCTACAAACTAAATAGCAATAAACTATTTATGAGATATATTTCCATAGTAAATTTAGTTGTAGACATAATATTAATACTACTCACTTAGACATGACCAAGTTAAGCTAGTTTGACTTGCACAAATATCATACTCCCTCCATGCTCAAAATTGAACTCTTTTTGGATATGATTTAGTGATTAATTATGGTGCATTTTCTCATGATTGCCCATATTAAATAGGGTTTTGGAGTTTCTCTCATACAATGAACACTTCTTGCTAGACTGGTCAACGTTATAAGATTGTAAGTGAGAGGCCCTAGGTTTGATCCCTTGTTGAGTTTTTTCCACATATCGTCGAGCTTCTTTTGGATACACTCTGGCACAAGGATCGTCTTGCCATCCCTTTGAAATTTTCTTGGCATCATGAGTATATACCTCACAATCGAATTCATCGAGGTCGTCTATCCGCTTCTTTTGGACGTGCTCAACCACAAGGATTTTCTTGCTATTCATTTGAAGTTTTTGTAACATCATGAATATATATCTCGCAACTGAATCCATCGAGGTCGTTTATCCGTGTTGTGAGGTCGTAGTTTTGTCGACATCAAGAATATATCTTAGGATACGAGATTGTAAAGATGGCGATAATCGTGACTACCTATCTTGGCTCATCACGTTTGCATGTTACATATATATATATATATATGTTACAAACTTGAAGTACAAGGAAGTTGGTTGAGGAGATAGAGTCTTAACTAAGCCTAACAACCTATGCATATCTTATCTCAACCAAACTCTCCCATGACGCATACACCACCGGATCATGTCACGGCACAATGTGTTACACGTTAACAGACTCAAGGACTCTTAATACATTACGTTTCCTAACACCCCCACTCAATCTATACTTGTCTTCTCTACAAGATTTAGATTGTTCTTAAATTCTTCAAACTTCATGTATGATAAAGCTTTAGTAAATCCATCTGCAACCTGATCTTCTGTTGAAACAAGTCTTACTTCTAGCTGTTTTCTTGTAACCCTTTCTCTCACAAAATGAAAATCAATTTCTATATGTTTAGCTCTAGCATGAAATACTGGATTAGCAGACAAATATGTTGCTCCTAAATTATCACACTAGAGCCTAGGCTTGACTTTCAATCTGACTCCCAATTCGCCAAGTAGCTGCTCTAACCAGATCATCTCGGTAGTAGTATTGGCCATGGACTTATACTCGGCTTCAGTGCTGGATCTAGAAACTGTAGTTTGCTTTCGAGCACTCCAAGAAATCACATTAGATCCTAGGAATATCACAAACCCACCAGTAGACCTCCGATCATCTCTAGAGCCAGCCCAGTCCGCATCAGAAAAACCATTGATAATCAACGGAGAATGTTTCTGAATCAATAATCCTGTATTTTCAAAGAACTTCAAGTATCTGATGATCCGTTTGACTGCTGTCCAGTGTACCATAGTTGGCGAATGCAAATATTGGCAGACTCTATTAACAGCAAACGCCAAGTCTGGTCGAGTAAGAGTAATATACTGTAGAGCATCAACTACACTTCTATATCTTGTACTGTCTTCCGGTCCAAGAGAATCACCATCATATTGTGACAATCTCTCCATCGCCGGCATAGGAGTGGTAACTGGTTTACAGTTGATCATACCAACTCGTGTTAAAATATCTCTGGCATATTTCTTTTGAGTAAGAAGTAGATCTCCATTGGCCTTCTTCTCTACTTCAATCCCAAGAAAATAATGCAGGTCACCAAGATCTTTTAAAGCAAAATCCGCTCTAAGAGCCTGCAACAGCACCTTTACAGCATCCTGAGAAGAGCTTGTAACAATTATATCATCGACATATATCAACATATATACTTCTATGTTTCCCTTTTTATAAATGAAGAGTGAACTATCAGACTTGGAAGGAGCAAATCCCAAACTCATAAGTTTCGAACTCAACTTCGAGTACCAAGCCCTTGGAGCTTGTTTTAAACCATAGATAGCCTTTTTAAGCTTACAAACAAATGAAGGACATTTAGGATTCTCAAACCCAGGTGGTTGTTTCATAAATACCTCCTCTTCCAAAACCACCATGAAGAAACGCGTTCTGAACATCTAGCTGTCTCAAACACCATCCTCTTGTCACAGCTAAAGACAATATTAGTCGTATAGTAGCAATTTTAACCACTGGACTGAATGTGTCCTCATAATCTATACCATACCTTTGCTTGAATCCCTTTGCAACAAGTCTGGCCTTGTATCTATCAATTTCCCCATCAGCGCTCCTCTTTATTTTAAAAACCCATTTACAATCAATGAGATTCTTGGTCTTGAAAGGTGGAACCAAGACCCATGTACCGTTTCGCTGCAACGCATCATACTCATCTTGCATAGCTTTCCTCCATTTATCAGACTTAAGTGCCTCTATTTCTGAACTCGGCTCATTATCTGTACACAAATTAGCATACCTTATCGTGCCATCTGTGTACACCTTAGGCTTAACAATACCGCTTTGAAGTCGCGTGTGTGGCCGTGATACAACAGGTTCGCTAGGCGGAGCTAGCTATTGTCTGTTACTGCTGATGTACCGGATCCGGGAGCCATAGAGAATCCGCCTGTGCCTGTGGCCGACTCGATGCGCGGGACCAACACGGATCCCGAAGGCGATCCTGCCCCCCCCCCCCCACGCGGCGAGCCCAGACTGGACGCGGAGAGTGCAGGCGGAACCAACGTAGTTTGCTCGAATGTATCGTCTTCGGAACTTGCGCCCAGATCTGTTGTGGTGTGGGATCCATAGTATCTTCATCTGTTATTTCATGCACCAAATGTACACCTTCCGATTCCTGCATTGCATCAATATTACTGGAACCAGCAGAGTTAGTAGTATTAGGTACATGACTATTACTTCCCCCGGAACAAAAGGAGATAGATTTTCTGGAAGGAGCGATATTTCGTTCCTAAGCCGAGCTCCGGCATTCGGATGTAGAGAGGAAAAAGGAAACACATCTTCATCAAATACCACATCTCGGGAGAGATAGATACGACCAGTATTGGGTTCTAGACACTTGAAGCCTTTATGAAGCAGGCTATATCCAAGGAAAACACATTGTGTCGAACGGAAGGCCAGCTTTCTGGTATTACAGGGTCTCAAGTTTGGCCAACATGCACACCAAAGATCCTGAGAGACATATAATCAGGTTTTTCATTTAGAAGGAGTTTAGCAGGAGTTTTGTTATCTAGAACCTTGGATGGAAGGATATTGATGAGATGCGTAGCGGTAATGAAAGCTTGATCCCAAAATTTAAGAGGCATGGATGCTTGTGTAACAAGGATAGCCCTATCTCCACAATGTGACGATGCTTCCTCTCAGCTCTCCCATTCTGTTGATGGGTGTGAGGACATGAGACACGATGAGATATCCCAAGCTATTGGAAGAAGGAATTTAATTTTTCATATTCCCCTCCCTAGTCAGTTTGCATACAGATAATTTTTCTGTTGAATCTTCTTTCAACAAGATTCTGAAAATTCTTGAAAACTTGGAAAACTTCAGATTTATGTTTAAGAAGATAGATCCAAGTATATCTACTGAAATCGTCAATAAAGGACACATAGTAGATATTATTACCAGCTGAGACAGGAGCAGGACCCCACACATCTGAATGTATCAAATCAAGGGAGCACGACTTTTATTATTCGAGATGGAATAAGGAAATTGACGACTCTTTGCTCTCTGGCAAGAGTCACAAACAGACTCATGATCATGGCTAACAGAATAAGGTAACAAATTGTTTCTAATGACTCTCTCAACAACTGGGAAAAGATGCATGACCCAAACGACTACGCCATCTCCATGTGGATGGCCTACTGACATGACAAGCTTGACGTCGTGCTCCTGCCTCTTGAGACCTCAGAGGGTAGAGGCCACCCTCACATTTTCCCGATGGAGAACTCTCTTCGTGACCCGATCCTTTATGAGAAAATAATGAGGATGAAATTCAACATAGGTATTATTATCAGATGTGAGACGATGGACAGAAACAAGGCTCTTATTAGCACTAGGAACATGAAGAATATTTTGTAGATGAAGATTTTTGTTTGGGGTAGGTAAAATAGCATGACCAATATTACTGATCTGCATACCTGAGCCACTTGCAGTGTGGACCTGATCGGCGCCCTTATATTTGTCGCTGATCATCAGCTTCCCAAGATCGGCGGTGATGTGATTAGTTGCCCCACTGTCGGCGTACCAATTTGTATCAACTCCATAAGTGCCCATCTGTGCTGCTCCAGCGGTCTTGGTGTAGGGTTGATAGTCTTCCTCAAAACGGTGCCAACAGACATCAGCTTGTCCCCTTCTTCTTGCATACGTGACATAATGGTCTGGAAGTAGTCTGTCCACCATTTGGTGTACTGGGGAATAACACCACGACCACCGAGACCACGGCCAAAACCACGGCCACGGCCACGGGGTCCTCCACGACCATGAGATGCAGAGTTGGCCGAGGAGTTGTGACCACCATTGTGGTTGTTCTGCAGCATCTGGAGGCGCATGTCGTAGGCAAGAATCTGGGCATACAGATCACTCAGAGATATGGGATCAGTACGACCAAGAACGGAGGATACCAGCGGATTGTAGTCGAAGTCGAGGCCGGCGAGGATGAACGTCACCAGCTCATCATCATGAACTGGTCTCCCGGCAGCAGCTAGTTCATCTGCCAGGCTCGTGACCCTGGCATAGTAGACGGCAGCTGTTTCGCTGCCCTTCTTGCAGTTGGCCAACTGCATGCGAAGATTGGTCACCCGCGCTTGGGACTGTGCCGAGAACATGCTCGCGAGCGCCGCCCAGACGGATGCCGAGGTGATCTTGGTTGCCACCTGAGCAAGCACCTCCCTTAATAGGGAGTTGATGATGTGGGACAGGAGTTGTTGATCTTCCTTGAGCCACTTCTCGTAATCTAGATTGGAGATCACGACCTTCGTCTTGTCGTCCTTCACCAGTTCCAGGGTTTTGGCCGGTGCTATCTTGGTTCCATCTAGGTAACCTTCATACTGCGCGGCCCTGATCCCTGGCATGATCTGCGCCTTCCATAGGAAGAAGTTCTCGCGCGTGAGTTTCTCGGAGATGGAAGAACCAAACGGCGTATGGCCGGATGGCGCGGTGCGGGGCGGTGGAAGAAGAAGGAGATGACGACATAACTAGACGTTGTTTGGTGGAAGAGTTGCTCCGATACCATGTAAAGATGGCGATAATCGTGACTGCCTATCTTCGCTCATCACGTTTGCATGTTATTATATATATATATATATATATATAATATATATATATATATAATATGTTACAAACTTGAAGTACAAGGAAGTTGGTTGAGGAGATAGAGTCTTAACTAAGCCTAACAACCTATGCATATCTTATCTCAACCAAACTCTCCCATGACGCATACACCACGGATCATGTCACGGCACAATGTGTTACACGTTAACAGACTCAAGGACTCTTAATACATTACGTTTCCTAACAGAGATCACTGATGTTGTGCACTATTGTATGTTGAAATGATCACATGGAGGTGGCAGGGAGTCCGGCACGATGTCCTGCAGCGCGACAAAAGTCCAACTCGATGGACGTCAATATGATCTCCTCCGACGCGACCGAGTCCGGTGCAATCTCCATCTCTTTTTCGTCCTCCGAGTCAAGAACAACTAGCAAGGGCTTCTTTGTCGCCATGCATGGAGTGACCGATAGCAAGCGAGGGACTCTCTCTCTCTCTCTCTCTCTCTCTCTCTCACACACACACACACACACACCGTCTTGTGTGGTGCGAGCTTTCATGAGATGACTACAAGAAAGGAGACTCGATTTAATGTCCTCCTTGGGATTGTGCAACGAGAGATGAAGGACCGGGGCAACGTCATCCAAAACATTTGTTAAAGGATGCAAACGACTTCAATTGTGAACACCCAATTCCTCTCCAAATGACTTCAAGTGTATGAAGGGATTAGTTAGTAGTTCGGTCTCATTTAGACACCAGCTCCATTCAGCATAGAACTACTATGATATGGAGCTCAATACACCATTTTTATGAAAGATATAAAAATGATTAGTGAGGAGAGTGGACAAAGAGTTTCAGATACATCTAATTATGCATAACAATTGTTAGTTTTTTTTTGAAAGGATATTGCGAGTATACCATAAAATTACATTGTATCAAAAACGATATAGACAGATCTAAAAGTAAATCATTAGATGATAATGCTGGAAAAAAACGTCAAGGTATTAGGATTTGACAAATCTCAAAGCTAATTCTATAAGCAAAGGTCCAAAACAGTACAAGCATCGGCGGATCCAGGGGGGCCTTGGCCCAAAAATAGACATGAGATTTCAGCTAAAATTTCTCTAATTTTTGTTTAAATTAGTTCAAAATTTTCTGCGGCTAGAAAAAATAATAGAAAATTCAGTCCAAATCACCTCAAAATCTACCAAAAACCTCTTGTGAGCCAAAAATACAAGGAGAATTTGGTCCAAACTCGGCTCTCTATGTTTTTAGCCCCCCTCGTGAGCCGATTCTGGATCCGCCACTGAGTACAAGTAACTGCCTCTCTCACAGTAAGGGTGTCTAACTTAAATACTTAATAATCCTTTTAAGCATTCCTATTGCTCCTTGTTTTAAAAGTCTTGCATGACACCTTTATATTGGTTTCACTAATATATATATATATATATATATATGTATGTATGTATGTATGTATGTATGTATGTATGTATGTATGTATATAACTTCTACCCTCTTATTTACATAGTCTCAGCTAAGGTCGAGTCCTATTTCTAGTAGAATTCTACATTTAAGTCCTAATTACACACATCTCTTGAGTCCAAGTGAAGCAACATTTGAGTCTACAACAATCTTCATCTTGACTATAATCCTTTTAATTCATTATGCTCCTCCAGGAATTCACTCCAAGTTGGCTCCCTCATTTTTTGATTTATGCTCCGACCTTCAAAGTATACATCACCATAATGTGTGTCTATGTCCAAGCAAGAGTGCCTAGATCTTCCATCTGAGAGTTTTTTCACTGTATATTTCGGCTGATTACACCAACTTATCGTATGACCCTACATGTTATATGTTTGTAATACCTCCAAACTTGCATACTCGCTAGCACAGCATGATTGATCCAAGCATGTTTTCCTTACAACTTCCTCTCTAGAACTATTAGATTTTGCAAATAATTTTTGTAGTGGTGTACTTGACTGCAATTGAAATTTGAGTTCCTGTCATTGACCATAAACAATTTTATTTCTGTGATCAGAATTTTTACTAATCTTCCCGTGGTTAGACCACCTTAAGATTTTTATATCATGGCATTCTCATTAATTCAGATACTTTTAATAGCTACCCTGTCCTTGATAGTTCGCATGATTACCTTCAATGTTAAGTTATTATGATCCTTAATATATGAATTAGTATTGTTTTATGATCTTATATTAGTTAGACTCTTGTATGAATTCATTATTTTATCTAGACTATACTGTATTGTAAGTATGCTAATCCTATGATTCATATCATGTTCTTCAATGAATACATGTAGATTAGACTTCCGATCATGTTTTTATGCCATCATGTAGATTGCTTTGTGCCCAATCTGCGGTCATTGCCACGAATGTTTTATATTCTGATAAATAATTCAAAGCATTGTAGTAGAAGCACTCGCAAATTTATACTCATTGTTGATCGTAGTTTGGGAAATCTTATATACATATATCAAGCATTCTTTCAGCGCTAAAGTTCTTAAAAAAACTTGAAACGATTATGACTAATGAGCTGTATCGAAAGCACAGTTTCTTAAGAAATCTTTGCGAAATTAAATTGAAACTGATACAGTGATAGGAATTGCTTCCATCGCCTCCCGTTGCCTTCACATTATAATAATTTGTATTGATTTTTTCGTCGAAGGCAAAATAGTCATTCAGCCCCCACCCTCTTGACCCGCACTCGCCCCCTCCCCGCCTGACCCGCACCGCCGCCCCCAGACCCCCGTCCGCTCCACGCTCCAGCAACCGCCTGTCTCCTCGCTCCCTCCCTCGCCCTAGCCGCCGCCATGCTTTCTCCCTCTCCTTCGACCGTCGCCGTCGGCCTTCATCCTCCCTCAGCCCTCGCTGGTCGCTCTTGTCTCCTCCTGGCGCCCTCTCTCGCCTAGGTCGTGGCCCCATGCCGTAGCCACCGCCGCCCTGTGTGGTGGAGTAATGGAGGCCGGACGGGGCTCTTTGGAGGGCGAGGACGAGACGACGACGTTGGAGTTCAGACCGATGTGGATCGTTGTGGCGGTCTGCTCGCTCATCGTGCTCCTTTCGCTCATGGTTGTTCGAGGTGCTGCTCAAGGTCAAAGAATAAGGTTCCCTCATTCCTCCTCTTTGCTTTTTGCAGTTCTTTTTCAGTTTTGTTTGTGCTATTTTATGCTCAATCGTGTTGTTCAATGTTGGTGTAGTTGCCATTACCAATTTGTGTGCTTATTTCGGTCTAGTTCTCACTACGAATTCTGTGATCATTTAGGGAATGTTACTGAAAGTGCTGTCACTAGGGAATGTTGCTTATGATGATTACATAGCCTGTCATATGACTTAATGAAATTCGGTGATGACCTTGAACTTGAGAGGCACTGGAGCTGTGTTAATTGTGCCTTGTTCTTAATGCTTGTCATGGCTGTCATCAAACCGTGTGAGACATCCATGCCGAAGCACTGATCTGACGTTCAGCATCTGATGGCTCGACTGGATGGCTCACATGGTTCCCATGGCTGTCATGATTTCAGTTAAAGATGGCAACGGGGCGGGTTCGGGCGGTGGAGCGTCGCGGACCCGCACCGAAACCCGATAATAGAACCCGACCCGCCCCCGAACCTGTAACGGGGGAAGATCCGCCCCCGGCCCCGAACCCGCCGGGTCCCCCGAAACCCGACGGGTTCCCCGAAACCGATAAGTTACTACACAGGACACAACCTGTTCTAAATTGACGCACACCGCACCGCACAGGAAACAATTCCAATACGGCAATACATGATCACTGACTCACTGAGACAATTCCAATACAGGAACCAATTCATTGCATTACAAAATACAGATCAATGCATTACATAATTAAAAATTTAAAGCAATCCAAGGCCCCACACCATTGCCGCAACAAGAAGTCAAGCACAATGCACACAGCACACTGCAGACAGACTGCACACTGTAGTACCACTGCTAATGTACTAGTACAGCCATACAAGAACTGAATTATTGAAACATACAATTAACAATCTAGAAGAGTTTTTAAAGAGTTTTTAGAAGCCTCCATCTTCATTTTATGGCATCAGCTCATCAACATCAATCATCAATAACTGTGGAATCTGGTGCATCCTGCAAAGTAAAGATAGAGTTTTTTAGATAATGAATTCATTATCAAACTAATTATCATTTCACAACTAGAATATGGAAAAATGATAGAAATACTATTTCTTCATCTTCTTCATCAAGACAAGTCATCATAGCGCCAACAAACAAGACTGAGACCCTGCAGTGCCAAATTGTTTATAAATTTACTTGCAAGAGATCATACATAATTATACAATAGATCATACATAATTTACATTTACCTAACATGTTGGCACAGGACCAAGCTTGCATACACATAGTGCTTCTACCATTGATGGTGCAAGCTACTGCGATGTGGACTGATTATTCTCCCACTAGTACTAAAGACTGATTCAGATGCCACTGTTGTCACTGGAATAGCAAGGACATCACGTGCAATTTTTCGCAAAGTGGGATATTTTAGTCCAGCATGTTCCCCACTGAATGATATCCAACTCTTGTGTCCTAGGTAGTAATGGCTCCTCCAAGTACAAATCCAACTCTGTCCTTACATAAGTAGAGGTCGTTGTTGGTTGCTTTGACATGTAATCATCAAAAGTGTCAATCCAGTCTTCATCTTCCATGGTTTGAGTACTGCTTAACCTTCCATCGGTTGTGGCAACATCCTCCATTGGATCTGGTATTCCAACACCAAATTACATAGCATATCTTTCACTTTTTGCACAACATCTTTTGTTGTACTTTCACAGCCACGTATTTTAATAAAAAGAGCACTCAACAGCTGTAATTTATATCTAGGATCTAGGACAGCCGCAGCAACCATCAAACCATGGACATCTGACCAATATTTATTAATTTATCTTTCATCTTAGTAGACATTTCTTCTACCATGGGTATATCACTACTTATCCACTTCCTAATAGACAATAAAATGTTGGTGATCTTAGGAAGAAAAGGTTGGTTGTGACATATTTAGTTCCTGATAGTAATTCTGTTATATCATAAAACATCTGTAATCTGTCACAAAGATCTCTAGCAAATTTCCAATCTTCTGTTGTTGGAACACAAGGAGCTTTGGAAGCCAAGCGTTCAAAAACATCTTGGTACGAAAGTGCAATGCTAAGCATAATATAAGTGGAGTTCCATCTAGTCTTACAATCAAGGGCTATTCTTTTTTCATATTTGCCTTTCATTTGCACTGCCATTTTCTCAAATTTTTCATGTCTTTTAGGAGTGGCTGACCAAAATCCAACACTATCACGTATACTGTTAATCCCCTTCTCCATGACACTCATTCCATCTTTAACAAACAAATTTAATATATGGGCAGCACAACGCATATGAACTAATTTACCATTCAACATACAAGAGGAGAGTGGCAACTTGCCTTGCATGACAGCCATGTTCTTCGAAAGATCATCATTACTATTTCCATCATTTGCTTGACAAGGTTGTCATTGACGCTGCAATTATCAAGAGTAATGGTGGACAAATTTCTCTCAATGCGCCAATCTATCAGGACCTCATGAAGAACATCAGTGATGACCTCTGCTGTATGTGGGGCTGGAACATAATGAACCTACAAAACAAATAGAACAACACAACTAATGAGGACTAACTAATAATCGGCTGGAACATAATGAGGATTACAAAATAGGAAACCAACGATTACCTAATAAGAAGCTTCTCAACTTCCAGTCATCGTCAAAAATGTGTTGTCACAGCCATATAGCCCTTTTTCTGATGGTTCGCTGTCCATATAGCTCCCGACGATCTCGACCAACATGTCGTCCGGGAGAGCCAGCGGGTACCGCCTCGCTGCCATGGCGCTTGGTGTCGAGCACAGTTGTGGAAGATTGAACGCTGGTGGAAGATCGAACGCTGCCACTGATGCGAAAGCTCCAGATGGAAAGAGAAGATTGGGATTAAATCCCGCACCGGAGGTTGCCGAAGAAATCGAGGGAAGCGAAGGGACGACGACAAAATCGAGAAGAAAACCCTCGCGTCCACACTCTGTACTTATGCGTACGACCAACTGCGAGAGGATAGGCACGGCCAGCCAAGGGGAAACGGGTCGGATGGCTGGATCTCATTTTTTTAATCAAAGCCTTTTGTAATTTTTTTGAAATCAATTTGATTATTTATTTGAATGAAAAAATTAGTGAGTACTTGCATTTCACAAATCTCGCTTTGTTGCGAAATCCACTGCTAAGTACACGTTGCTCTGGAGGCCCAAAGCCCAACCCAAAGCCTTTATCACAAAATCCAAACCCAACCTGGCATGGAAGCCCAAATTGGTGCTGCGGTCTAATTTGGCCTTCATCCAAGGGAAAACTGCCGACTTCCTCGCATCAGTCCCCATCTCCAGAAAGCCCCAATTCGCTACAGTGTCGTCTCTGACATCGCCGACTCCGCCGTGCCTGGAGACGACGAGGAAGCTGCCATGGCAAACTTCGAGGTCAACCCGGAGCCCTTCATACCTCCAGGCTTCCACATTGAACAGTGGTTCGGCCTGCTCGAGGACGGGTCATCCTCTCTGGAAACCCTCCCCGTCGTCACGATGAGTATGCTATCGCAACTCTTCATCCTGCTCCGGAGCATAATCATCAAGCACCCCATGATGCAATTGACGAAGTCGTAGAGTACTTTGAAGAGGTTCGCCACGTTCGGATTGAATCTGCTGCTGCCCCTCCCCACTAGGGCTTTGTTTGTTAAGATTTTGTTCTATCAATTGCGAAGCAAGGTATGGTCAACCAGAGCCACCTTTGTACTGCTGGTTGAGAGAGATTACTCTAGGGGAACACGATCGAGGTCTGAACCTGAGAGATTGTCCGTTCACATCAACATGTTGGGTGTTATTTCTGTGCTCCGCCTGATTATCAGTCCAGGCATTATATTGAGCAGGCTGTAAATCTATTTGGTTCTGTTCTAACTCTGCCTAGCAATGAGAACTACAAGTCCCGGTACCGGTGAGATGCTCTGTCCTTCATGTCACCAAGATCCCTAGAAGCGTTCTGCTATACAAGCCCCACAGGCCACATGGGTGCAGTTGGGCAGTCGTGGTCAGTTCCAGTTTTTTGTGCTTAATGTAGATCACAATGACAACAATATGCCTGGTGATGAGGACCCTGTTCCAGAAAATGGTAATCCTCACCCTCTGCCAGGGGAACTGCACAATGATGGCCATGAATTTTGGGAAATGTTCATAATCTTCAGGAAGTTGAGCAAGCCAACATAGATGAGGCTGGCAGCAGCCTGTTCAAGATGTTGCACCTGCTGAATTATTGAATAATGGCTGGCCACAATGGCCTCAGCAGGAAGAAGCTGTGGGCCAGAATGATTTCAACCATGTTCTGGCACAGGCAAATGCTATTGTTGAACATGTTATGCTTCAACACCCTGATGCCCCTCAAGTTAGTGAGTCAGTCAGCTCTGATGTGCTTAATTTCTTCAGAGCACAAGGCCCCCCTGTCACAATGGAATTGCCTTCGGTGAACATGTCTTCAGCTATTATCCCCTACCTAGGGACTTGTTTGGAACCAGAGAGTGACTACTCCATCAGATGGTATGCAAATCAACTGGGCCTGCATCACAATTTGGCCCAATTGGCCCAGTGCCATCAGTTCAGATGCTGCTTCAGGATATTCTTCTCTGGGCTGCACACCAGCAGCAGTTCTTGTGCCTGCCTGCTACTATACCAAATTCTTTGGCCTCTTTCCACAGTCTCAAGCTTAAATGGTCTGCTCTGCAACAGAATCAGCAAGCCCACTCAGGGTTCAAAGTGCACAAAAGATGTCTCTTTACTGACCCAATGTGGGGAAACAACTGGGAAGCTTCTTCCTCTTCAGCCTCATCTGCTCTCGTCCTCAGCTAACCGAATAAGGGAGGAAGACATCAATCAGTTCATACCAGAGGCACCTGTTGCAGACTTGCAGCCCAATCTGGTGATCCAGGAATTTCAGATACCCAGTTTGATCTGGTGATGCAAGATGCTTCTGCCACAGAACCAGATTCCACAGCTCCTACTGCTTCCTGCTCCTAAGGAATCAAAGCCAAGAAAATCAAGAAAGAGGCCTAATCCAGTTGTTGATGATGAGGTTAAAGGAGCACCAACTTCATACACCCATGGGTTTTCAGCACATGGAGCTAGATGCAAGGTCCAAGCCAAGAAAGCTCACTAATGAAGACAGCAGCCAACTTCAGAAGGATCTAAAGCTGTGGAAGACTTTGGATCCTCGGGATCAGTTTCAGCTATGCCATCCATCTTATCCAGCATTTAGCTCTTTCTTTTGCTTATTACTATGTGTTGGACTTGAATGTACTCTATTGTTCTGCGGTTTTTCATATGCTACTTTCAGTGTTGTGCATGGTTAATGTACATGTTGGAGTTAGAACTTCGAACAACATTTCAGTTTTCAAATTTTTAAACGTGTTCTCTAAACCTAGTGCATGCTTTGATACATGAGTTTCATTATGATAACACATAAAAAGTGCCACTGCACAAAACTGTAGGCAGATTCTCACAAAACCATCAATAGCTAGCACATATTGTACTACTACATTGTTAGCAGCAGAATACCACAACAACTATGATCTGATACAATATGAGATAGAATCTAAGCAGTAGCATCCTCCATGCTACTGTCATTCAGCTTCAGATCTGCAAACGGAACTGTCATTCAGCTTCAGATCTGCAAATCGATAGTGCTAATTGCAAATGTATCCCTGAATGAACTAATTTTCTACAACACCTGGATGCGAGAAGCGGCGAAATCATTCCTTCTTGTTAGTGTACGACGGCGGCCACGTGCAGATCGGCGTGGTGACGACGGGTCCTCGTCCCCCAGGGGGGCGGCGCCCGCGAGGCCTGGTGGTGGAGGTGTGTGGATGCCGCAGACGAGGTCGCGTCCTCGTCCTCCTCATCGTCATCCGAGGACGACGTATGATTATGATGATTAGTAGCCGACCCCGATGCTGCTGCGGCGAGGATGGACGACGGATCGACGCGGTGAGATGGTCGAACGACCCTAGAACAACCCTAGCAAACGATATTGCCCCAACTATACTACCGAAGAAAAATATTCATCTACTATACTAATTGGATATCCATCCTAACTATACTACTCAAAACACCATATTTTTACAAAATATGATTTTACAATTTTACCCTTCATAAAAAAATAACGACAATAATGGAATTACCACTCCATTATTTGGAGTCCTAATCTCCCTAATTTCAAAGGTGATGGGAAGCAATGTGATGTACAGGGCTCCACCGATCATAGACACACTTATTGCCTCCCATCGCCTCGCTCACCATCGCTTCTCATTGCCTTCGCCTCATATGGGCCCATAGTCATAGACACGTCTATATTTTCTCCATTGCTTCTCATCGCTTCTTCAACCATTGTAAAAATTTGAATGTTTTAACTTCCCCTTTAACCAAAACTGTTGGGTACACGTGATGAATGCGAGTTCAGTAATCATGGCCTGAAATTTACTCGACTCGTTACTAGGTACATTTTACAGTTGGAACTGGTTGAGATGTATTCCCTCTCTGCTCTGAATAATCGTATTGTTGCGGGGCATGTCATACCTGCGGTTATTGACGCTATTGGCATCATCTTCAGAGTTCAGAGGCTAGCGAAACTGCGAAACAGACGGATTGACTCAGGTCCATGAAAAATTTGACGGGTGCAGCCCAGCCCAGGATCTACGGTTCAGAATGGATAGGGCCAATATAGTACTCCGTATAACCTAAGCCCAAGTGGGTGAGGTGTGCGGGAGTTTGCTGCTGTGCAGTGTTTCACGAGAAAGAGGTTTAAGCGAAACAGTGGACAAACACACGATTTATAGTTGTTTGTGATAAGTGATATCCATGGGAGCCAGAAACTTGATTTTTAAAACTTTGGGGGAGACTAGTAGTGTTAAATTTTTTAAAATATTTCGAATTGAATTTCAAAATTTCAATGGAAATTTCACCGTCATAGACCTATGCCCCTGCTCGCCGCATTAAATTTTTAAAAGTTGATTTATGGTTGTTTATGATAAGTGATATCATAATTTTTTAGGAAAATCCACAAATTGTAGCAAACTTAAAGTATGTTATTGTTTACAATTTTTTATTAACAAGACCTTGTATCATTCTTTACATAAATTATATCATCATTTTTGGGTGTGATTGGTAGGCAGTAGGAGGCGGTCCTTGCACGCTTTAGCGGGGTGTATTGTGTTCTAGCGTTCTGTTTGGTTGCTCGAGCTGAATCAATCGATGTATGCACCCATACACTTGAGGCCACTGTAATGCAGGCTTTCCATCCGCAGAAATCGAGCTTCCCTCCTATACAAGACGACTTGATTTATGCAGGATGCAGAGATCTATGTGTCAGACACCTAAGACTTTGATCCATACATGCAACCAACACGATCCCGTTTCGTACTGGACCAACACCAAGACAACCAAACACGACCACATGTACGAGCTCAACCAGGCTCCTTTGGTCCTGCATAGCCCGACCATCCTGGATGAAGTCACCTTCTGCAACCAACACACCCTGTAGTAATCCTTATAGATGTATCCTGCAGTCTACAGTAGTTGGCATGGTAGCACCCCTCTCCCTCGGCTGTCACTATATTTTGAATATTACTGTAAACCAGTATATTGTCCGTGTTAACGCTGCGGAAACAATAGTCACAACTCACAACAGATTTGGTGATAGCTAAAAAAAATTTTTATGGCTTTCACTAATAAATAGTGCTCTTAGAGCGTATATTTAATAAGGAAAATTATCAGAGGAGAGTATTATGACAAGTACGTATATTGGCAGCTTTGGGTCAGGGGCTGCGACAACGAGCTCGTCAGTCGCTCATGTACCCATCATCACGTCCTCCACTGCACCGACACTAATGAGCTCGGCCCGACACTAGACGGAGTCCCATGGATCTAGACGTACGTGTAGACGAGCCCCGGTCATTCCATGCGGAAATATGGCAACCACTCTAATCTCAACGATATAGGCGAGGGTAGGCACGGTCCTGTGAGGGAGCCTACACCGGGCGAGTCGTCGCTGCTGAAACCCTAGTCGTCCGCCGAACTAGGAGAAGGAGGTGAAGGCGCTCGATGAGGACGGAGAGAAGGGCATGGTGCCGCCCGAAGTGGAAGATGGAGGTGCCGGCCAAGAGGAGAAGGATGTTGTGGGGCCGAGAGGGAGACACTGCCGCCGCTGGTCTAGTCGTGACACCAGTGGTAGATGCAGGATCAAATCTACATGCATGTGGCGAACTTTGTATGTGTAACTTATGCGACGAAGAAATCGTGTAGAAAATAAAAGATAATAATATGGTAAAATAATAATATACCATAAACCTATTATAATTTTATAAATGAATATACAATTATATTGAAGATTAACTGTGATTGATGGTAAACATAACTAAGGTCTTGTTTAGTTTTCCCTAAATTTTTCGTCCTATCACAACGGATGTTTGGACATATACATGAAGTATTAAATATAGACTAAAAAATAACTAATTGCATAGATTGTGACTAATTTGAGAGTCAAATTTTTTGAGCCTAATTAATATGTGTTTTGTAAAGTGCTAGAGTAAATATTTGATACTCATGGATTAACTATGCTTAAAAATTATCTCGTGAATTACTCTTATTTATTCCATAAGTTTTATTAATAGTCTACTTTTAATATTTTAAATTAGTGCTGCAGTATCCGATGTAATACGCGAAGATTTTTGTGTCCTGGATCTAAAACAAGGCCTAAATAGAACTCTAAACATACCGTAAGATTAACTAAACATGCATGCTTGTAATAGTGAGGAATGAACATACCAATTGAAGTAGCATCGTTGTTAGCTTATTACTGTTTCTGTCCATCATTGTGAACTTAGTGGAGGCACGGCCACTCGTCAGCCGCGGTGGCACTGGCACCAGCACCACGGGTCCACGGCAGGATACTCCGAGTCTAGGACACGCGGCAAGCAGCGCGATCACCGTGACTCGGTGAGGCGATGCCGTGCGGCGCCGGGGAGACTGTAGCCCTCGGCGCTTGGCGATAGGTGATCGGACCGGTCCTGTTTGTTTTCGCTTATAATCAAAATCGAAATGAAAATAACTGAGAATCCCATCTAAACATGTTCAAGGGATCAAAATAATCGGAGATTGAATCAGAACTGCGTTTTCTGTATCGTGGCTTCCAGCTCGCGTTTTGGGCCACCACTAGGATTTTTCCCGACTGCCCTCTCCTCTAACTGCCACACCTGTCCGTCGCTCACTTCAGTCTTGGCTCTGTTGTATTGCTCCTGTCTGCTCCCCTGCACTACTCTCGATCAGACCACGGGGCGGGCACGGTGGCGGCCTCTGCTCGGCGCGTCACTGCAGTTGGGAGCACACAATCCTCTCTTCGTGGAGCACGGGCCCTCTCTTCGCGGAGCTCCGCGGAGGACACGACCCTCCCTCCCCTATGCTTCCTACCTGATGTCGCTCGCACTCCCTCGTGTTCTCTCCCCGTGCTTCCTATCTGATGTCGCTCGCACTCCCTCGGTGACCTCGACGGATCTCCTAGTCGATCGATGCGATGTCGAGTTAGGATATGACCACAGGTGGAAGAAGGCACTACTAGAGAACAGGCCTTTGGACGATCTATCAATTGAGCTATAGTCGGCCAAAAATTTGTGTCTGAGGCTAAAGACCTTTAGTCCCGGTTGTAAGACCAACCGAGACTAAAGGTGAATCTTTAGCCCCGGTTGGTATTACCAACCCGGACTAAAGGTCCTCCCCGGTTGGAATACCAACCGAGGCTAAAGGGTGGGTTGTGTACTAACCGAGACTAAAGGTCCTTTTAGCCCCGGTTGGTGTTACCAACCGGGGCTAAAGGTCCTTCCCGAGTGGATTCAAAAGGGAAACGTCCAGAACTGTATCACGTGGGTTGTGTAGCTCAGTTGGTAAGCGCGCCTGAGGCTAGATGTGCTGAGTTCGAATCTCACACAACACACATTTATTTTTCCTCCCTAGACCTTTAGTCCCGGTTGAAAGCACCCGGACTAAACCCGGGCCTTTAGTCCCGGATTCTTAGTCCCGGTTGGAATACCCGGGACTAAAGGCCCTTTCTGTAGTAGTGAGGGTATATTGTCTTTTTTTGCACCGCATAATACTAAGTTACCAAACACCTTTGTTTTATGCGAAGATTTTTTAGATCGCGACTTATGTAAAAATTCATGATTAAATTATAATCGATTACTATATAAACGGAAACAAACAGGGCCGAAGCCGGATGACTCACTGTGCTCAATCTATTCGCTTTCTACGTGGACTTCAAAACTTCGAAACTTGTTTTGGATATTGTTGAAGATGTTTTATGAAAATCAAACAGCAAAAAAAAAGTTTATCTATTAAAAAACCCGGTGTTCCCTCGTGTCCCACACTCGGCTTATTCCCCACACGCCCTTCTCCCCCCGCCTACGCCCCCCCCTGTGTCGAGCTCTCCGGCCGCGCAATGGTGGCCTCCTCCCCATCATGGATCCAACCGTCTGCGCCCCTCTCTACCGCTCCCCCTCCTCGTTATTGAGCATCGGTGTTCGACCACCCTTCCTTCTCCTCCTTGTTGACCCCACTCTCGACCACACCACCCCGCCGGAGCACTAGGATTTAGAGTTCGTTGGAGCTTCGGCACTTGGGCCGCGATGAATCCTAGCGCCCTTGGCACCACCCTCCCCCCCCCCCCCCCCCCCGCCATCCCTCTAGCTCCGGCCTCCGCGAGCCTCGCCGACCTGGCCCGCACACTACTACCACCGCTAGCTCTCCTAAACCCTCCAACCACCACCCCCACCCCTGTCCCCCTACCTCCCCCCCTCCCCAGTCAGGCCCTCCTATACCCACCAAAGTTGGAGAAGAGAGATGGGGAGAGCTCGCCAACCCTAGCCACTGCCACCGCATTGTCGTCTTCGTCTCTGGTGAAGGAGGAGGAGAGGCCGCATGATCGGACGACAACGACAAACACATGGATAGGACCATCTCAAAATCACGTGTGGCCCAATGCTAAAACACCCCAGTGTGTTTTAGCATTCCTGAAAAAAAATCGTTGGCGCTCAACGATAGTTTGGGTGACAGAATTGTTTTAGAACATAACTTCGATACTCGTGTGTGTTGGAGTGATAGGGAATCCATGGATCAGAAAATGAGACATAGGCGGAATCCTTCAGTTGACATACTCAACTTGTTTTTCTGGCCTTTGAAATTCTACTCTCTATAATTCCAAGAAAAGTATAATAAAACAAAAACAAAAAAAAGATAGATAGATAGAACGACTAAAGAAAAAGGCAGACATAGGAGTCGAATTAACTTATAACTAGACTAGGATGCGCAAATCACCAGGATATTATGCATGTGAGGATTCCCTCTCGACCAGTTGCAAATGGCGTAATCTACAAGTACCCGAGCATGATGCATGCCATCATCCCCAGGGCCGCACCAATCCACCAACTGGTCACTCGCGCCACGTGGCCACGCGACGGCGCCGGCGCTTCAGCAGTGTCCGGAGCCTCCGCGTCATCGCCCTTCTGCGAGGTCGGAAGCGTCGTCGGAGATGGCCGGCGCAAAGCTAACGACGGCGGCGCAGGGCTCGGCGCGACCGCCATCTGCCTCACCCTCGGCGCGGTCGGCGACGGCGGTGGCAGCGGCAGCGGCAGCCGCGGCCTGGTGACGATGCCCGGCGGCACGACGAAGTTGCTGATCTGGAGCACGGAAATGTTGTACGGCCTGGCGGTGACCGCCCTCTTGAGCGTGGCGCTGACCAGCGACCCCGGCGCGGCCGAGACGAAGATGGCGCCGCCGCCGCCGCCGCGGCCCGTGGCGGTGACGTTGAGGAACCCCGTGCGGTTGAGCGCGGTCCCGTGGTCTGGAACAGCGTGGTGACCACGGTGGGCTGGCCCCGGGGCAGCGCCGCCAGCTTGGCGGCGTCGATGTAGTCGAGCGCGACGTGCACGGAGATGAGCTCCCGGAGCGCGGCGCGCGGCAGCCTGGCGCTGCGGCGGAGGAGCCAGTCCACGGCGGAGTTGTCCGGGACGAGCACGGTGACGGCGCTCCGGCTGTTGACCTCGCGCGCGACGCGGGTCCTAGAGAGGAGCAGGTTGAAGAGCTTGAACTCCGGGTACCGCCGAGGATCTCCGTGACGTTGAAGGCCGCGCGCGCGTTGCCGCCGGTGGTGGCCGTGGTGCGGCGGCGACGACGGCGGCGGCGGCGGGCAGGAGGAGGAAGAGGAGCACGAGCATGGAGGTGCTGCTAGGGGCCATGCGTGTGCGCCGATCGATGCACGCGCACGTACGTACGTACTCGATCGCACAAGCAGTGACTGATCAATACCGCACGGCGTGTGGCACGTACAGCGATATATATAGAGGGCTGGGTGGGCATGTCATGGGCGCCTCGACAGCGCGAGAGAAATTAGAGGACAGGAGGGGTTTAAGGTCTGTGCAGTTGGAGTGCGTCGTGGAGACTGATCTCACTCTCACGCAGTCTGACCAATTCTTGAGGTGCATGCTCCCTGAAATGCAGGGGCAGTTTGATCATGCTAATGGCCAGGATAACCGTCTGACCAACACTAGTTCAGCTCCTCACCAGCAAAACTTGTGATGACCAGGATTCCCCTGTTTCATGTTTGTTACTTTCAGTTCAGTAGGGTACCAACAGTAGTTAAGTTTTTAGTTGTAGAAAAAAATATGGGCCTGTGCTGGGCCGGTGCCCATGCACTGATAGAGTGGGCTCATCTGAAGCCCAACTAAAAATCAGCCAATATGACAAAGCATGCAACAAGGTAGCAGCTAGTCGAGTCCAATGACATCAGAAACCAGACATTCGGCATTCAGCTCACCTCACAGGTCGCCCACTGTTTCGCTGTAATCTATTCCCTATAAAACGTCAGATCATCATCGACAGGACGTCGGATATACACACCTCTGATCGAACTCTGATCTCTCTCCCTGGAATCCAGTGAATGGCACGCGCGTGCATGGCCGTGAATAATTTGTATCCACATGCAGCGCGACGAAGCCATGCATGACCACACGATTTATAACTTTATCAGAAATCTTCCAATCAAAATGAAATGATATCATCACACACCATACATACGTAGACGTCGTAGGGCGTGTTTGTGAATCATTGTCAAAATTACATTCACTGTATGTGCCCAGGATGGTGTTATTTATTCTGTTTTGGTTGTAGGGAGGCACTATAGATGGATCATCCCATGCTTCGCCAACAGGGACACGGACAACAGCGATGGCCATTGAGTTGTGCAATGGCAGGAAGTATTTTGTGGAGCTGTAGTCTTTTGTTTATCTACTACGGTTTATGGCAACGACCAGCAAGATCGAAGGCCATGTGTTTATGCTGAGTATTTTGGGCAAGGAAAGTATTTTGGTTGGGCAACAGCTGCTGCATATTTTAGGTTGTCAAGCAACATATGCAGATTCCATTGCGCTTCAAGGCATGCATGCTAGTTGTGGAGCAGCAACTGCATACTTCTTGTTCATTGCATGCCAGCTTGTGTGGGTAGCTGCATACAACATGCATGCTTTGTGCTGAAGTGTCTGCATACAACCATCAAATAGCAGCTAGCTGGTACTGGAAACTATCTACTCAAGGATGAAAGCATGTTGATTTTGGTTGTCAAGCAGAAGCTACCTGTAGTTCTGTTGGGAGGTACACATGCCATCAAAAGTGCCTGTTAGGAGTTAGCACTTTAACTTGTGCTGCTTGTTAGAGTTAGCACTTTGTAACCTGTGCTACCAGTTAGGTACCTAACTAGAAGGCTAACTAGGAGGCACTAACTATTATATATATTTGTATTTATGAACAACTTGAATGATGTTATAAGATTATTGAATATAATATTTGTAGTTCAATGTCGATGAATGGTTGCATCACTTGTTTGTTATATTGTTTTAGTGGTCAACTACTTACTGAGAGTAGTGGTTTTAATGGCTAAAGAATTTGTATTTCTGGGAATTAAAATTGGCTGGAATGATATTCCCTGATGGAGGCAAACCATCAGGGAAGATGTCTACTAACCGAAGGGGAAGTTCGGGCTATCCCTGACGGTTCAGAGGCTGACAGTGAAAGTTTAAAATTTTACTGACAGTTTAGGTATCGACAGGAAAAGTCTAAACTATCCCTGACGGTACAGTAGCCGTCAGGAGATAACCCTGGCGGGAAGCAGACTGACCGACGTGGTTGTCTTTCCTACGGTTTGTGACCGTCAGGAACTATTCCGTGACGGTTTTCTGTCAGGGAAAGTCGACTTTCCCTATCAGTTTTCCCTGACGGCAACCGTCACGGATGTTCTTCCCTGACGGTCTTGGTACTTTTCCCGACGGTTCCAGCCGTCACGGAAAAATAGGCCCAAGAGCCGGGATGGAGAGAGTCTGTCCAGGATGATGAGAGACAGGCCGAAATGGTACAATTTGTTGTGTTTGGTTGTCTTTGTTGTTAATTCAGTATGGTACGAGATTCTGTTTGGTTGCACGTATGCATGAGAGTTTTGAGTCTCTGACACATGATTTCCTGTATCATACCTGAATCGAGTCGTCCTGTATTGTGAGGGAAGTGAAAATTGAGAAGACGAAGTCATGCGGGATGGAGAAGGACACATGTATGAAACGAAGCGGGCAAAACGTGCGACACTGGCAACCAACACAGCACACGAATGAAAGCATACTGGGAAGCCATGCCAGGATGGTGTGGTTGGGGCACCAATCACCCCTGTATAGGGCACGCAACAAGTCACCAAACCCGGCCGGCCAGCTCTGAGCTCTGCACCACCATGCATGCATCATCGCCATCATCATGCATGTCCAAGACGACCAAAGCCGGCCGACATGCATGCATGGGTGGTAGTACGTCGCGTCGGAGGCCACATGTCCTTAAAACCTCGCATGTGTCCAGCCTCTCTTGCACATGCTATCCGTTTTGTCCGTCGCCGCCATCGTCGATCATCATTCATTCATGTCATGTCACGTTGCATTGCATGGAACATGCATGCAATTTGCAATGCGAGATGCACACAAAAAGGATAGGAAGCTAAGGTCGTAGATAATGTAGTTTATGCGAGGTGATCAGGAGCAGAAATTATGACGTTAACCATTTGGCATTAGGCTTGGCTTGGGACGAAGCTAGCACAAGCATGCAGGTCGCGAGCGCGTGGCAGATTGTGCTCCCACGGGTTACTTGTATATTCATTCAACTCTCGTCGCCAGTGTAACGTCATAGAAAAGGGTCGATATTTACTGTACGGCGATGCTACGTGAATGGAGACAACCAACACGTATCTATCGCGCTTTGTTGGTGTACGTGCTGCTGCTGCTGAACGGACATGTATGCATGTGTCCCAGCCCAGCTGCCCAGGAGATCCACAAGTGTGTGGCTAGCACTAGCAATGCAACGCAAAGTCGTCGAGTTTCGCGTTCTGACACATGCTAGCGTTGACGAAATTCATTTGCTGTCCGATATACGTCTGAGAGCTTACGTTGCGTATATATTGTTTATATATACATGCGGATCATCGTCATCACTTGTTTCTTGCATCACGTATATATATTATTGTATTATAGATATACACTCCATATATAGAGAGAGAGATCGAGAAGATTGGTGTACCCTCAAATTGCCTTTTCTGTCACTAAACGCAACAATGATCATCGTCAGCTTCTGATGAGCCATTATTTCGTTCCTTATTGCTCTGCATCTCTCTCCGCAAGAAGCCGTACGTGGGCATGCATCGTGTGCGCACGTCGCCATATATCAGTTCTGCAAATCTATATGCAACATAATTTATCCATGCAAATCGTGTGAGTATGTATGTGTGTTCCCTGCTGCCCCCGTCATGTTTCCCTTCACCGTCCTAAGCAGTCTAGTGGTACTGACAGCAGGGCAAAACCCACTGCCCCAAAATGGAAATATATCTTAAATGTACACATTTTTGCATCACAGATAAGTGACGTTTTAGGCATTGACATAATCTCCAATTGTACTAGTAATTTTGAAGCATAAGAATAACGGCAATGCTTGTATTAGGATGTCCGTCGGCGTCTATCTGTGTCGGATGGATCTGCTCGCAGACTGGGAGGCCAGAAAGCGTTCTTATCCCCTCCCTTCGATTTCTTAAAAAAAAAAAAATATTTGTTGTGTTGTGACCTTTTACTACGCTCCGTAGAGAGCCGAGCCACGCCACGCCATTGACCACGCTCCTCGCTTCTCCGACCCATCTCGTCCACACCCCCGCTCCATCCATGGTCGACGACGCTGTTCTCCTCCGCCACCCCGGCAACGTCCTCACCCCCCCTCCCCCTGCCCCCTCCGATGTTTTCTTTCCTCAAAACGACATCTTCCTCCATCGGGAGTCCCAACGTTTGCAGATCCAGCGGCCCTCTCTCTCGCCGCCCCGTGAGATCCAAGGAGCACGATCAAGATCCACTCGCCTCCGGCGACATCTTTGGAGGTGTGTGCCGGTGTTGCAGGGGAGTCGGTAGCTCTCCCCTACCTGGCACGGCGCTCTCCCCGCCCACTTCCAGCTGCACCCCCCTCTCTCATCCCAACGACCGACGAACTCTGCCCACACAGACACCTGGCAGCCATGACAATCCCTGCCAGTCTCTCTCCCCCATGTTGCAATTTATTTGTTTCAATTATTACAGACATTTCAGAGGTACATTGCAGTTGAATCATCTGGATGTTGTAGAAGTAGATCTGAGATATTGCATATGTTGCAAGCGTTTTAAAGGCATGTTGCAAGTGTTTTGTTCGAAATGTTTTATCCATTCCCAGACTTACTGTTGCAGGCGTGTTTGATTTGGATGTTGTATAGGTCCCACATATATGTGCAACAGTATATTTCCAAATATTTCACCGGTTTCAGTCTTCTATTGCAGCTAGTGTTTTCACGTTGCAGTGTTATATCTTGATGTTTGCATATGTGTTTTTACATATGCTGCAACTATATGTTCCAGACGTTTCATTTTTTTTAATTTATGTTGCACTCAAGTGTTTCGTGTTGTTCGGAGACTCAGGGGACGTCGGAGAATAGGACGCGATGAGCAGATAGATTGTCGCGGCGACAATTTAGGGCGACACCACCAGGGCCCGACAAGACAGGGGTGGCGCTTGCAGGGGACGAGGCGAACAGATGGAGATGGGGGCAGGGAGTGAGCATATGTCAGGAGGCGTGCGGGAGGCGTCCCGATGGAAGTTGGGCCCACGCGTGTATGTATGAGAGCGGAGGGGTCAGGCGGACATGCTGGCAGAGGGAGCAGCGCGAGTGTCCGAACGATCAGACGTCAGAGCGCTAGCAGTTCTTTTTTATAATAGCTTTGTTGCGGTGCTTGAAGGAACCCACCGGCCGGTTCCTTCTTACTTTTTTTTGCAGCCTTCGTTAATTATAGAAAAGTAACTAAGGACAGTTTAGTATTTTCTACTGTACATAATAACTCGAGGCAAGCCTAACAACCTCTCTCCACGGCCTACATCGCTTCACTGTGGACTCCCGTCCCGACACGAGCCGTGAGCGGCGAACCTAAGAGATCCTCCAGACGCGCGACGACGCAGTAGACGCCCGCATTGCCCTAATGCCTCGCGCCACTCGTACTTTCCGCCGTCTGCCCGTCGCTCCGACGTGCGGCTCCTCACGGTCGTGCGGCTCACGCCGACGTGCCCCAGGACTGCTCTTGCGCCAGCTATGGTTCTCTTTCTCCTTCTCCATGACTTCTGTGACTGCCCCATCGCATCAGGGGCAGAGCTATGTTTTGACTGTGGTGCGGCCGCACCCACGCAAATTCAAAAACAATGGAAAGAGTCAAATTTTCATCATATTTACCACTTATAATTTTTATAATTTATAGATCCTTGCAACCATAAGACAAGACGTACCCCTCATATTTCTCTAGCTCCGCCACTGCATCGCATAGCAGCCTCCAACCACCGGCAGTGAGGGCCGAAGGATCGTCAGGTACGTCATGAGCATGACCTCATCCGTGAAATATAAGGCTCCTCAAACTCATTTGATATGGATATGGTATAGATGAAGTATTGTACCCTTTCAATTTATAATCTATCTACCCTACTAAAACACTGTTTTTTCTTTGCTTGGTCTACCAAATAAAACCTTGCCTGAGATGACCCTCCTCCACACATCCCAGAAAATGTACGCAGAAAAAATCAGTCCATAAAAAAACAACTATACATATTGCTTCTCAATCTTCTCTCCTTACTCACTCATATCTCACGGTTAGAATTGGTTGCATGGTTATCCTCATCTCTCCCGTCACTCTTCCATGCCCGCGGCGCCCAGTCCCCACGCCGAATCACAGCGGCCAGAGTTCGATTCCTCCGCCTGTCTTTTTCTTTTCTCCGAAAAAAGATGTCGTTCTCACATTGCAGCCAACCACAACACTCTCCGACTCCCAACATGCCTTGCGACTCCTCGTATCGCGGCTAGGGTTTCTCACCGTCGCTGCTTCTCCGAGGCTGGCGTGGGGCCAAAACAAAGAAAGTAGAGGAAAACTCAAAATTTCATGGATAACACTAGCTGTAGTTCCAGAGATTGCATGAAGATCTCTCCATATATATTTAAAAAAGTTATAATTAACGATAGATTGGTTTAGTGAGCATGCGCCATTGAGAAAAAATACGGAGTACTCGTACACCCACATGCAAGGTAATACTACGGGCACTCTCCTCGATAGCCAATAAGAGTGCTACGGAGTACTTTTGTAAGTTGTCTCATCAAAATAGTATTTATTTATATGTCTCATCTAGCTAGCTATTTGTAAGTTGTCATTGAGAGCCAATAGCATTCTTCCTAGAGATCAAATAGCTAGTAGACGTAGTACGTACCTACTAGAAAACGATCAAACGTAGACCATTTGATATTTTTCACTGCATTCTGAAAATCAAGCTGTTACAAGCAGAATTAACCTTCTCAGAAGCTAGCGTTGAGAGTAGAAGAAAGAAATACTAGATCGAGTTCACGCAAGCGCTACTACTGCAAGCAGCTTGTGAATGTAGTCCAATCGTGTGTTGGTCTAATGAATGAGGTGGTCCATCTTCTCACTTCTCATTTTTTTCTATTTGGTTGGTGAATAGAATGAGTTGATGCATCACTACCTTATTCCTCATAAATCAATAAATAATTAGTATATGCATGAAGAATAAGTTGGTTCCACCAAAATTCATAGAATGAACTCATGATGCATCACGTCATAAAACATGAGTTGGTTCATAAACCAAACACTCTACGAGTGAGATCATCTCTCGATGGAATGGAATATACTAGTAGTGCTAGTCCTACTGCACCACTGGTCACCGGAGGTGGAGGGTTTTGCGTAGAGGGCAACAAAAAGGCAGCAGCTAGCTAGAGGCCGGGCTGCATGCAAGCAGGGAACAGCGGCCTCCATTTCGGTCAAGGAGACCGCCCATCCGGCCCCATGGAGCACCTCCACGTTGTCGCCCATTACTACTCACTGCACACATCTCCTCGTCTTTGGATTCTCAAACCAGGGCTGCCCCTTAAACTATTCGTTCTTTGCTCTTATCCATAAATCACTCGCTTTAATTACTCCCAACTCTTCTTGGCTCTTGTGCTCTCTGTCATTCTCTCTCTCTCTCTCCTTCCTCTCGAGTTTTGGCCGTATTCCAAACCTTCAACAGTCTCCGTTCTCAAATCAAATGCAGTGGCTGCCCCATTTTTAGACAGGACAGCTGGGGGCTGGGGCTACAGTGCAGAACAACACACACATTCAACTTCTCTACACACTACACACACAGGTCTATACTATCTATATATACTGTGGCTCATATATAGTATTCTCACATTCTTCTTCTCCTACTATAAGCACACAACACAGGTCTACATCGATCAACATCGATCTTTAGCTCATCACATTCCCTTGCACGGTTGCACTTTGCACTGCACCTTCTATCATAGGCTCATTCACCGGCCAGCAAGGCCGCCGCAGCAGATCGACCTCCTCCATGGACATGGACATGAGCTCAGCTTATCCCCACCATTGGCTCTCCTTCTCCCTCTCCAACAACAACTACCACCATGGCCTCCTTGAGGCCTTCTCCAACTCCTCCGCTGCTCCACTCGGTAAGACTACTACTACTACTACTAATGCCTTGCTTGAGTATGGGGAAGCTCGACATGCATGTTGTTGGGTGCACCACTGGATCTTGTATTTGTCACCATGTACTCAGCGATCATCTTCTCCATGTCCGTCGTTCTTATATATATATATATACAAGTAGGAGACGAACAGGGTGCGGCGGTGGAGGAGCCCCCGAAGATGATGGTGGAGGCTTCCTCGGCGGCGTCGGTGGCGCGGGCGTCCCGCCGCCGCCGGCGTCGGTGGCGGCTGCAGAGGATCACCACCAGCTTGTCTGCGGCGAGCTGGGCAGCATCACGGCCGGGTTCTTGCGCGCCACTACCCGCGCCAGCTGGGACGGTGGAGAACCCCGGCGCGTGACCGTGGCGGCGATGTCGACGGACGTGGCGGCGGAGTCCGACCAGGCGAGGCGCCCCGCCGAGACCTTCGGGCAGCGCACATCGATCTACCGCGGTGTCACCAGGTAGGCGACGGACGACGGCGATCCACACGCACGCATGCATGCATCTCGCAGGGGTTTCTTTTTCATCAGCAACAAAGCTTGATGAACTATACCCCTAGTTCATTCAAGTAGGACGTACTTCTTATGAGTGTGTGACAGCGGCGCTACTTTTACCTGACATTCATATATGGCAAGACCACCTGGAGTAGTATTTGACTGATAAAGCATCTAGCAACACATCTGTTCAACTTTCTTGATTGGTATTAATTAATTTCATGGTGTTGGACTATTAATTCCATGTCATTTGGATTCAAGTTTGTGCTAATAATAATCTGGGTGTTTTTTTTTTTTTACATTTATCTTTGGGCCGGGATGCCTCGATCGATCAGGCACCGGTGGACAGGGAGATATGAGGCGCACCTGTGGGACAACAGCTGCCGCCGGGAAGGCCAGAGCCGCAAAGGCCGCCAAGGTATATGCATGCATGTCACACAGACTTGGCACTGACGATCCAAGAAACCTGCAAGCATACACATCATACGCAATATCTACTCCGATCACTAACATACATGATTTCTCCTTTCTTGCAACTTTCTCTCTCTTGGCGTACGTGGGGCATCGGTGCTACACTTCATCAGTCTACTTAGGTACGTCAGCTTCCACACCTCCCAGTTTCATTCGTTCAGCTTCACTGAAATTAATTTAAATCAACATCAAATCAAATGGTCGTACGTCTTTCTGAAACTAACAACTGTGAAATGTGGGGGAAAATTGTAGGAGGCTATGACAAGGAGGATAAGGCTGCTAGAGCTTACGACCTCGCCGCACTCAAGTACTGGGGTGCTACAACCACGACCAACTTCCCTGTAAGAACCAAGTCAATCATCTCATCGGCAACACTAGCTAGTACGCCGTACATTGCTATTGCCATTCTTAACACGCATGCCGAGATCGCTGATGAGGCGTGCTCACGTACGTACCTGAATATGATCCATGGTATGTAGGTGTCCCAACTACGAGAAGGAGCTGGAGGAGATGAAGTCGATGACGCGGCAGGAGTTCATCGCGTCGCTGCGGAGGTGAGCACCCAGCAGCCAGCGTCCCCAAGTCACTCACATGCGCGGCGGGGCACAGGACTCACCGCCGCGCATCCTTTTCCACGTACACACCTTGCCGTACGCGAGCATGCACGCACGCACGCACAGTCGCATGTGCGCGTCTTTCCTTGGCTCCCACATGTTGACCTGACTGACCGACCCTCTGTGTGCTCTCGCTCCTGCCCTTTAATTTTGTTTTGTCAGGAAGAGCAGCGGCTTCTCACGAGGTGCCTCCATCTACAGAGGAGTCACAAGGTTAGAATCTTTCATCTTTCGAGCATGATTCATGCCAGTGACTAAACGAGCACGCGAAAGAAGAAGAAAAAAAAAAATGCAGGAGTCTGAACATAATTTGCAGTCTCAACAATGGTAGCAGCTAGCAGTGTGAATCTGGTCAAATCTTTGTTAACAGTGGGATTGTTTATGTATGTATGTCTGACAGGCACCATCAGCACGGCCGGTGGCAGGCGAGGATCGGCAGGGTGGCCGGAAACAAGGACCTGTACTTGGGCACCTTCAGTAAGTGTTTGTTCTTCACTGAAATGCTGCTGCTGGATTTGAAAATTCCTTGTCAATTATAAGAACCAAATCAAGCCCACTGCACACGAGCTAATTTTTTTAGTTGATCGATTCATGCGAACCAAACCAAAGCCACTGCATGAGATCGATGGCTGACAAAACGTACATGACCCGTTCTGATTGGCTCTTCGATCTGTGTGCACCACATCATCACAGGTACTCAGGAGGAGGCAGCGGAGGCGTACGACATCGCCGCGATCAAGTTCCGCGGGCTCAACGCCGTGACCAACTTCGACATGAGCCGCTACGACGTCGACAGCATCCTCAGCAGCGACCTCCCCGTCGGCGGCGGGCGCGCCCCAAGTTCCCTCTGGACGCACTGCAGCCAGGGAGCGCCGCTGCGATGATCGCCGCCGGGGCTGCCGCGGCGTCGCAGGCCATGCCGCCGTCCGAGAAGGACTACTGGTCTCTGCTCGCCCTGCACTACCACCAGCAGCAGCAGTTTCCGGCTTCTGCTTACGAGGCGGCCTACGGCTCCGCGTGAACGTGGACTTCACGATGGGCACCAGCAGCCACAGCCACAGCAGCAGCAACACCGGCAGCGGCGTCATGTGGGGCGCCACCACTGGTGCAATGGGACAGCAAGACAGCAGCAGCGGCAGCAAGCAGGGCAACAACGGCTATGCCAGCAACATTCCTTATGCTGCCGCTGCCGCTGCCGCTGCCGCCATGGTTTCTGGATCAGCTGGCTACGAGGGCTCCACCGGCAACAATGGAACCTGGGTTACCAGCAGCACCAGCACGGCTCCCCAGTACTACAACTATCTGTTCGGGATGGAGTAGGTGCACTGACAAGCTAGCTAGCTGAAATCAGGTGATAGGCCTAGGAAGCTAGGACTGACATTGAACTGATCACAATTTTGGCTGCTGCATATGCCCATGTATGGATGGCGTGCATCCTTCTGCTATTCATTCATGATTTTTCTGGCTTACTGTAGCAGAGAGGTTATGTGTGCCATCAACATTTCTAAATTCTAATTCAAAGCTCGTTTTAAGCTATATTTGGTCAAAACCAGTATGTGCATTCCAGAATATTATATAGCAGTATCCATGAAAGCATTCACCAATTTGCCGGCTGAATATGGATGTTAGGAGATATATACTGTAAAAAGAACATACTTGGGGACAAATGAATGAGTGCATTCAGATTAAAAATATTGCAGTTCCTGTGATGTACCTACACAGAACTGAGAGGGGATTAATGAAAAGAAAACATCCACAACGGCCAATGATGACAGATTATTTTCCCACACAGCAATAACAATGATTGCACAGAATGCCCTTCATAATCATAATTAAGCAAAAAATGCCATAGAATCAGGATAACTATCCTCTAGATTGTCAAGGACACATCGATCTGCTCTTATCTGACAGATGATACGGTAAAAATAACAAATAGTTGAAGCATCAAAGGACATGCCTCAGACTTATCCAATTCTGACGTATAAAATGTGCATAGGTAGTAAAATTCACATGCATGTTATGCCTAATTTATTCTCAACTAGTTGCACCAGGTAACGCCATGCATGTTGCATTGTACTAAATGTGCCTAGATGGTTGTATGTACGTTACAACACATAAATCTGCACAAGTATGGCACACTATTGTACATATATAGTATAAAACAACCCAAATAAGAGCCGGGTAACCGGATCTTTCAAAAAAAAAAAAACAACCCAAATCAGCTGCAAAACGTTCAGAATTTATGAAATGCCGTAAGGAGCACTCCCTCCGTTCAAAACACAAGACATATTTCGTTTCATTAGGACAATATTTTGAATAATTATTATGAAATGCCTCCGAATAGAATTGGGCCAACCTGGATCATCCTATGCCGTTGGAATTATGGAAGCACCGACATGATGTGGTGTTCCGAGGTCTCCCCCAGCATGGATCGTCTGATGGTGGCCTACAAGACTTCGGCGAAACTGTATGATGTTGGGAATTATTATAGCTTTGATGTAATGTAATCTCATCTCTTCCTGTTCCACTTTTGTAACCTGACTCCAAGCAAAACTTGGGCCAAGGTCCTACACCCACCAGGCTGCCTTGGCATCTGTGGTAATTAATCAGTTGGGGACAAATCGTTCCGTTGTTGCGTTCAAAAAATAATTATTATAATAATTTTATTTATAGATACAAAATTATAGTCATAAGTATTCGAATGTAATAACATTAATTTTGTGCCAAAAAAAAGTCATGTATTAAAAGAGATTATTAGTCAAAGAACAAAATATGTCAAACTGAGGGAGCAATTAGAAGAGTCTGACAATATCACGGTTTATGACTAACAAATAACAACCCAATTCTATATGATAGCAGAACAGAACTTTCAGAGTTCATATCAAAATGTAAGGACGAAGCCACAAATTCCATGTGTGTTATACTGCTATTCCATAATCCTTTTGACCATATGCTTATAGCACAACAACACTAAGTCGAAGTCTCAGGAGATTAAGGCTGGTCATGTCGTTAGTTTCCACTGTAATTTTTTTTTACAGCAATCAGAACATGGAGAATAAAGTGAAGAGCTCCACATGGGATCAAGGACAAGCACTCCAAAACTTAAGCTGCCAACTCTAGCTAGTCTTCAAGATTCTTACTGGGATTGCACACATTTGTAGACTAACTAGCCTGTGAGGGGCCTAATATTACTACTTAATTCGCTCCTTTTGATAAGCTTGCTGGAGGGTGTCTGTTGCATGAAGACGCAACACAGGGTTCAGATTACCTCTCTGTCCCTCTCTAAGCAGTTGACCAGTCAAAAAATGAGGCAGTGTGTATCAAACTACATGTACGAACAGTTGGTCCTTGTTTCACCTTTGCCCCCATTGGACCAAACCATCTTGCTCACAACTATCAATGAACTGGAAACCACGCTAGCGGCTTCACGCATGGCTGCAGTTTTTCCTTTCTGTGCCTGTCCCCTCTCTCTCACACAAATCCTAGCATATCTCACTTAGTTAACTAGACACAGAGCTCTTTCCATGGACACAGAGACAAACAGGACAACCCATTGACTAGCTAGATAGCATACTTCAAACAGTTGTTTCCAGAGGTAAAGTAGAGCTGAAGAAAAGGAAATTTACTGGCAAGTTCTTGGTAAGTGTAGAAGTGAATCAGAGTATACTAGTAATTCTCCACCGCCCATACTGGTGTGCGCTACAACTTGCAATTGTGCACAGAATTATTTAGAGTGCTGGCGTAAATCCAAAGGGCTAAATATAGTTTGTAACAACCACACCTAGGCACCCGTTACAAGGAGCCTTGGAGAATTATATCAAAGATGAGTTGATGAAATGAGATAGTGTGGACCAAAGTGTTTTATAGGATAGCCAAAAGAAAATTAGAGCTACTATATTTATATTGATTCAAATTGGTTGCTTGTGTTTGTTGATATTGTTAGTCCTAGGTGCACCAGCAGTCCACAAATGTTTGTTCCATAGAGTATACTGTATAAAAGAGTGAAACTCAAAAGATATTAAATATTTCACACGATGCGTTATATGCTATTCAACCTCAGATTAGCCTTTTCTGCGACACAAATATGGAAACCAGACCTTGTGTTGTTTATGAAAAGCTATGTTTGACCAACTGGGCAACTGGCAACAAGCCAAAAATTATGGCTGTTGGTAAAATAATCCTTATGATGTCTTTTTCAACATAACAGATTCACACCCTGAACATTCTCTCATGAGGACAAAAGCTTTTGTGGTTCACACTCCATAAATTAAGGCAGGCAAACCCTTTTAGTTAAGGAAAAAAGATGATTGCTAAAGTGGACCTTAGTCAAATACGGCACTGTAAAAAGGTGTTTCCTTTGGTAGTATAGGGGAGCCTTTTCCTTGGTTTTAAAATAGTTGTTTCTTTGCCCCTTTTTGTCATCTTTCACGTTTGGAAGTTATGTCGGGCCAGCATTTCATTTGAGTTGCTATCCAACCATCATACAGGCTGTACAGAAAGCTTATAGTAGGAGATCGAAAAGGCTGAAATGCTGTGTTAGTACGCTCAGTGTCTGTTGCTTCATTTTTAATCTAATAGCTCCATGGTATTCTGTAGTTCACATGAAAAAACCAAAGCGAGTTTGAATGATGGAAGCCTATCAGTTTGTTTGTATATGGATGCACTCTGTACTCAGAATGTTGGAACAGGAAGTTATTTATGAATATAGAAGATTGCATATAATATAACCAGGAAAACAACCACGTTCTGCAGAAGTAGAAACAGTCAAAACTTCTTAGTGTGCACAAGAGAATCCAAGGAAAAATGCACTTCCAAACCATCTGGCAACTTATGTAACGAGGCCCATTAGTATGCTGGTGTTACCTTTCCATTCTGGGACCACAAAGTGAGCAAAAGATACACATTCCTTAATCATGGACCATGGCATGCCTGATAAAAATATTATAGTTGATTAAGCACCTAATAAACTATAAAATTGGGTTTGCTAGAAGAATCTCAGACAAAGAGTAATGCTGCTTCATTTGATATTAATGATGCAACATGCCGTACACATCTTGGAAGAGAAAATGGTCACTATGGAGCCTAAAAAATTAGAGATCAAAGATATACTGTTTAAGCTCCATGCACCATTTCCTTGAGAGAAACTAGATGCATAACAGGTTGCTTAGTGAGTGTTAAAAACAATACAAATGGTATTGTTGGATGGTTCCAATAGAAGAAAACTGTAGGTCATCCTTTAGTTTTGCCAAAATAAACTTATCCACACCGAAATGCCATGGTAAGCTGACCCATTCTTGCATAATGCAGACTTCACTATTTGCTAAAAAAACTTATTCCCTTTATGCTAACAGCACTATGATTATACATGGGTAGCAGCTAAGAAGAAATGTACATTAGCAGATGAGTTTATGATGAATCACGATTCACAAAAATCCTGAGTTTTGCTTGACTACTATGAATGAATCTAGTATATAACTCTGTGTGTGTGTGTGTTGGGGGATCTCTCTCTATATATGTGCAAAGGAAAGACAATGGGCAGCATTGAAGGCATGGAATTTAAATCACACATTGTTCAACCTTGTCAAGGGCCTGGTGATCTAGGGTAGCTGGCCCTCGACTACGGAGTTCGTAGTCTCGTGCCGTGTCTTCCGATCGCGGAGGTTATGCCCCTCACAGCGGCTCGGGCTTGAGAGTTGAGAGAGAGATAGAATAAGGTTAATGATCTTGCTTGTCCTTTAAACCAACGTACGGTTACAATATATAGGGCCAATAGTCCCTACCGAAAACTACTAGAATTGGAGAACTGAAAAATAGAAACTAATCTAACTTTCCAACTGCTTCAGCCACCATGTCGCGGCCTGGCTGTCGCCCCGCACGATCAGCGCGTCCTGCGTGGCCCGCTCTGCGGCCCGTCGGACGTCGCGTGCACGTCGTCTCCTCGTATACGTACGACCGTACATGACATCTCTCCCCTCCTTCTGGACCAGCTCGTCCTCGAGCTGGAACGCCGGAAAACGTTCGCGGAAAGTGTCCCAGTCTTCCCAAGATGATGATGACAGCGGCTCCCCCTTCCAGCGCACGAGGACCTGGCGCACCCCTCTTGCGAGACGGGAGCGCTCCACATGTTCCGATTCTGGCACCGTGGCGCCGTTGTGGACGACGGGGAGAGGCGGTGGAGTGGTCGGAGGCGCGCCCTGCCACTTCTTCAAGAGCCCGACGTGGAAGACGTCATGAAGGCGAGCTCGGGGCGGAAGGGCCACCCTAACGGCGACTGCGTTGATCACCTCGATCACCTGATAGGGGCCGAAGAATCGGGGCTTCAGCTTGCCCATTGACGAGTCCAGCGACGCGCGATGGGACGGTGTCGTAGGCGCAGCAACACCCAATCTCCCACAGCGTAGGACACCTCCCGATGATGCTTGTCGTAGTGACGCTTCTGAATGGCCTGCGCCTGCTCCAGGCGGAAACGGATGTCCTGCAAAAACTCCTCACGCTCGGCCATAGTCTTGGCGACGGCCGCCACACGCGTCTCCCCGGCCTCATAGGAGAAGAGTCGGCGGATCCCGGCCGTAGACAATGCGGAAAGGAGTGTCGCGGAGGGACGTCTGGTACGCCGAGTTGTAGATGAACTCCGCCCAGGGAAGCCACCTGAGCCATTGGCGGGGACGGTCGCCGTTGAAGCAGCGCAGGTACATGGTGATCACCTTGTTCGCGGCCTCAGTTTGGCCATTTGCTTGCGGGTGGAACGCCGAGGTCATGTACAGCTTGGAACCCATGAGCCGCATGAGCTCGCGCTAGAACGTCGATGTGAAGACGGGGTCGCGATCAGACACCATAGATTGCGGCATCCCGTGGAGGCAGAACGATGTCGGCGAAGAACGCATTGGCGACGGATTCCTGCAGTGTATGGGTGAGCAAGAGGTATAAAGTGACAGTACTTGCCTGAACCTGTCCACCACGGTGAGGATGACGGACTTCCCGCGAACTTTCGGAAGAGCTTCGATGAAGTCCAGTCCCACGTCGGACCATACTGATGACGGCACCGGGAGCGGCAAGAGCAGCCCCGCCGGGTGCAGGTGCTCGGACTTGAGCCGCTGGCACGTTCCGCACGCGCGGACGAAGTCTTGGACATGCGACGCACGATCCCCGGGAAGTGAAAGTCACGCCGGAGCCGGTGCAGCGTGCGCTGGACGCCCTCATGGCCGTCCTCATGGATGGCAGCCACAATCTCCAGGAGCAGCGGGACGACGGCGCGATGTAGAGTCGCCCCGCGTAGGTCACCAGGCCGTCGCGGACAGCCCACGGCGCGGTGCGGGTGCCAGCAAGAATCTCCTCTCGGAGAGCCACAAGCGCCGGGTCCGCAGCCTGTGCTTGACGTAGCCTGTCGATGAAGTCGAATTGCGGCGCCGACAGGGCGAGCACCGCTCCCATGCTGTCCGCTGTGTCACGGCGAGACAGGGCACAGCAGACCACGTTCTGGGCGCCCGGCTTATATTCCCCCTCAAAGTCGAAACCGAGAAGCTTCCCCACCCAATGATGTTGAGGGATTGTGGCGAGTCGCTGGTCCAACAAGAATTTGAGACTGTAGTGATCAGTACGCACGGTGAAGTGGCGGCCCCACAGGTACGGGCGCCAATGGCAGACGCGTGGACGAGCCCGATCAACTCCCGCTCATATGCGGCGAGCGAGCGGTGGCGTGGCGCGATCGGCCTGCTGAAGAATGCGATCGGTGTTTTTCTCTTGCAGGAGCACGGCGCCGAACCCGTGTGTTGAAGCATCACACTCGACGACGAACGGCTTGCTGAAGTCCGGAAGGGCGAGGACCGGTGCTGACGTCACTGCCTCCTTCAGTGTCTCGAATGCTGCAGCTGCCTCTCCTGACCAGGAGAAGCCGTCTTTCTTTAACAGCGCCGTCAGAGGAGCCGCGATGGCGCCGTAGTTGAGGACGAAACACCGGTAGTAGCCTGCCAGGCCGAGGAAGCCGCGGACCGCGCGGGCCGACTTGGGCACTGGCCAGTCGTGGATGGCCTTCACCTTGTCCGGGTCCATGGCCACGCCGGTCTCCTTGATGATGTGGCCGAGGTAGGAGACCGACGTGACTCCAAAGGCGCACTTGGATCGCTTGACGAAGAGGTGCTGGCGGCGAAGTTCGGTCAAGACCGCGCGAAGATGTCAAAGGTGATCCGCCCACAACGCACTGTAGATTAGTATGTCATCAAAGAAACGAGCACAAACCGACGAAGGAACGGTCGCAGGACGTCGTTCATCAGGGACTGGAACGTTGCGGGCGCATTGCACAGGCCGAACGGCATCACCAAGAACTCATACAGGTCGTCGTGCGTGCGAAACGCGGTCTTGTGGATGTCCTCCGGCTTCATGCGTACTTGGTGATAGCCCGAACGCAGATCAAGCTTGGTGAAGAACTTGGCGCCGTGAAGCTCATCCAGGAGCTCCTCCACCACGGGTATCGGGAAAGCATCCTTGACGGTGAGCGCGTTCAACGCGCGATAATCGACGCAGAACCTCCATGAGCCATCCGGTTTTGCCACGAGGAGGACCGGCGATGAGAACGCCGACGTGCTGCGGCGAACGATCCCTTGCTCGATCATGGCCGCACATTGGCGCTCCAGTTCATCATGGTGGCCGCCGGGTAACGGTACGGGCGGACCGCCACCGGTGTCGCGCCGGGCTTGAGAACGATCGGGTGGTCACGGTCGCGCGGTGGAGGCAGACCCGTTGGGGCAGCGAAGACATCCCCGAACGAGTCCAGCAGGCCCTCCAACAGGGACTCGCCGGTGGTCGCGGCGTGTACTGCGGGCGCCACCGGGCACGCCACGCCGGACCAATAGACAGGGCGCCCGTCGTGGTGGAAGGACAGGGTGTGGGAGGTGACGTCCCAGGCGATGCGCCCTAGGGCGGCCATCCACTGGGTGCCCAGCACCATGTCTGTAACACCTCTGGTGTTTAACTGTAATTAACCTGACATGTCATCATCATTAGTCTTTAATCATCTTTTCATGCATTATGTTTGCCTAAATGCTTGTTGCATTTATTCCCTTTTTGTGTGTAGCAATCTCTTTTCAAAACCCTAAAAGCCCTAACCTTCCTATAAGGGCAAAATGGTAAGTTCACCTCTGTGCCTAGCTTTGTGTAATTCTTGTTCAGTTGGTGTCTTGAAGTTTTGTTATGTTGGCCAAGGTTCAAAAATCAAAAATCAGATTTTAAATCCCTTTTGAAAACCCTGATTTCCAAACCCTGGTTTTTACCCCTCTTTTATTAACTTAAAAACTATTCAAAATTTGAGGTTGGTCCTTTTGGAAAAGTTGTAGATCTTGTCAAGAGGGACAACTTTGGTGTTTGCAGATTTTCAAGTTCCCATACAAAATCAGAAGTAATTTCAAATTCCTCCAAACTTAATTTTTGTCCCTTTTTCGGTTTTCAAAAGAATCTCAAAAACTTTTGAGTTTCAGAAAAAGTTTATATTGGCAAAGTTGTAGGCCTCAAAATTTGAGCAACTTTGGTGTTTTGGGTTTTCTTCGTATAGTTCAAGTTTTGGGAGTAATTTCAAATTTCAGAAAGGGGAAGTTTGGCTTTAATATCGTCACTGTGCACGAACTTTAAAGCCAGGGGGCCCCGGCCTCCGGCAAGGACGCCGCACCGCGCGCGAGCCTCGCCGCCCCTGCCGAGTCCGGCTGACCCGCGCCCGTGCCGCGCGCGGCCAAGCTCTGGCGCTCGCTTTTCCTCTCGCCCCTACCTACCGCCGCCTCGCTCATCCCCTACCCTCTTCCTCTTTCCCCTCGGCCGCGACAGCGCGCAGTTGCCGGCCGCCGGCAAGCCGCCCCGCCGCGCGCGCGTTCCCGCCCGCACCAAGCCGCCCTACCATGTTCCCTACCTCCATTAATGTCGCCCGAACGCTCCCATCCTTCTAACCGGACCCTCCAGCTCCGCCCGCGCTATAAAAGCCGTCGGGTTCCGCCATTGCCGCCACCACGGCGCCCCGCACCACCGGACCTCCCCAGCACCCGCCGAGCCCGCCGTTGCCTTCGCCTTGAGCTGCTCCACCTTCCCGAGCAATCAATTTCACCCCTCCGCCCTCCTATCGCCGCGCGGGAGCTTCGTCCCCGACTCCGGCAAGCGGCCGCGTTTCGGCAAGAAGAGGAATTCGCCGTCGTGAGTGTTCCTCCCGTCCCTCCGACCCCTGCCCTCTCTTCCTCACCTCCGTGCGCTCCTAACCGCACCTCGGTAATCCCTTTTGGTGGACAGAGCCACCGGACGTCGTTCGCCGCCAGAGAGCTCCGCCGGAGTACCTCCACCGTCGAGCTCCCTCCTCCGACCCTGCACCGCCTCGCCGAGTCTCTCTCCCGACTCACGGTGAGCCCGCAAACCTCTCCCCACACTCGGTTTTCCCAGCGCAAGCCCAGAGCGGCCGGTCCGCCGTCCGTCTCGTCTGCGTTTCGCCCGAGCCCTCCGTCTCGTCTGCGTTTCGCCCGAGCCCTCCGTCTCGTCTGCGATTCGCCCGAGCCCTACTGTCCGTCTCGCCCGAGCCCCCGAGCCAGGCCTCGGCGAGCGCATGGTCTCCCGCTTCGCCCGAGCCAGGCCTCGGCAAGCACAGCTCTCCGCCTCGCCCGAGCCAGGCCTCGGCGAGCGCATGCTCTCCGCTTCGCCCGAGCCTCCGGGCCAGGCCTCGGACGAAGCAAACATTCCCGTCTCGCCCGAGCCTTGCGAGGAAAGAGCACAGTGCTTTTCTTTTCCTTTGGGCAAGTTGTGAATAGTGTTCCTTTTTCATCTTTTTGTGTGATTTTCTATGTTACTCCAAAAATTCTGAAAATTTTATGGTAGACTTTTTATACCATGTAGTATTTTAGAAAATATGAAAATTTACTTTTCTGCAGAAATTTGAAAATGTAAAATTCCCCTTTTAATTAATAAATGGATGGTTTTGGATTTTTAGAAAATCATGTGTAGCTCCAAAATCATGAAATAAATTTTATATGCTAGTTGTGTCATGCTTAGTCTCTGGAGAAATTTTGAGGCCTTTTCGAGCAAGTTGATTTTTGGGTTTTTATTTAAATTTTAAATAGCGCCTTTTGTAATTAAATGTTTGATTTTGTTAAACCCCTTAATGACCTCCAAAAATTATGAAATTTGTTTTGACATCTGTTTATACCATAATGAACCTATGAGATCTTTTGGTAAATTTTGGAGCAACTGCATAAAATGACCTTTTTAAAATAATTAGGAAAAATAGAAAATCAAGTAGAGTTATGTTGTATGCCCTGTCGTGTGACTTTTGGGATTGTTTGCTGTTTATAGACCGCCCCCTTTGGTCTATGATGTTGTGATGCCATGCTTGTTTTGTGTTTAGGTCGGATAAATAATGCTTAATAGGTTGTTTAATTTTGCTTAGAGATCAAAATAAGTAACTTTGTGTCTGTTCTAGAAGTTATTTACACGATAGAAAGTTGTGCTCTAGATTCGGTAGAATTGTCCTATTGTTCATGTCAGCATCCTCATAAGCATACATCATTGCATCCGTATAGTGACCGAAGGAGAAGGCATCAAGGTCGAGGCAGCCGCTGACGAACCTACTCCCGAAGCGACCCCGAGCTCCAACATCTGCACTGCCGACCCCGAGCCCGTCCTCCTTGCTCTTCAAGGCAAGCCCCGGTGCATTTAACCTTTCCTTGAATTTATAAAATGTTTCCTTAAATGCTTTTGAGTTAAATTATTGCATTAGGTTTATAGGAGTTGAGTGATATCCTAACTGATGCATTATCCACCTTGACCACTGATACACCCGAAGCCTGCTTTTCAAAAGTATTTGAAAAATGCTTAGCAATGCTTATTGATTTAGACCTTGCAATAAAAATGCCAATTTCAAAAGTGTGGTCACTTAAGAATTTTTTTTGGGAATTTGGCTTTACTCCCCGGCTGTTGGCTAGGTATCTGATCCGTATCTGGTTAATGGCGAGGAGAGGTTGTCCTTGCGTACGGTGCCGTCATGTTGTAGTCCGGGACTCAACAGTTGACACCGACCGGGACAGGGTTGAAAAACCGACAGGACCTGTACTTGGGTTAGAGTCCCGAGGTGCTTGTCGCTGGCGGAAAAATGTAGGGACCATCCGTATGGGGGCCTGCTGGTCAAGACTTGTAACTATTCACATACTACGGAAAGCTCTGGCTCCGAGGAATCCTTTATTGGACCAACAACCGCGCACTGGGAGTGGAGAGATGGCGGAAGTAGCATGTACCCACGTGGGTTAAAGTCCCGGATTGGTGTGGTGTACTGTACTTCCGGTGGCGTAGGACCGGGCCCAATCTTGGAGAATCGTGGATAGACTAGTTGGCATATGAAAGCTTGGTGCTACATATGCAGTGTGGATAGGGATCCTCACTGAGTATTATTTATCCGGATTAACGTTGCTCCTCGGTTATGGAGACTGGTCCACTGACTGTCAACGGAGAGTGGTTCTCAACTAGGATGTTTTGAAATGTAAAATGAATCATGAATGATGAAGAATTGAGGAATAATTGAATCTTCAGAAATAAAATAAGGTTTACAAAAATGCTTTTCTGCAAAATACTTGATCTTGCTTAAGCCTTACCTTGACTACCCTAAGCCTCTCATTCCTGAGTCTTCTCCCTTTTTCTTTAGTCGGGTAAGTCTTTGTGAGTACCCCAGTACTCAGGGTTTGTTACCCATGCTGCAGGTATGACAGAATCCCCGATGTGTCTTGCACCCTGCTGCGTGACCATCGTCCAGGAAGAGGCCGATGAGGCCGAAGAATAGTTGTACACCCTCGGGCTGGGTGATTATAATTATCTTTGCTGTTCTCCACTATGTTGCCTATGTCTATTCTATATCAGAACTTGGTTTGTAATAACTGCACCTAAATTTTTTTTGGAACCCTTTTTTGTAAAACTAATGTATTTAAGTCTTCCCTGATTTATTCCGATGTTTATTTGTAAAAGTATGCAATGCTGTAACCGAATTGTGAGATGATCTGCGGACATTGGGACTGATGTAGCCCGTTGGCGAACAGGTCTTAATCACATGGAACATGGGTTCGGCTGTCAGAGGTTGACAGGGACACGTGGGCCTGGATTAGGGTCGTTTCCGTCACAGAGTGGTATCGGAGCATCTCACTTTTACGTTGGCAGTATTCGTTTTTGCGAAACTTCAAAAGACCTTTTGAGTCCAGACAAACTAAACTTGACTATTTTGAGTCCAAAATGCTTATCCACTCTTGTCTCTTATGGCAACACTAGCTAGTGGAACAACATGTTTTAGCCCTATGTACCTTATTTATTTATTGCATTGCTTTGTTCCGTAGGAACGATTCATGCATCATGTCATAATCACTTAAGTAAACCTTCTTCTCTAAGTTTGTTTGGATAGTATGCCTTTACCTGTTCTTGCTAGCCTTTCTCATCATCTTCTCTTATCCAGACATGGCCCTCATCAAGCGGACTGCTCGCAAGTCGACTGACCCAAAGGTGTGCCACGCCATCAGTTGGCACCACGCGCTGGAGAAGAGATTGCCGAATCTCCAATGGTCGTCGCTTTCCCCGCCGCACCCGCAAGAACCTGAAGGAGGAAATCAAGAATCTGAAGGCTGAAATGGAGAACATGGAGCCTGACTTCTACCTTTCTCGCATGGAGTTTTATGAGGCACGAGCTTCCCTGGAGCAGGCCAACCGAACACGGTTCGCGCTATCGAGCAGCGCAATGATTCTTGGAACCCGCGAGGATGTCACCAGAGCCCAGCTCCATGGACTGCAGGCAATACACCGCCCAGATTGAGCAGTTCATGATATGGCTTCATGAGGAAGTGCATCATCTGCATGATCAACTCCACCCTTGGTACCCCGCGGTTTGGAAGACACCGAAGACGGAGTCGTGGAGGAACCTGAAGTGGAACACGAGCCCCGATCAGAATGAGGAAGTGGAACCTGCTGAAGATGTCCACGTTGAAGATGAAGATGAGGAGGAAGAGCCTGAGCTATCATCGAGGATGATGATTGATGACGAAGAGTTGATCTTCATCGATGATGACTAGAATCCTTGTGTCTGTACCATCTGCTTACCTAAAACCTTAGACTAGGTTGGGGGCGTTAGTCTGCCTGTTTGCCAAGTCTGGCATGTATCTTTCTTTTCGCATCTTTTCCCTTTATCGGCCCTGTATCATCTGTCAGTCACCTTATCAAGTCATCAGCCTTTGTATAGAAGAAGCTATCAGTTTGTTTGTGTTTGATTTGGTGCATCGCATTCTTTCTTCAGTCGCACTTTTGTCATCAAGCATGAGTTGCCCATGGGGGAGTTTAAAAGAAAGTTTCTGCATACTGTCGCCTGGAGGCGAATAAATACTAGGAAGTGGTCCGCAGTATACCAGTAATGTTGGGGAAACATGTCTTTCCTACCACCATGATAGTACTGCGCGATCAAGAGATAGATGTCATCTAGGCATGAATTGGATGTGTCAGTATAAAGCCATGATAGACATCTTGAATAGAGTTGTGAGAGTGGATATTCCTAACAGTACCTCCAAACTCCTTCTCCAACTTCCTATGCCTTAAAAACCAGCTACCACACACTAAATGCTACCCATGATCAAGGGATCCGAGACATCCCTGTAGTCTGTGAGTTCCCTGATGTCTTTCCTGAAGATTTACCTGGTCTGCCTCCCGACCGTGATGTTTAGTTGCTATAGAGCTAAAGCCCGGGACTGCTCCTATATCCCGTAGAGCTTATCGAATGCCTCCCAGAGAGTGGCAGAGCTGAAGATCCAATTGCAAGAGCTATTGGATAAGGGTCTCATTCGCCAAGTTCATCTCCTTGGGGCTGTTCTGCTATCTTGTGAAGAAGAAGGACAAAAGCCTTCGTCTGTGCGTTGACTATCGCCCGCTCAACGAGGTCACCATCAAAAATAAATATCCCTTGCCTCGCATTGATCTTCTGTTTGACCAGTTATCTGGAGCCAGAGTGTTTCCAAGATCGACCTCAGATCTGGCTATCACCAAATAAAAATTCGTCCCGAAGATATTCCAAACACTTTCACCACAGATACGGCCTATATGAGTACTTGGTCATGTCTTTTGGCTTGACCAATGCCCCTGCTCATTTCATGTATCTCATGAACTCTGTGTTCATGCCAGAGCTCGATAAATTTGTAGTCGTGTTCATTGACGACATCCTTGTCTACTCAAAAACCCCTGAAGATCATGCTGAACATCTTCGTATTGTTCTATCCGTCTCAGAGAACATCAGCTCTATGCTAAGTTCAGTAAGTGTGAATTCTGGTTGGATCAGATACAGTTTCTAGGCCATGTCCTTTCCGCTGAAGGTGTGTCAGTTGACCCCGGAAAAGTGTCAGATATCCTGGATTGGAAGCCACCTACCTCTGTTCACAAGGTCCGCAGTTTTTATGGGAATGGCTGGATATTATCGTCGATTCATCCAGATTTCTCCAGAATCGCCAAGCCTATCACCGAGTTGCTGAAGAATTCTGTGAAGTTTTTTGGTCACCAGCTTGTGAACAAGCTTTCAGACTTGAAGAAGCTGTTAACCACGTCACCAGTGCTAGCTCAGCCGAACGTCGAGAAGCCCTTTGATGTCTACTGTGATGCATCTGGTACTGGTTTGGGTTGCGTGTTGATGCAAGAAGGAAGAGTGATCGCTTTGCCTCGCGGCAGCTTAAGCGACATGAGGAAAATTATCCAACTCATGATCTTGAGTTAGCAGCAGTGGTTCATGCTTGAAGATATGGCGTCATTATCTGTTGGGCAGTACCTGCAATGTGTACACAGATCACAAGAGCCTGAAGTATATCTTCACCCAAGAAGAGCTGAACATGAGGCAGCGAAGATGGCTTGAGTTAATCAAGGACTATGATATCGAAGTGCATTACCATCCGGGTAAGGCGAATGTGGTCGCCGATGCACTCAGTCGCAAGTCATACTGTAATTGTCTGGTTATGAAATCCTATAAATCTTCCCTATGCTATGAACTAGAGAAGCTGGTATTGAAATAGTGCCACAAGGAGTCTGAGCAATGTTAGAGTAGAAACCTCTATCAGAGAACAGATCATAGCTGCACAGAAAGATAACCCGGAATCAAGCACATCATCGAAAAGATTCAAGCTAGAAAAGCTGACTGTTTCAGGATTGATGATGAAGGAGTAGTTTGGTTCAAGAACCGTCTGGTAGTTCCCAAGGTGCCTGAGTTGAGACAGTGATCCTTGATGAAGCACACCTGTCTAGGTTTTCCATCCACCCCGGCAGCAACAAGATGTACCAGGATCTAAGGCAGAGATTTTGGTGGACAAAGATGAAGATTGAATCGCTCGCTATGTCGCTCGCTGTGATACTTGTCAGAAAGTCAAAGCCGTGCACATGAAGCCTGGAGGAGAATTGCAGCCTTTATCTGTACCTGCCTGGAAGTGGGAAGATATCAGCATGGATTTTGTAAATGGATTACCCAAGACTCAAAAGGGATTCGATTCCATTTGGGTGATAGTGGACCGTCTCACGAAGCAAGCTCACTTCCTACCGGTCAAAAAAGTTATACCGCCCCAACTTATGCCACCTTGTACAAGAACAACATAGTGAAGCTTCCATGGCATACCCAAGACCATCATCTCAGATCGTGGTACTCAGTTTGTCGCTAAGTTCTGGAAAGCGTTCCATGCCTCACTTGGAACCAAGCTATTGTATAGCACGCTTATCATCCGCAGACTGATGGACAGACTGAGAGAGTCAACCAAGTGTTAGAAGATATGTTGAGAGCCTGTGTGCTCACCTTCGCAGTACTTGGGATCAGTGTTTGTCCTTGGCAGAAATTCTCTTATAATAACAGTTACCAAGAGAGCATCAAAATGGCACCCTTTGAAGCACTGTACGGCCGCCGTTGTCGTACCCCTCTCAGTTGTCTGAACCCGGAGAAAGGGAATTCTTTGGAGTTGACCTAGTAAAAGATATGGAAAGAAAAGTCAAGCAAATACAAGAGAACATGAAGATCGCACAGTCTCGACAGAAAAGTTATGCTGACAAGAGACGTCGACCTCTGCAGTTCGAGATCGGAGATTATGTGTACCTGAAGGTCTCGCCCACCAAAGGAGTCACTCGCTTTGGAGTCAAAGGAAAAGTTAGCACCCCGCTACATTGGCCGTTTGAGATTCTGGATCGTTGTGGTAAGGTCGCTTACAAGCTAAGTTTGCCCGATCATCTTTCAGCAGTTCATAATGTGTTTCATGTCTCCCAACTCAAGAAGTGTCTCCGAGTACCTGAACATGTGGTTGAAGTTGAGGGCGTTGAGCTAGAACCAGATCTGTCATACACGAGTATCCAGTTCGCGTGTTGGATCACAAGGATCGTGTTACCCGAAGAACCACCACAAGATGGTACAAGATCCAGTGGAACCAGCACTCTGAAGAAGAAGCCACCTGGGATCCGAAGACTTCTTAGCAAAGAACTATCCCGACTTTCTCAAATCTCTGTAAGATATAAGGTTTTGCCTTTTCCTTCTTAGACGTGGAATCTCGGGGCGAGATTTCTTTTAGGGGGGAAGGCTGTAACACCTCTGGTGTTTAACTGTAATTAACCGACATGTCATCATCATTAGTCTTTAATCATCTTTTTCATGCATTATGTTTGCCTAAATGCTTGTTGCATTTATTCCCTTTTTGGTGTGTAGCAATCTCTTTTCAAAACCCTAAAAGCCCTAACCTCCTATAAGGGCAAAATGGTAAGTTCCCTCTGTGCCTAGCTTTGTGTAATTCTTGTTCAGTTGGGTGTCTTGAAGTTTTGTTATGTTGGCCAAGGTTCAAAAATCAAAAATCAGATTTTAAATCCCTTTTGAAAAACCCTGATTTCCCAACCCTGGTTTTTACCCCTCTTTTATTAACTTAAAAACTATTCAAAATTTGAGGTTGGTCCTTTGGAAAAGTTGTAGATCTTGTCAAGAGGGACAACTTTGGTGTTTGCAGATTTTCAAGTTCCCATACAAAATCAGAAGTAATTTCAAATTCCTCCAAACTTAATTTTTGTCCCTTTTTCGGTTTTCAAAAGAATCTCAAAAACTTTGAGTTTCAGAAAAAGTTTATATTGGCAAAGTTGTAGCCTCAAAATTTTGAGCAACTTTGGTGTTTTGGGTTTTCTTCGTATAGTTCAAGTTTTGGGAGTAATTTCAAAATTTCAGAAAGGGGAAGTTTGGCTTTAAATATCGTCACTGTGCACGAACTTTAAAGCCAGGGGGCCCCGGCCTCCGGCAAGGACGCCGCACCGCGCGCGAGCCTCGCCGCCCCTGCCGAGTCCGGCTGACCCGCGCCCGTGCCGCGCGCGGCCAAGCTCTGGCGCTCGCTTTTCCTCTCGGCCCCTACCTACCGCCGCCTCGCTCATCCCCTACCCTTTCCTCTTTCCCCTCGGCCGCGGACAGCGCGCAGTTGCCGGCCGCCGCAACCGCCCCGCCGCGCGCGCGTTCCCGCCCGCACCAAGCCGCCCTACCATGTTCCCTACCTCCATTAATGTCGCCCGAACGCTCCCCATCCTTCTAACCGGACCCTCCAGCTCCGCCCGCGGCTATAAAAGCCGCCGGGTTCCGCCATTGCTGCCACCACGGCGCCCCGCACCACCGGACCTCCCCAGCACCCGCCGAGCCCGCCGTTGCCTTCGCCTTGAGCTGCTCCACCTTCCCGAGCAATCAATTTCACCCCTCCGCCCTCCTATCGCCGGCGCGGGAGCTTCGTCCCCGACTCCGGCAAGCGGCCGCGTTTCGGCAAGAAGAGGAATTCGCCGTCGTGAGTGTTCCTCCCGTCCCTCCGACCCCTGCCCTCTCTTCCTCACCTCCGTGCGCTCCTAACCGCACCTCGGTAATCCCTTTTTGGTGGACAGAGCCACCGGACGTCGTTCGCCGCCAGAGAGCTCCGCGAAGTACCTCCACCGTCGAGCTCCCTCCTCCGACCCTGCCCGCCCGCCGAGTCTCTCTCCCGACTCACGGTGAGCCCGCAAACCTCTCCCCACACTCGGTTTTCCCAGCGCAAGCCCGAGCGGCCGGTCCGCCGTCCGTCTCGTCTGCGTTTCGCCCGAGCCCTCCGTCTCGTCTGCGTTTCGCCCGAGCCCTCCGTCTCGTCTGCGATTCGCCCGAGCCCTACTGTCCGTCTCGCCCGAGCCCCGAGCCAGGCCTCGGCGAGCGCATGGTCTCCGCTTCGCCCGAGCCAGGCCTCGGCAAGCACAGCTCTCCGCCTCGCCCGAGCCAGGCCTCGGCGAGCGCATGCTCTCCGCTTCGCCCGAGCCTCCGGGCCAGGCCTCGGACGAAGCAAACATTCCCGTCTCGCCGAGCCTTGCGAGGAAAGAGCACAGTGCTCTTTTCCTTTTTGGCAAGTTGTGAATAGTGTTCCTTTTCATCTTTTTGTGTGATTTTCTATGTTTACTCCAAAAATTCTGAAAATTTTATGGTAGACTTTTTATACCATGTAGTATTTTAGAAAAATATGAAAATTTACTTTTCTGCAGAAATTTGAAAATGTAAAATTCCCCTTTAATTAATAAATGGATGGTTTTGGATTTTAGAAAATCATGTGTAGCTCCAAAAATCATGAAATAAATTTTTATATGCTAGTTGTGTCATGCTTAGTCTCTGGAGAAATTTTGAGGCCTTTTCGAGCAAGTTGATTTTGGGTTTTTATTTAAATTTTTAAATAGCGCCTTTTGTAATTAAATGTTTGATTTTGTTAAACCCCTTAATGACCTCCAAAAATTATGAAATTTTTTTGACATCTGTTTATACCATAATGACCTATGAGATCTTTTGGGTAAATTTTGGAGCAACTGCATAAAATGACCTTTTTAAATAATTAGGAAAAAAGAAAATCAAGTAGAGTTATGTTGTATGCCCTTCGTGTGACTTTGGGATTGTTTGCTGTTTATAGACCGCCACCCCTTGGTCTATGATGTTGTGATGCCATGCTTGTTTTGTGTTTAGGTCGGATAAATAATGCTTAATAGGTTGTTTAATTTTGCTTAGAGATCAAAATAAGTAACTTTTGTCTGTTCTAGAAGTTATTTACACGATAGAAAGTTGTGCTCTAGATTCGGTAGAAGTGTCCTATTGTTCATGTCAGCATCCTCATAAGCATACATCATTGCATCCGTATAGTGACCGAAGGAGAAGGCATCAAGGTCGAGGCAGCCGCTGACGAACCTACTCCGAAGCGACCCCGAGCTCCAACATCTGCACTGCCGACCCCGAGCCCGTCCTCCTTGCTCTTCAAGGCAAGCCCCGTGCATTTAAACCTTTCCTTGAATTTATAAAATGTTTCCTTAAATGCTTTTGAGTTAAATTATTGCATTAGGTTTATAGGAGTTGAGTGATATCCTAACTGATGCATATCCACCTTGACCACTGATACACCCGAAGCCTGCTTTTCAAAAGTATTTGAAAAATGCTTAGCAATGCTTATTGATTTAGACCTTGCAATAAAAATGCCAATTTCAAAAGTGTGGTCACTTAAGATTTTTTTGGGAATTTGGCTTTACTCCCGGCTGTTGGCTAGGTATCTGATCCGTACCTGGTTAATGGCGAGGAGAGGTTGTCCTTGCGTACGGTGCCGTCATGTTGTAGTCCGGGAACTCAACAGTTGACACCGACCGGGACAGGGTTGAAAAACCGACAGGACCTGTACTCTTGGGTTAGAGTCCCGAGGTGCTTGTCGCTGGCGGAAAAATGTAGGGACCATCCGTATGGGGGCCTGCTGGTCAAGACTTGTAACTATTCACATACAACGGAAAGCTCTGGCTCCGAGGAATCCTTTATTGGACCGACAACCGCGCACTGGGAGTGGAGAGATGGCGGAAGTAGCATGTACCCACGTGGGTTAAAGTCCCGGATTGGTGTGGTGTACTGTACTTCCGGGTGGCGTAGGACCGGGCCCAATCTTGGAGGAATCGTGGTAGACGAGTTTGGCATATGAAAGCTGGGTGCTACATATGCAGTGTGGATAGGGATCCTCAGCTGAGTATTATTATCCGGATTAACGTTGCTCCTCGGTTATGGAGACTTGGTCCACTGACTGTCACGGAGAGTGTTCTCAACTAGGGATGTTTTGAAATGTAAAATGAATCATGAATGATGAAGAATTGAGGAATATTGAATCTTTCAGAAATAAAATAAGGTTTACAAAAATGCTTTTCTGCAAAATACTTGATCTTGCTTAAGCCTTACCTTGACTACCCTAAGCCTCTCATTCCTGAGTCTTCTCCCTTTTCTTTAGTCGGGTAAGTCTTGTTGAGTACCCCAGTACTCAGGGTTTGTTACCCATGCTGCAGGTATGACAGAATCCCCGATGTGTCTTGCACCCTGCTGCATGACCATCGTCCAGGAAGAGGCCGATGAGCCGAAGATAGTTGTACACCCTCGGGCTGGGTGATTATAAGTATCTTTGCTGTTCTCCACTATGTTGCCTATGTCTATTTCTATTATCAGAACTTGGTTTGTAATAACTGCACCTAAATTTTTATTTGGAACCCTGTTTTGTAAAACTAATGTTATTTAAGTCTTCCGCTGATTATTCCGATGTTATTTGTAAAGTATGCAATGCTGTAACCGAATTGTGAGATGATCCTGCGGACATTGGGCACTGATGTAGCCCGGTGGCGAACAGGTCTTAATCACATGGAACATGGGTTCGGCTGTCAGAGGTTGACAGGGACACGTGAGCCATGGGATTAGGGTCGTTCCGTCACAGAGTGGTATCGGAGCATCTCACTTTTAACGTTGCAGTATTCGTTTTTGCGAAAACTTCAAAAGACCTTTGAGTCCAGACAAACTAAACTTGACTATTTTGAGTCCAAAATGCTTATCTCATCTGTCTCTCTTATGGCAACACTAGCTAGTGGAACAACATGTTTTAAGCCCTATGTACCTTATTTATTTATTGCATTGCTTTGTTCCGTAGGAACGATTCATGCATCATGTCATAATCACTTAAGTAAACTTCTTCTCTAAGTTTGTTTGGATAGTATGCCTTTACCTGTTCTTGCTAGCCTTTCTCATCCATCTTCTCTTATCCAGACATGGCCCTCATCAAGCGGACTGCTCGCAAGTCGACTGGACCCAAAGGTGTGCCACGCCATCAGTTGCACCACGCGCTGGAGAAGAGATTGTCGAATCTTCCAATGGTCGTCGCTTTCCCCGCCGCACCCGCAAGAACCTGAAGGAGGAAATCAAGAATCTGAAGGCTGAAATGGAGACATGGAGCATGACTTCTACCTTTCTCGCATGGAGTTTTATGAGGCACGAGCTTCCCTGGAGCAGGCCAACCGGAACACGGTTCGCGCTATCGAGCAGCGCAATGATGCTTGGACCCGCGAGGATGTCACCAGAGCCCAGCTCCATGGACTGCAGCAATACACCGCCCAGATTGAGCAGTTCAATGATATGCTTCATGAGGAAGTGCATCAGCTGCATGATCAACTCCATCCCTGGTACCCCGGTTATGGAAGACCCCGAAGACGGAGTCGTGGAGGAACCTGAAGTGGAACACGAGCCCGATCAGAATGAGGAAGTGGAACCTGCTGAAGATGTCCACGTTGAAGATGAAGATGAGGAGGAAGAGCCTGAGCTTATCATCGAGGATGATGATGATGACGAAGAGTTGATCTTCATCGATGATGACTAGAATCCTTGTGTCTGTACCATCTGCTTACCTAAAACCTTAGACTAGGTTTGGGGGCGTTAGTCTGCCTGTTGCCAAGTCTGGCATGTATCTTTCTTTTCGCATCTTTTCCCTTTATCGGCCTGTATCATCTGTCAGTCACCTTATCAAGTCATCAGCCTTGTATCAGAAGAAGCTATCAGTTGTGTTGTTGATTCTGGTGCATCGCATTCTTTCTTCAGTCGCACTTTTGTCATCAAGCATGAGTTGCCCATGGGGGAGTTAAAAGAAAGTTTCTGCATACTGTCGCCTGGAGGGCGAATAAATACTAAGGAAGTGGTCCGCAGTATACCAGTAATGTTGGGGAAACATGTCTTTCCTACCACCATGATAGTAACTGCGCGATCAAGAGATAGATGTCATCTTAGGCATGAATTGGATGTGTCAGTATAAAGCCATGATAGACATCTTGAATAGAGTTGTGAGAGTGGATATTCCTAACAGTACCTCCAAACTCCTTCCCAACTTCCTATGCCTTCAAAACCAGCTACCACACAGCTAAATGCTACCCATGATCAAGGGATCCGAGACATCCCTGTAGTCTGTGAGTTCCCTGATGTCTTTCCTGAAGATTTACCTGGTCTGCCTCCCGACCGTGATGTTGAGTTTGCTATAGAGCTAAAGCCCGGGACTGCTCCTATATCCCGTAGAGCTTATCGAATGCCTCTCAGAGAGTTGGCAGAGCTGAAGATCCAATTGCAAGAGCTATTGGATAAGGGTCTCATTCGCCCAAGTTCATCTCCTTGGGGCTGTTCTGCTATCTTTGTGAAGAAGAAGGACAAAAGCCTTCGTCTGTGCGTTGACTATCGCCCGCTCAACGAGGTCACCATCAAAAATAAATATCCCTTGCCTCGCATTGATCTTCTGTTGACCAGTTATCTGGAGCCAGAGTGTTTTCCAAGATCGACCTCAGATCTGGCTATCACCAAATAAAAATTCGTCCCGAAGATATTCCCAAAACAGCTTTCACCACCAGATACGGCCTATATGAGTACTTGGTCATGTCTTTTGGCTTGACCAATGCCCCTGCTCATTTCATGTATCTCATGAACTCTGTGTTCATGCCAGAGCTCGATAAATTTGTAGTCGTGTTCATTGACGACATCCTTGTCTACTCAAAAACCCCTGAAGATCATGCTGAACATCTTCGTATTGTTCTATCCCGTCTCAGAGAACATCAGCTCTATGCTAAGTTCAGTAAGTGTGAATTCTGGTTGGATCAGATACAGTTTCTAGCCATGTTCTTTCCGCTGAAGGTGTGTCAGTTGACCCCGGAAAAGTGTCAGATATCCTGGATTGGAAGCCACCTACCTCTGTTCACAAGGTCCGCAGTTTTATGGGAATGGCTGGATATTATCGTCGATTCATCCCAGATTTCTCCAGAATCGCCAAGCCTATCACCGAGTTGCTGAAGAATTCTGTGAAGTTTTTTTGGTCACCAGCTTGTGAACAAGCTTTTCAGACTTTGAAGAAGCTGTTAACCACGTCACCAGTGCTAGCTCAGCCGAACGTCGAGAAGCCCTTTGATGTCTACTGTGATGCATCTGGTACTGGTTTGGGTTGCGTGTTGATGCAAGAAGGAAGAGTGATCGCTTATGCCTCGCGGCAGCTTAAGCGACATGAGGAAAATTATCCAACTCATGATCTTGAGTTAGCAGCAGTGGTTCATGCCTTGAAGATATGGCGTCATTATCTGTTGGGCAGTACCTGCAATGTGTACACAGATCACAAGAGCCTGAAGTATATCTTCACCCAGAAGAGCTGAACATGAGGCAGCGAAGATGGCTTGAGTTAATCAAGGACTATGATATCGAAGTGCATTACCATCCGGTAAGGCGAATGTGGTCGCCGATGCACTCAGTCGCAAGTCATACTGTAATTGTCTGGTTATGAAATCCTATAAATCTTCCCTATGCTATGAACTAGAGAAGCTGGGTATTGAAATAGTGCCACAAGGGAGTCTGAGCAATGTTAGAGTAGAAACCTCTATCAGAGAACAGATCATAGCTGCACAGAAAGATAACCCCGGAATCAAGCACATCATCGAAAAGATTCAAGCTAGAAAAGCTGACTGTTTCAGGATTGATGATGAAGGAGTAGTTTGGTTCAAGAACCGTCTGGTAGTTCCCAAGGTGCCTGAGTTGAGACAGTTGATCCTTGATGAAGCACACCTGTCTAGGTTTTCCATCCACCCCGGCAGCAACAAGATGTACCAGGATCTAGGCAGAGATTTTGGTGGACAAAGATGAAGATTGAAATCGCTCGCTATGTCGCTCGCTGTGATACTTGTCAGAAAGTCAAAGCCGTGCACATGAAGCCTGGAGGAGAATTGCAGCCTTTATCTGTACCTGCCTGGAAGTGGGAAGATATCAGCATGGATTTTGTAAATGGATTACCCAAGACTCAAAAGGGATTCGATTCCATTTGGGTGATAGTGGACCGTCTCACGAAGCAAGCTCACTTCCTACCGGTCAAAACAAGTTATACCGCCCCAACTTATGCCACCTTGTACAAGAACAACATAGTGAAGCTCCATGGCATACCCAGACCATCATCTCAGATCGTGGTACTCAGTTTGTCGCTAAGTTCTGGAAAGCGTTCCATGCCTCACTTGGAACCAAGCTATTGTATAGCACGGCTTATCATCCGCAGACTGATGGACAGACTGAGAGAGTCAACCAAGTGTTAGAAGATATGTTGAGAGCTGTGTGCTCACCTTCGCAGATACTTGGGATCAGTGTTTGTCCTTGGCAGAATTCTCTTATAATAACAGTTACCAAGAGAGCATCAAAATGGCACCCTTTGAAGCACTGTACGGCCGCCGTTGTCGTACCCCTCTCAGTTGGTCTGAACCCGGAGAAAGGGAATTCTTTGGAGTTGACCTAGTAAAAGATATGGAAGAGAAAGTCAAGCAAATACAAGAGAACATGAAGATCGCACAGTCTCGACAGAAAAGTTATGCTGACAAGAGACGTCGACCTCTGCAGTTCGAGATCGGAGATTATGTGTACCTGAAGGTCTCGCCCACCAAAGGAGTCACTCGCTTTGGAGTCAAAGGAAAGTTAGCACCCCGCTACATTGGTCCTTTGAGATTCTGGATCGTTGTGGTAAGGTCGCTTACAAGCTAAGTTTGCCCGATCATCTTTCAGCAGTTCATAATGTGTTTCATGTCTCCCAACTCAAGAAGTGTCTCCGAGTACCTGAACATGTGGTTAAGTTGAGGGCGTTGAGCTAGAACCAGATCTGTCATACACTGAGTATCCAGTTCGCGTGTGGATCACAAGGATCGTGTTACCCGAAGAACCACCACAAGATGGTACAAGATCCAGTGGAACCAGCACTCTGAAGAAGAAGCCACCTGGGAATCCGAAGACTTCTTAGCAAAGAACTATCCCGACTTTCTCAAATCTCTGTAAGATATAAGGTTTTGCCTTTTCCTTCTTAAGACGTGGAATCTCGGGGCGAGATTTCTTTTAGGGGGGAAGGCTGTAACACCTCTGGTGTTTAACTGTAATTAACCTGACATGTCATCATCATTAGTCTTTAATCATCTTTTTCATGCATTATGTTTGCCTAAATGCTTGTTGCATTTATTCCCTTTTTGGTGTGTAGCAATCTCTTTCAAAACCCTAAAAGCCCTAACCTTCCTATAAGGGCAAAATGGTAAGTTCACCTCTGTGCCTAGCTTTGTGTAATTCTTGTTCAGTTGGGTGTCTTGAAGTTTTGTTATGTTGGCCAAGGTTCAAAAATCAAAAATCAGATTTTAAATCCCTTTTGAAAAACCCTAATTTCCAAACCCTGGTTTTTACCCCTCTTTATTAACTTAAAAACTATTCAAAATTTGAGGTGGTCCTTTTGGAAAAGTTGTAGATCTTGTCAAGAGGGACAACTTTGGTGTTTGCAGATTTTCAAGTTCCCATACAAAATCAGAAGTAATTTCAAATTCCTCCAAACTTAATTTTTGTCCTTTTCGGTTTTCAAAAGAATCTCAAAAACTTTTGAGTTTCAGAAAAAGTTTATATTGGCAAAGTTGTAGGCCTCAAAATTTTGAGCAACTTTGGTGTTTTGGGTTTTCTTCGTATAGTTCAAGTTTTGGGAGTAATTTCAAAATTTCAGAAAGGGGAAGTTTGGCTTTAAATATCGTCACTGTGCACGAACTTTAAAGCCAGGGGGCCCCGGCCTCCGGCAAGGACGCCGCACCGCGCGCGAGCCTCGCCGCCCCTGCCGAGTCCGGCTGACCCGCGCCCGTGCCGCGCGCGGCCAAGCTCTGGCGCTCGCTTTTCCTCTCGGCCCCTACCTACCGCCGCCTCGCTCATCCCCCTACCCTCTTCCTCTTTCCCCTCGGCGCGGACAGCGCGCAGTTGCCGCCGCCGGCAAGCCGCCCGCCGCGCGCGCGTTCCCGCCCGCACCAAGCCGCCCTACCATGTTCCCTACCTCCATTAATGTCGCCCGAACGCTCCCCATCCTTCTAACCGGACCCTCCAGCTCCGCCCGCGGCTATAAAAGCCGTCGGGTTCCGCCATTGCCGCCACCACGGCGCCCCGCACCACCGGACCTCCCCAGCACCCGCCGAGCCCGCCGTTGCCTTCGCCTTGAGCTGCTCCACCTTCCCGAGCAATCAATTTCACCCCTCCGCCCTCCTATCGCCGGCGCGGGAGCTTCGTCCCCGACTCCGGCAAGCGGCCGCGTTTCGGCAAGAAGAGGAATTCGCCGTCGTGAGTGTTCCTCCCGTCCCTCCGACCCCTGCCCTCTCTTCCTCACCTCCGTGCGCTCCTAACCGCACCTCGGTAATCCCTTTTGGTGGACAGAGCCACCGACGTCGTTCGCCGCCAGAGAGCTCCGCCGAAGTACCTCCACCGTCGAGCTCCCTCCTCCGACCCTGCACCGCCTCGCCGAGTCTCTCTCCCGACTCACGGTGAGCCCGCAAACCTCTCCCCACACTCGGTTTCCCAGCGCAAGCCCCGAGCGGCCGGTCCGCCGTCCGTCTCGTCTGCGTTTCGCCCGAGCCCTCCGTCTCGTCTGCGTTTCGCCCGAGCCCTCCGTCTCGTCTGCGATTCGCCCGAGCCCTACTGTCCGTCTCGCCCGAGCCCCCGAGCCAGGCCTCGGCGAGCGCATGGTCTCCGCTTCGCCCGAGCCAGGCCTCGGCAAGCACAGCTCTCCGCCTCGCCCGAGCCAGGCCTCGGCGAGCGCATGCTCTCCGCTTCGCCCGAGCCTCCGGGCCAGGCCTCGGACGAAGCAAACATTCCCGTCTCGCCCGAGCCTTGCGAGGAAAGAGCACAGTGCTCTTTTCCTTTTTGGCAAGTTGTGAATAGTGTTCCTTTTTCATCTTTTGTGTGATTTTCTATGTTACTCCAAAAATTCTGAAAATTTATGGTAGACTTTTTATACCATGTAGTATTTTAGAAAAATATGAAAATTTACTTTTCTGCAGAAATTTGAAAATGTAAAATTCCCCTTTTAATTATAAATGGATGGTTTTGGATTTTTAGAAATCATGTGTAGCTCCAAAAATCATGAAATAAATTTTTATATGCTAGTTGTGTCATGCTTAGTCTCTGGAGAAATTTGAGGCCTTTTCGAGCAAGTTGATTTTTGGGTTTTTATTTAAATTTTTAAATAGCGCCTTTTGTAATTAAATGTTGATTTTGTTAAACCCTTAATGACCTCCAAAAATTATGAAATTTGTTTTGACATCTGTTTATACCATAATGAACCTATGAGATCTTTTGGGTAAATTTTGGAGCAACTGCATAAAATGACCTTTTTAATAATTAGGAAAAATAGAAAATCAAGTAGAGTTATGTTGTATGCCCTGTCGTGTGACTTTTGGGATTGTTTGCTGTTTATAGACCGCCACCCCTTTGGTCTATGATGTTGTGATGCCATGCTTGTTTTGTGTTTAGGTCGGATAAATAATGCTTAATAGGTTGTTTAATTTTGCTTAGAGATCAAAATAAGTAACTTTGTGTCTGTTCTAGAAGTTATTTACACGATAGAAAGTTGTGCTCTAGATTCGGTAGAATTGTCCTATTGTTCATGTCAGCATCCTCATAAGCATACATCATTGCATCCGTATAGTGACCGAAGAGAAGGCATCAAGGTCGAGGCAGCCGCTGACGAACCTACTCCCGAAGCGACCCCGAGCTCCAACATCTGCACTGCCGACCCGAGCCCGTCCTCCTTGCTCTTCAAGGCAAGCCCCGTGCATTTAACCTTTCCTTGAATTTATAAAATGTTTCCTTAAATGCTTTGAGTTAAATTATTGCATTAGGTTTATAGGAGTTGAGTGATATCCTAACTGATGCATTATCCACCTTGACCACTGATACACCCGAAGCCTGCTTTTCAAAAGTATTTGAAAAATGCTTAGCAATGCTTATTGATTTAGACCTTGCAATAAAAATGCCAATTTCAAAAGTGTGGTCACTAAGAATTTTTTTTTGGGAATTGGCTTTACTCCCGGCTGTTGGCTAGGTATCTGATCCGTACCTGGTTAATGGCGAGGAGAGGTTGTCCTTGCGTACGGTGCCGTCATGTGTAGTCCGGGACTCAACAGTTGACACCGACCGGACAGGGTTGAAAAACCGACAGGACCTGTACTCTTGGGTTAGAGTCCCGAGGTGCTTGTCGCTGCGCCGGGAAAAATGTAGGGACCATCCGTATGGGGGCCTGCTGGTCAAGACTGTAACTATTCACATACTACGGAAAGCTCTGGCTCGAGGAATCCTTTATTGGACCAACAACCGCGCACTGGGAGTGGAGAGATGGCGGAAGTAGCATGTACCCACGTGGGTTAAGTCCCGGATTGGTGTGGTGTACTGTACTTCCGGGTGGCGTAGGACCGGGCCCAATCTGGAGGAATCGTGGTAGACGAGTTGGCATATGAAAGCTGGGGTGCTACATATGCAGTGTGGATAGGGATCCTCAGCTGAGTATTATTTATCCGGATTAACGTTGCTCCTCGGTTATGGAGACTTGGTCCACTGACTGTCAACGGAGAGTGGTTCTCAACTAGGGATGTTTTGAAATTAAAAAATGAATCATGAATGATGAAGAATTGAGGAATATTGAATCTTCAGAAATAAATAAGGTTTACAAAAATGCTTTTCTGCAAAATACTTGATCTTGCTTAAGCCTTACTTGACTACCCTAAGCCTCTCATTCCTGAGTCTTCTCCCTTTTTCTTTAGTCGGGTAAGTTGTTGAGTACCCCAGTACTCAGGGTTGTTACCCATGCTGCAGGTATGACAGAATCCCCGATGTGTGTCTTGCACTGCTGCGTGACCATCGTCCAGGAAGAGGCCGATGAGGCGAAGAATAGTTGTACACCTCGGGCGGGTGGGTGATTATAAGTATCTGCTGTTCTCCAATGTTGCCCTATGTCTATTTCTATTATCAGAACTTGGTTTGTAATAACTGCACCTAAATTTTTTTTGGAACCCTGTTGAAAACTATGTTATTTAAGTCTTCCGCTGATTATTCCGATGTTATTTGTAAAAGTATGCAATGCTGTAACCGAATTGTGAGATGATCCTGCGGACATTGGGCACTGATGTAGCCCGGTGGCGAACAGGTCTTAATCACATGGAACATGGGTTCGGCTGTCAGAGGTTGACAGGGACACGTGGGCCATGGGATTAGGGTCGTTCCGTCACAATGTCGTAGCCGGCGAGGGGCATGACGTAAAGGTCGACGTCGAACGTCACGCCCTCGATGAGATAACCGCCTGCCGAAGGACGCCAGGGCACGCCACCTTCTCGCCATTAGCGACCGTGGCAGTGAGCCGCGGGAGGGGTGTGAGGGCGAGCCCAGTGCGGTGCGCAGCCGCCTCTCCGATAAAGTTTGCGTGGACCCGTGTCCACCAGGGCGATGAGCGTCGTGGCGCCCAGGGTGACCCGAAGCAGGATGGGGGCACCCACGGGCCACGCCCGCCACGGCATGAAGGGGAAGACGGGGGCCTCCTTCGCCCCGTCGTCTGCCGCAGCAGCCGCGTCGCGTCGGGGTCGTCGATCTCCACCCCGTCTAGGAAGAAGAGCGGCGACAAAACCTATTATGACCACGTGAGTACTTCTCATTTTACATTGAAGCACAAACCTTGGCGGCGCCGTTCCGCCATCTCATCGGGAGTGAGGCGTCGTTGGCCGCCCTCAGCGCGGCCCTGCTGTGCAGCCGCCGGAGGGGCGGACGGGAGAACCAGGATAGGCGGCGGCGCGGTAGAGCCGCCCTGGCCGCAGGTGGGGGCAGGCGCGCGGAGCCGCCCGTGGTGTGGTTGTGGCGCCGGTCGTTCGCGCTCTCCATCAGCTCCACTTGGCGGGCGAGGCTCATGGCTTCGGAGAGATTTTTCGGGTTGTGGAGTCGGACGGCGTGGCTGAGCGGTGGGAGGAGGGCCCCGGTGTAGAGCTGGACGCGTTGCGTCTCCTCGAGCCGGCCTGCGCGAGGAAGGAGAGCCTGGAAGCGGTGGAGTATTCCTCCACGGTGCCCGTGCGCCGGCACTCGGAGAGCTCGAACATGGGCGCGGATCGGAGAGGGGGTCCGAACCGGAGGTTGAGGAGATCCTTGAAGTGGCTCCAGTTCGGCGTGCCCTCGTCGGTTTGCAGCTGGGTGAACCACAATTGCGCCACGTCATCCAGATGGTACGACGCCATGGGCACCACTCGTCTGGTGTGGTGGTGCGGTATGGCGGAAGTAGGCTTCGCATTTGTTGACGAAGAGCATCGGATCGGTCGTGCCATCGTAGCGGGAAAATCCCACTTCTTGTGCTTGGGTGGAAGTCCTGATCGCGCGCTCGTTGTAGTGGCGGCGGTCGTCGCCCCCGCCGGAGGACGACTCAGACTTGTCCTTCATGGCAGCCATGTCGGACTCCATGGCGTTCATCTTCGTGGTCATGGTCTTGAGTATCTCCATGACTTCAGCGAGGGGGCTCGGCCATGGGGGTGAGGTGTGCGGTGGAGGCTGCGGAGGACGGCGGTGATGGCGGTGGGCTCGGGTTTGCAGGTTTCAGAGACGGCGGCGCGCGGCGGAGGAAGAGGAGGATCGATTGGATCGCGATACCAGGTTGTCAAGGGCCTGGTGATCTAGGGTAGCTGGCCCTCGACTACGGAGTTCGTAGTCTCGTGCCGTGTCTTCCGATCGCGGAGGTTATGCCCCTCACAGCGGCTCAGGCTTGAGAGTTGAGAGAGAGATAGAATAAGGTTAATGATCTTGCTTGTCCTTTGAACCAACGTACGGTTACAATATATAGGGCCAATAGTCCCTACCGAAAACTACTAGAATTGGAGAACTGAAAAATAGAAACTAATCTAACTTTCCAACTGCTCAGCCACCGTGCGCGGCCTGGCTGTCGCCCCGCACGATCAACGCGTCCTGCGTGGCCCGCTCTGCGGCCCGTCGGACGTCGCGTGCACGTTGTCTCCTCGTATACGTACGACCGTACATGACAAACCTCCTACACCGGCTCACTGACTCAATAAGTTGACACAAGTATGATTAGATAGGCAGTTCAAAGCATGACTGTATTGAGCTTAGTTCACTTTCTGCATCGAATGAAAATAGTCATTTGATTGGTAAACAGTCTAGCCATTTTATGGAACCCCAGGAACGACATCCTGAAAATTTGATATTGAATATGCATGGGGGTAACGGACCAGTAAAAGGTGAACCTTTTTTTAACGCAAGAACAGTTGAGCCATGAACCCATGATATGTGAATATTGAAGCCTGAGTATGTGCACATTGGTCGACAACAGGCCAGCATCAGTGATTTGATCACATACGGTGAATATCTCTCTAGGGCATATGTTTGATAACATTAATTGATATGGTTTGTACATTCAGAATAACAATAAACTAGTTAGCAGACAAAGAACAATAAAAAAGATGGTGATGGTCTAGTGAAAACAAACAGCATGCTGAGAGACATTTTTAGTTTTTTTTTTGAAGAAAACATATATAGATCAGTTTGAAGCTAATGACTTTAGTTGATTCAGATATAACATATTATCAATTGAAGTGTCAAAAAAAAAGATGTTGATCTATAGTTTCACACCTAGAACAGCGTCTCTCACCCAAATCCTAGACTTCTGAGAGTAATTGATTCATGAAATGCAAATCGTGCCTTAGTTAATTATCAAGTAATATGCCATAGTAAGAAGTATATATAATTATCAAGTGATGTAAATATTACATCATAATGTGAGAAAGTAAGAAAGGTAATTTACATTATCGAAAAAAATTACACCATTATAATTTGGTCAAGCTTCAACTGCACATTTCAGGATGCTCTGCAGCCCATGTGGTTAAGCATAAAACAAAAACTGCACTACGTGGATATGATATGAATCTGAAATAGAAGTGGCTACAAGAAATATTCTCCTAAGAAAAAGCTACATAGATCAAACAGAGAATTTAGCAGTTACTACAAGGTTGAAGTGAAATGCACTTGCTACCTGCACATTGGAGCATACAGCAGAGCCTCAACTCTGTAACCACTCACCAAGATTCGGACATAGGTAAAAATCTGGCAGATGGAACAACAAATAAGTGACAACACTTCATGTGAAACCACTATTCCACCAATTAAAGGGCTACCAGCAGTAGTTTGTTAATTACCTCGGCCAAATTCTAACATGTTTTGCTGCTTAATTTACATCATAATTTTCAATTAACCATGCACAGAAAACAAAATTATATAAGTTATCACGTGCAAATCTTTGGGAAATATTGTTCTGCAAATCCCCTGACTTTAACCAATTGATATTACTAAAATGGCCCCCTTTAAAAATGTCCAGTGGAAAGGACAGAAATTCCATGCATCAGGTCAAGAATAATGGACACATTGATCTTCCCTTATATGTCAGTAGTTTTGATCTCCTACGGCTTATATAACCATGGAATTACCAACAACATGATAAAAATACAGGTCATCTGCATCAGGTGGGCTCACAGCAGAGAGCCATCAAACTCTCGCTGTTATCTATATTAACTGTTTTTAGTTTCTCTAATGCTATGGATAGAGCATACACCACCTAATCTCTCACAGAGCTACAGCAATCTATCCCAATCTTGCTGTTGAGTAGGTGTAACATGCTTAGCATGCTACCAGAACCCTGAACATTTAGCAGTACATCAGCATTTTCATAATTGGAACAACCCTAATCCATCCCCAAATTGCCGGATCTTCATTGATAAACATATGTCACACTATGAAATTGTACATACAGGCTGGTCTCTACTATTGAAAATACTAATAAAATATTATAAGGAAAGTACTAGTAATTTCTGCATCCATGGGAGCTGAACCAGGTGGAGCTGGAATTACTTCCTGATGCAGCCTGGAAGCTGATGTGAATCCATTCCAACTGAAGTGAGTGCCACCATCCAAACAGCAGCCTGAGCAGTTATTGATGATGACAAACAAAAAAAACATGAGCCTCTCACGAAGTCATGATCCCTGCACCTGACAAGCGCACGCACAGGCTGCACATTGCAGCCTAAACCCTAAACCGAATTAAAACCCGAGAAATCTGCGGCCTCCCTCGATCATTGTTGGGGTGCAGCATTGGTTTGACAAAAGCATTATCTAAACTTACGAAACACCTCTAGTTCACCCGCGATTTCAGCTCTGGTTCAGACAACCCGATCGGATCGGATCATGCGGAGGAGCGTAGGGAGACGGCGGAGGCGGAGCAGGGACGCGGCGCACCTTGTCCAATAGGGGAAGGCTATCCGGCGTTAGCATTTTGGAGACAAATGGAGCGAGGCGACGCGCGTACCCGATGCTGCATCGCGCGGAGGTGAAGGCGAGGCCTCCAAATTCAAAGCCGAAGCCCGACGGCGACGGAGAAGAAAGTGATCCTCCTGTCTGGTCGTAACTGTAAGCCAGAAATCGAAGTAGCCGGTTACTCAGCATCCGGTGCTATTTTGCACGACTATTTCGATCAACACTCTTGCACGAGTATTTTGATCAACACTTCATCCGTCCCAAAAACAAATACGCATATCACTTCTCGAAATTTTAAATATTTTGAAATTTGACTAGAAATATGAAAAAAGTAATAATATTTGTATCTCTATATAAGTTTATTATAAAAATATATTTTATGTTTAGTCAATGACAATTATTATACATTATAAATATTATGATATTTTTGTATATATTTGGTCAAGCTTTAAAAGGTTTGAGAAAACGAAATTTGTGTTTATTTGAGACGGATGGAGTATTTTACAAACACACATACGGAGTATACATCTATGGGTCTAAGCTTATTTTATGGTCACACGACACTAACTACATAATGTTATTAGTAACGATCAAGATAGCCAAGGATAACAAACCACACAACACACACATAGACTTGAGGAAATATTAGTCCCTCAACATATCTACTCCTTATAAGATTGTTTGGCTTTTAGTTTTAGCTTATTTTAACCATAGACACCTTATAAGTTGTACTGAAACCCAAGTGCTCCAACAATAGCCATGCCAGCAAGAATGCAAGATTCTTGATCTTGTTCAGCTCAACTAGTGGCTTCACATAAATTTTTGAAACTTTCCATCACTTCCTTGCTGGTTACCTTTCTCAAAAAAAAAAAAAAAAAACACACTTTCGACTTCCTTCATCCAATTCAATGGCAGGTCGCTTCTTGCCAGAACAAAAATCACCTGATTTCAAGAATAAGATATTGGTTTGCCTAAGACATTAACAGCAACATACACGCAAAATATGTTGTAAGCTCTTGTATCAACAATTCTGTTGCCATTTGATGCGCAGAACTACACTGATGGAAGGAGTTATGGCCATATAAGACATGGATGGAACACCAAAGCTTTTGCCTGATAAAGATGCGTCAGCTTGAATATTCTTTCTTGTGGTTTTACAATATTATGCTGATGGCACCACACCAGGGATTTATTAGCACAGCCGAATAAGACATACATTAGAGATCGAAATCGTTAACTGGTGTAACATAAGTACTCATTTGGCTGCTCAAAATCATGTTTCTAATAATCACTTTTTTCAGTTTGTGTGCTTTCTAATGAGTATATAGGTAGTTCTAACTTCTCAGAGCAAGTATTGTTCAAAGTTAGCATTGGTTTATGTATGTTCTATTTGTTTTACAAAAAAATGATTCATGGCATCTTGTATGAAAAAAGCAGTTTCCAGGCCTTTTTGTCGCTCCTTAAAATCCCTAATGCGTAGTGTAGTGCAAATAAAGGAGTACTTGAAGTTCAAGTTCCTATGCCATGCCAAGTTGGTCCATTGACCATCTAATCCAAGTTTAATAAAGTTAGCATCTTGCTGTCCTCAAGCTCCCTCAATGATTCAACAGAACAAATAGTAATTGGTACTGATACTGTTGAAGGAGGTCGTTCAAAGTCAGTTAGTCAGGGGAAGTCATTCTGAAGATGGCCATGCAGCGTCGCAAACCTGCTTGATTGTTCACCGCACCATGCACAATCATCCTACAATAATTTTAAAAACCTTACAAAAAATGAAGTAACAGATTTGGCTTTGGTTAAGACAGGTATCTTGTGCTTTAGATCCATATAGTGAAGCTTTATAAAGCAAAGTAGAAGATGATCCCAGGCTTTCCGGCTACAAATTACAAGCAACAATGTCAACATAAGTTCACTTATGCTGAAATTCTCCCTACTTTATCCATCACAACCAAAGTGAATGGTACAAACACAAAGGAAAGTAGCAGCTTGAACACAGATGATACTGCCTGGAAGCAAAAGCACTGCTTCAGGGCAACCATGTTAACACACTGAGCTAAGAACAAGGTGACAAGGATCCTCTCAACGAATCCTACTACTCAAACCGCTTCAGTACACCTCCTTGTTCACATCATTGAAGTACGGGTGCTCCAGGGCCTTCTTCGCAGAGATCCGCTTCGCCGGCTCATATGCCAGCATTTCTGCAGCAACCACAGCAAGTTAAATCAGAATGCAATCCTCCTCACAATCTCTAACCACTTCTTTCCCCTCTTCTGCAATGTTTAGTAAATTTGCACAAGGTGTTACTTTTCACTGACCTCAAGCAAATCATAGCCATCTGAGTCAAGACCAGGGACAGAGTGGACAATTTAGTGGGCTTCCACTGGGGGTACACGTGCCAGTTGGGCAGCTTGCCTACTCCTGGCCACATCTGCTCATTTGGGGTGCCCAGCAGCCTTCATCCAAAGAACAAGATGGATAACCATCAGCATCAGACACCCACCAAGAATTTCAGCAAGCAAACAATGAACTAAAGCACTGAAAGTATTACTTGAAGATGTGGAGGAGCTGCTGCAACTCAGAATCACCAGGGAAAAGTGGCTGGTTCGTGACCAACTCAGCTGCCATTTACAACCAAATTAGAAACTGTATGTGTCGGTTTGAATTCTGAAGCAGTTTGCACTGACAGGAATATCTGAGCTCATCGAAATGGTACCAAATATGCAGCCCACGGACCAAATGTCAACCGGTGTGGAGTAGTGTGTGGCGCCAAGAAGAAGAACCTCGGGCGCCCTGTACCACAGCGTCAGAATCTGCACAAATAATTCAGACTCTGCTATTAATCGGACTCAAGAGTTGGGAACGTCCACGCCGATGATGAAGACCAGTGGGAAGCAGACCTCGTGCGTGTACTTCTTTATTGGGACGGTGATGGCACGGCTGAGTCCGAGGTCAGCGATCTTGAGCGCCATGGTCTTGCGGTCCATGAGCAGGTTGTGCGGTTTGAGATCACGGTGCAGCACCCCGCGGCCATGGACGAAGCCACGCCCTTGCACAGCTGGTACATCAGGATCTGCGGACGCACAATCACCGTCAATCGAATCAGGCGGGCGTGAGGGAAGACATTCACACAAACACCTCGCGTGCACAGGGTATGCTTGGGGTCATTGGGGAGGGTACAGGAAAAGAGAGATGGAGAGAGAGAGAAAATCACCTTGACGGTTTGTGCGGGGATCTTCTCGTGGCTGGCGCGAAAGCCCCGGATGAACTTCTTGAGGTCGGTGTCCATGTACTCGAAGACGAGGTACAGGATGGTCTGCCCCTCCTTGTTGACGCCCTGCTTGAGGTCGAGCAGGCGCACCACGTGCGGGTCCTGCGACAGCATCCGCAGCAGCGAGACCTCCCGCAGCGCGGTGGGGGGCACGCCCTCGTCGTCCTCGGGGAGCCGCGTCTTCTTCTTGAGCGCCACGATCCGGCCCGTCGCCTTCTCCCGGGCCTTGTACACCTTCCCGTACGTGCCCTCCCCGACTTTCTCCAGCTTCTCGTACAGGTCCATGGCGCGCAGTCCGCCGCCCGTCGTCGTCGACGGCGCCGTCGGAGTCGGCTTGTGCTGGATCGTCGCCATCCCGCCGCGGATCCGGTCTTGTCCCTCGCGCGCGAGGCGGATTTGGGCGTGGTAGAGGACTAGAGGTGGGCGGGCTGGCGGCTGTGAATGGATCTGGTAACTGGAATGCGGCGAGGAGCTAGGATTTGTATTTTGTACAGGGTGGTGGGAGCGTGGGGAAGAGAGGTGACCGTTGCGATTTCAAATTTCGCCTGTGTCGGTTGTCTTGAACTCAGCCGACGCTTCATACTCAACGGGAGTTAGGTTTTTCAAAAAAAAAAAAAAAAAAAAAAACGGGGGAAGCGCGTTGAGTACAAGTGTTGGGCTTGGGCACTGGGACGACGCCTTTGAGTCCTTTGAGTACAAGTGTTGGCTTGGGCCCAACGGGGAAGCTCAAAGTAGCCCAGCCGAGCGAATGGCCGTGATTCCTGGGTGACGACAGTCTATATGCTCCAAGTCGAAAGACTGAAGTGCAAATGCTGTTTCGACTAGAGAAGAAGATATGCGGTGGGCCGGCGGAAACCATTTAATTGATGAAAATGTTAAAAAAACTAAAAATATATAAGTTATTTAAAAAAAATTCAATATTTGACATGTTCATAATACATATAATTATGCATTCACATGTAAACGTTAAAATGCAAGCTAAACTAGAACAGATAAAACTTAGATGCTGCACTAGAAAACAAAATCCCATTTTTTTAGTGTTCTTTAGAACAATTATATAAATTTTTAAATTTAGTTAATCTCAATTCACAGTATTGTGATTACAATTTTATGAATTTTAAAATGAGTCTACATCTCAACTTTGCATGTGATACAGACTTATATGCAATATATATATGTGCTAAATTTAGCTTTTGTTGAACAACCAAAATATCTTTTGAATGGCAGAATAGCCAATTTGGTCCCTGAACTATTACTAGGCTCAGTTTTATCCCTAGACTTTTAAAACGTTCATTTTAATTCTCAAATTCCACTTTTAGGTTCAATTCCATCCTAGAGCTATGAAAATGATCATTTTGGTTCTCAAACTTTGCATTTTTGGCTCAACTTCATCCTGGAACTGCAAAGATGACCATCACTCAAACTTTGCATTTTTGGTCTTTAAACTTTTATTTTCAAATTCAGCTTCTTGTGTTAGGCTCAACTAATTACCATTTCTATATAAAATAATATTTTTTATGCATAGGCTAAAAACAACTCATATTTAAGAATATTTAGGTCTATACTAGTATTCATCTTAAAATATGAACATAAATTTGAAAGTATGTATCCGATTCGATAGTTGAGACGACACTAGGGACAATAATACCAAACGATGTCTGTTCATCTCAAATCACAAGTGGTGTTGGACAAGGAAAATTGTGCCAAAATGCATTTGATAATTTATGGATGAAATTGTGCCTAAAATATAAAGTTTTCTTTTTTGGTAGACAAAGTTGAGTTGAAAACAAAATTTTAAAGACCAAAATGCACTTTATAGTTTTTGGATGAAATTGAGCTCAAAATGCAAATTTCAGTACTGAAATAATTATCTTCGTAGTTCTAGGAGGAAACTGAGCCTAAAAGTAGAGTGGACTTAAACAGACGTTTTGAAAGTTCAGGGATGAAACTGAGCCTCGATTAATAGTTTAGGGACTAAAATAGCTATTATGCCCTTTTTGAATTGGTTTTGATGTTTACATCGATAATTTTTCCTCATATTAGGGCACGCACAATACATGTCTTTGCATTGTGTTCATTAGCGTTTTTCATCCCACTTAAGCTTTGTTTAACTGTACACAAATATACTCTAATTCACAGGAATTGGAGTAGATTAGAGTATAGCTTGAACTAATTACACCCTGATCCCTCCTAAATCACATGAATTAAAGTGTATTCGTTAGTCACAAACTCCCAAACTGTATGGTCATCACGAAACAAACTCAGAGGTATTAGTTAGTGGGTGAAAAGTTTTTGGGTATCACATCAGATGTCATGTGACATGTTAGATATGATATTTAGATACCAATAAAAAATAAATCACATATTCCATCTTAAAACCGTAAGATGAATTTATTAAGACTAATTAATCTATTATTAAATATGTTAATGTAGCATAATATTATCAAATCATAGAGTAATTAGATTTTAAAATCGTCTCGTAAAATTATCACAATCTTTGTAATTACTTATTTTTTTAGTCTATATTTAATATTTTATATGTGTTTAAATATTAGATGTGATATATAAAAGGTTTTTAAGTTGAGAATTAAACACTCCTCGCTGAAAACATGGTCTCACGAGAGAAACGTTCGGCACGTGGCGTGGAGGTGGATCCGTGGACCCACCGATAGGCCTGGACGTTCGGTCACGACCGAACCGATCGGTTCGGTTCTTCGGTCACTTCGAAAGTTCGGTCATCTAAAAACAGAGACCGATCAGTTAGTTTCAAAACTCAAGACCAAGCAAGTTCGGTTCGATCTCGGTCATGACCAAACTAATTGTTGGATTACACTTGCCTTAACCCTGCCTACGCGCAGGGGATCAACGAAGGCGGCCGGTCGTCAAAACTAACGCGAGGGTATAGGGAAACAAGAACAGTGATGTTGTGGCTCTATTCACCAAAGAATCCGTCTCTTTACATTGTTCACCCCTTGGTATTTATAGGGAATACCAAGAGGCACTGATCAAATTACAAAAGAGGACAAGAAAGATTCCTCTGCGCTATACAATGGAAGAGCAGAATCGTACAAACACAGAGAAAACGGAAACCCTAGTTCGACTCCTCCTGTCCGCCGCTTCGTCAGTCGGTCTGTGTTCCCCTGTCCGCCGCTTCGTCAGTCGGTCTGTGTTCCCTTCCCGCCCGCTGAGCTCAACGTCTTCAGCGAAAGTGCCCTCGCAGGAGCGCGCGAGGGTCACCTTCTGTGTTCTTCACGCCTATAGCCTGCAAGAAACCACAAGGTTGGCGAGGGTCGAACCATTATCCAAAGGTTAGGAAAACGATCCGAGTGACTCGACAAACGCCGCAGAGGTGCGCGGGTCGCGCGAAGGTCGTCTTTGAGCCAGCCAGCGTGGCGTCGCTGCCGAGGGTCCTTCCCCCAACACTAATCGAACTATACAAAATAATCTACTAAAAGTATATTTTTTAGCACATTTTTGAACATTTTTTTTTTCCATGGAAAAATAATGATACACCTCTAGATTAAATAGAATGATAAGAGTGATGGTTGATATAAACCCACTAGAATAAATATTGTATCACTAATAATAGTAAAATACACATTATATCAATAAAAATTAGATGTTCGGTTAATTCGTCAGTTCAGTTACCCGAGACATATGACCAAACTAACCGTAAAAAGTTCGGTTAGTGTAGACTCAGGACCGAACTAGTAACCGAAAAGTCTCGGACACTTCGGTCTCGGTCTCAATAAGTTCGTTCGATCTTCGGTTTTCGGTCAATTATGGCCAGGGCTACCGACCGACCGAGCGAGCACGCAGCAGAATGCCAGATCACTGGACTGAGAATGCACGCGGGAAGTAGCGCGCCGCCCCAAATTTGGAGCATGTTTAAACCGCACCGGAAGGCCCCCAAATCTCCACCCACCAAAGTCACCACCAAACGGGCAACCCCAATCTCGGCATGGTTTAATTTTGGTTTCTTTCTATTTCTTCCCTCCACTTCGTCTCCTCCACTTCCCCCCTTCCATGGAGTCATCCGCCGCGGGGGGCGACACCCCTCCCCGGCCGTCGGCGTCCGCCGGGGCCTCGCCTCGTGCTCCTACTCCCCCGCCACCGCCCCCGCCCCCGCCGCCGAGGGGTTGGCTCGCGGGCCTCGTTTCCGGCGCCGGCCGGCTCCTTGCCGCCGTGCTCGGCCCGAGCCCTCCGCTTCCGGCTCCGGCTCCATTTCATCAGCCGCGGCCTCGGACGGGGACTCGCCGTCGGCCTCGTGCTCGCGGCATGGTGCCCGCCTCCTGGACCTCGCGGCGAGCGTTGCAATGACGCCACCGGTACGCGACTACCCCGACTCTGCTTGGAAAGTTGGCGCCTTTCAGGCCCTGCCTGCCGCTCTGTACCTCTCGGTGCCGCATTGCCGCATTTGCAGCTGTATCTAAATGTTCGTGCTGTGTTGCATTATTTGCATGCTGCTTATAGGGGTAGCGACGGTACTTCGGATGACCAAAATTCAGTGAAAACTTCACGAATTTTGGCGTTTCGACTTCGGAATAGTTTTTTTTTTAAAAAAACGAAACAGTACATTGGATGCTTCAATGCTTGCTGCTTGGCAGTTTCATGTTTCCTCCATCTGCATCTGCACGGGGGGACAATGGTGTTTTTCTCATTGCAGTTAGTTACAGTGCATGCTGGCATAGTGGGCTCGTGGCATCCAACTGACCGATTTAAGTCAATCCATGCTCATGAATACAAAAAAAATGTTGTTGGGATCGTGGACATGACTACATTACCACTAAGTCACTATCTGGGCGAAAAACTCCTTAAGCGTCTGCTTATTGCCTTACCCATATAATTCTTGTACTAAGTATATGTCTAAGCTGCAAGTGGAATGTACCACCATTGTTTCCAATAACCATTTTTTTTGAGTGGCTTGTTTCCAACAACTAGTGGTCCTGTATGGTCATATAAGCATTCATAATATGGGTCCAGCATATTTACATTGCAATGACCATTGAAACCTTATGGCCCACCCACTGTAATTCAAAATTTCAATTTCTGAACTGAGAGGGAGATAGACATGCATGAGCTCAGATACGACTAGCAGCCCTGAACAGTGGCACATGAATCGTCAACTCTTCATGACCACTAACCCAGCAACATGATTGACCTGATGCACAGCATCAGCAAGGCTAGCGAATAGGCCAGCCAGACTGAAATCTAAGGGATTGATTAAACCTTGTATTTCCTCCTCCGTTCCAAATTATAAGTTACGTCTTATAATTAGCGGAGGGAGTAGTTTATTGGCAGTCTCAATTCTTCTCATGGAAATAGTGGGTCCTACCACCACTTTACATCTCTTATATAGTATGTTGTTGTTCGAGCTGCTAATCATTCCATGTCATGGTTGCTCCTTTTCTTAGATAAAAACCATTTGGGTTCTGAACAACCCAAAACAGAAGGGATACCTTTAAATGTGTTTTAGTTTGTGAACTTACCTCGAATCATTTGCACATGTTATTTTAAAATTCTTTTGTTCCTCTTATTTCCTAGATTTTGGAGTATAATCGTCTAAACCCTTTTTTTTGGGTGCTTTTCATTTGCTTGTTTTTTTACCAATATATCTTTCTGACATAAATTTCATTACAACCTGTAACTCCTAATGTCTTAGGAATCGTCAGTGTTCTGTGCTCATTTACTTATTCTTTCCTGTAAATAGAGTGTACATCTTATTGTGTTATTTTAAATGGAGTGTTTTTTAACGTTCAATTCAATGATTTTTGTACAGATAATGGTGATTCCCCAGTCTTTCCCCTGAGTAATAATCAGTCAAATCAGGTACTCCCAGTCATTCTATTTATTACCTAACATATTATATCCCTGTTAGTTTGTAAACATGCTCCTCCAACTGGATTACAAGACTAAGAGTAAGGGATCAGTTGCATGAGCACTTTACAGTTCATGCGTTGAAGTCATGTAGAACTGTTTGTGATTTTAGGGTGAAAAGGAGACTGTTCTAAAAGACTACCCTGGGTCCCTAGCAATTATCTCTGAGATTGATTCAAAGGATGCCATAATGCAATTGCTTATGCAGGAGACCTATTCAAGGTATTGCATTTGTATTTTGTATTGGCTTCCATTTTCTCTTCTAAACAGTGCTGTTTGATTTGCGTTTTGCCTTTTCATTTAAGCATTTTTTTTCATGTATTTGAATGTGACATTCTATAAATATGTTTCAAAATTCAAACTCAACCAAACAATCACTTGACATGCTTCTCTTTCGCGTATATGTCTATTCATTATTATATGATAGCCATGAATTGTCTCCTACTGTGATAATGCAACAAAAGTTGTGAAGTGCTGCCCTTGACTCTTTGTATTCTATTATTACCTTTTGTAATCCTGGATAAAATAATACTTGATGGTGGCAGATTGGCATTGGTTGATAACCTACAAACTATGTAATCAATATTAATTTCTTATTTTTTCTATCAGGTCTGAGTGCAGTAAGTTTATAAAGATAATTCAAGAGCGGGTGTTAGACGCAGATTCAGGTGATATAGATGCTGGTGGGTTTGCTCTTACAAGTGCTCGAAGGCTAGCAGACTAGCCGTAGATGGATACTCTTCATTTAGTCCACATGAATCCTCACCTGCAACTTCTAGTCTTCAAATGCATGGCTGTGATAATAGCGCTACTGTGGGCACAATTCCAAAATTAGCTCATACCAACCACAGCCCTTTCATCAACAACGCTAAGAACATAAACCCAGTGAGTGCTTTTGCTTGTAAAAAATTAGTTTGTTTCAGCGTATATTAATCATGACTAAATGATATATTGCTGCACAATGCATACTACCGCGATATGTTTTTTTTGTTGATTGGTTCATGCGTTGAAAAATACCCTGGAAGTAGTAAATCTTCAGGAGATTTTTCATAGGTCTTATCCTCCAGCAAATGGTGTTTGAGGCGGTCTTCTGATACTCTATTAATCATACATGTGCCTTAAAGTGACGTTAATACCTCCGTCCCTAAAAGAAAATCAGTATAGTTTTGTCCTAAAATCAAACTTTCTTAAATTTGACGAATATGGAGAAGAGTCAACACCTATGACATTAAAGAGATGTACATATATTTCATGCCTGAATCTAATGATACTTATTTGGTACAATACATATTAGTACTTGTTGGTCAACCTTGATATTTTTGACTTAAGACAAAATTAGAACGACTTTCTTTTATGAGCAAAGGGAGTAGTTGCCAATTTTTAGTTCAGTTGCTGTCCTCAAATTTGGCAGCAACATTCTGTAAGTTTGCACTGAACTAGCTTATTATGGTTTTCTCCGTGGACATACATTATTAGCTCATGTTTAAGTTTTTGGGTGAACATACATAAATTTCTAACTGTGTGACCTTAATCTAGTCTCAAGCACCAATGTATTCAGAATTGTTGCTGTTGTCAGTATGCAAAATATTTTGTATCTTTATGTGTTCAAAGCACAATTTATGTGTTGCTATATGTATCTATCTATTTGAAATTGACTCAAGTGACTTTCTTTTCACTATATAAACGAATTTAGCTTGATAGGTATCTTTTGAATCTTACAATCACAAAATTATGGATTTGTTTTGTTTTTTTTTCTTCAAACTCTAGAATGAAAGAAATTTATTGCTGTATACTTAACTGCAGGTTCTCAAACGAAATTACTCTGTTAGAGAGGATGCATATGGGGAGATTCGAAGAGTCAGGCCAAAGATCAATGGAAATTCATGGGACATTTCAAAATTCAAGCAAGTTGATGTTATTCGAAACCATCCAGGTTGAAATTATCATTTCAGCAATTATTTGAGAAAAAACACTAAGCCTCACAAAAATTATCAATTTGCATACACTACAACTTATACCT